>JAMPIV010013452.1:50000-302342 GCA_024509875.1 Oreohelix idahoensis
ATCTAATCCTTGCTTTTCATAACATCTGGAACAAATTGTTCAGTCACTCACAGACCATCCCAGTGTGAGTTTACTGGCGAGTCAAACCCCAGTTTCTCCAAAGACTAATTAATCAAAATGTTGGGAAACGTTTGTCTCACTGTTGTAATAGGAGGCTGATGAAAGTCACTTTAATTTTTGTCCATTTAGGAAAGTACTTATGATATCTAATTTTCACAGGGTACAATAGCTTGGAACTTCACTCGTTAAGTTGAATGTCAGGTACATAAATCGGTTTAGGATAAATCTCCTTCACAACACAATGGTCGTTATATGGGAAATGTCAAATGTTATTTCAGTCGCCACCACAGGCGAAGTATATATGAACTTGAGAAAGAAATCTGGATATTCTGTAAGTCCAGTTACCATTTATTCTTAATATTACTTTTGGGCCAGTACTCTGTCGTTCTTCTGGGTGTAAAAAAACACGAGGCCAGACAGGTCACTTGCAAAACCCGGTAATTATATTCAGAATGTTCTTTAAGTAAAGTTCTTCTCAGTTACATAGGTACTGAAAGCCGCTGGTAAGATTTAGGGTTTATGACCCAAAATACTGTATAGGGATTAAAAGAAACACATAAATACTCAACCCTAATAGCATATCTAATCCTACGCGTAAATAATATTCACTTCGGTTATTCAACTTAAATTAGAAACCACAAGCTTAAAGCTAGTCTCATCGTTAAAACTTCCGTGAAATAAATTCTAGTCATTAAAAAAAAACCCATTATCATGAATTAGAAATACATAAAAATATATTTCGTCAATACTCATGAGTCATCAGTGCATTTACTTAGTTAGTTAAACTATTATCTTGCTGGTTATTAGCAGTTTAATCAAATTTATTAATAGCCGTATGAGTTTAGCTAGAAATATAATTTATTTGCTCTCCACTGTAACGCAGTAACTTTAGAGAATATAACTGAATTATCATTTAATCTCTCTACACAGAAATTAACTAGTGAAATAAAATAATCGATCACCACTTAAATCACTCAATCAATACTAGATATATATATATTTACCACAGCGCAGAAGTAGAAACTATCTCCAATTCGACCAACTAAATGATACTCTATTAATAGAGATCTAGGACTCTGTAGCGAAATCTGTGAGATAATCGCTAAATTCAGTAAGATTTTACTCCTATGAAAATAAATAAACCCGCCCGTGTGTGGTTGCCTATCGTCGTCTTCTACGCCAGTAGAGCGCTGAATTTTGTACAGTGGTAATGCTTAGAAAATGATCTCGCCTCAAATCTTACACGCTTTCCTAGTTCGTCCGTGAGAATTAGAAATAACATTTTTGCAGGGTCAAGGAGTATTTGTTCCAAGACCGAGAGAGAGAAGAAGGGAGGTGGATGAAGGAGCGACAGAAGAAATGCTACCATTGTCACGCGTTTGGGTTTTGAAACACCAAATTGTAATGAGAGCGCGACAGTATTGCCTTTAGCAGATTTGAAAAACAAGACGCAAAGCCCCATGCATGCATCGTACTATATTCTCGCAGTTGAAATGTATAAACACACAGACAGCTCTCATTTCCTGCCTAGTAGTGTATTTCTGACGTAACCCAAACAAGTTGTTTTATTTTGAATGAAAATGATAGAGAAGGGGGGAAAGATGGCCGACTTATGGAAAAATATATAATTGACGACTAACAGTGACGAATATGAAAATCCAAACGAAAAATAATATGGCCATAAAAATCATATATATGGATAGCTTAGAGTCTCCTGAGCAGCAATTTGGTGTATAAGATACTGCTTTATTGGGAATGTTTTGCGACTAAGTACATAGGTCCCCTAGCAGACGTATGCAGGGCCTATGGGGTTGCTCACACGCAGTAAAACTTACATGAGTTGTATAACTTCAAATGATTTCCACAGTTACCAGTGGGAAGGCTAACCCACATTATCCTATGGGAGAGGATCATTGTTGAAGTGTCAGAGGCGTTGTAGCCATTAGGGAGAAGAATAGGAGCACTGGTATGAGTAGTTATCTCAGATGAAAATGGTTGAAATGGGTTGGTCAGAGGGATCTGACCCTTTTCTTTTTATTGAATTATACCATGTATTACTTGTGGAATGATATTGTAGCTGTGTTATAAAGAATCATAACCTTGTTTCAGGGTTTTTGTTCTGGTACTAAGCTAGTGCCAGAACTCTGGTGTATTTATCTTCGTGAGAGAAATTGAAATTTTTGCTGGTACACGCTGTCTATCACACTACACCAGGGACTGTGTCAGATTTTGTCATTCGGTTGAAATTTTTGCTGGTACACGCTGTCTACCACGAATCAACCCATGAAATATAGGAGATTGTCAGCATCATAACTACTACCAACAGAAAGATAAGTGCCCTTGTGTCGGCACTGAGAGTTCATCCACTTGTATTAAAACATAATAAATAAAATAATTGACTGTTGAATAAACATTCCACAAGAGATAGAGAAAAGAGAGGGTATGATGAAAATACCCCAACCCACCATTAATTACCAGTGTTAACTTAGTCTATAATAATATCTAAATATAATTAGATTGTAATATTTCTTTTTATGGACAGAAGATCCATTGTGGTATTTAATTTATGTAAATAAAACCATAATTTTCATTTTGTTGTTGGTCCTGACTCAGAAAATTCGGAATCAGGGCAAATAAAATTGTAATATAGCCTATTACATAATATTCAGCCACAGACTTCTATAAGATATATCATAGAGTGTTAGTCTGTATGTGGTTGTTGTATTGACCCAGTCCTATGTATGTGATAGAATTCAAGTGTATTTGTATTGATTTGTCTTACACTGCATTATATCTTCATTACCCTAGACACTTAGACGTAGTCACATAACTAATAAATAAAAATCTAGAGTCAAGTGAGATCATAGGGTGGTAGCAGCTAAGTTCCCTGAAAATACTTTACCATCAACTACTAAACTCAGGGGCCTACACAGCTGATTTGGTAGACAAATAATATTAAATAATAACATCTATAACACCAAATCCACCACAGACTCGAAAGCTAGAAGGTTCTAGTCTTGCTGGCGGTACTGGAATGAATTTGAGTAGAAAATCTAGAGTATATATATATATATCTCGGATGAAAGAAATAAGTTACGTCTAGGATCGGAAACAGACTCAATTTGCCAGATGTAGCACCTTGAGAAAATCTACATATTCCTTAACTCGTTTCTGCAGATACCCGCATTTCTCACGCTGAGACCAAAGTCCAGACTTTACACCTTCCGCTTAAAATGGCCATTCCCAGCGGTCAAAGTCTTTCATCTCAAATTACTCATCGAGAATTATTACTTACAGGCCAGCAGATTCAGGGAAAGATAATAGCAATTGTCTCTGACTTATTTCCCCTGATCCCGGTACTTAGCGAAGATTTCGCTAAGACTTAACGCCACTCTCCTCTGTTTCATCACTGTTACGTCGATTCTAGATCTCTGGCGTCTTACAATTAACATAAAACCACTCGCGTGCTAATCCGGTCTACTCATAAACTCAACATCAAAGAGATTCAATTAAATGCTTGCTAACTTAGAAAAGAACTGACAAAGGTTTGAATGGGAGAGTTAAGTCCCGACGGGCGTGGGTGACGAGACGTAGAAGACGAAAATAAAGACAAAGAAAAAGATATATTAAATCGATAACATAACCTCTGTCACACCTTAAATAAAGATAGATATCCAACAGGGTGGAGAACTATAGAATATCTGACGCAGTTCAAAGAACTGTCAAACACAGTTAAAAATAGTAATAAATATAGAAGCAAAATATCACCCTGGGAACTAAAAACACCAATCATAGACGATTCACTTATTGAAAAGATCAAACAAAACATAGAAGATAAGGAAGCCAAAATGATAAGTAGAAAGTTCATAGATCAACTAACAAAACTGTTGATATTTACCTTTGTGTGTAGTAAATATGTCCGCTGGGAGGACAACATTAGACAGTCTTTGAGGGACCGAGGACAAGAATGGAACCTGGCCAGGAAGAAGACAGCTGATAGAATAGTCTGGCGCTCTCTCTTTCAAACCTCTACACCTCACGGTAGAAGGGGAACGACTAAGTAAGTAAGTGTAGTAGATATTATTAAATATAATGAGACGTGGCTGGCTGTCATACATACTCACGTTACGAAGCATAATCACGAAGCTTGAACACAAGATACAAGGATCGATATGTTTAATTCGCCATCTTAGAAGCAGGAAGTAGTAAGAAGAGTTCCCATAAGAGCAAGTAACTCTAGTGGGAAACAAACTAAACATCGAAACAGATATATACAACATCAACATCCCCTCTTCTTTATGAGTGAACAAAGTCATTCATCCAAGAGGGTTTCTTGCGATCTCTTTGAGGTCTCTTGGGCTAGATGGTAGGAGAGAATGTTCTTTGCCAGCTTTCCCAGGACTAGAAGTAGCTCGAGTTGAAGGATCAACATCTGGAAGATTGGAAATGTTCATTTCACTAGTGTTCTCCATGTCTGGCAAAACAACCTGTTGCTCGGGTAGACCTGGAGAGGAGAAATCAGTTTCCAAGTCCGCGGGATCAGGTGTGAGCTGGTGAGACAACTTGGGCAGATCATGAGCAGTTTTATCATGATACGTCTTCACTGATCTGTCTCTCTTGCCTCTACTTTCAATAACTCTACTGTGAGATGCAACGGGTTTCACTGCAGAAGGTATCAGTGTACGCGGTTTCCTGTTGAACAGTATTTCTGCTGGACTTTGATCAAACCCTTGTCTCGGCGTATTACGAAGTTCAGTAGTGCCTCATATGCATCTGTATTATCCTGAACAGTCTTTCTCATCATACCCTTGATGAGTTTTTACAGCAGATTCAGCTAATCCATTGGCTTTATGGTGACCTGGTGCTGATTTAACATGAAGTATTCCCCATCTAGCAGTAAATGATCTGAACTGTGCAGACGTAAACTGAGTACCTTGGTCAGATATAATAACTTTAGGAACACCATAACGAGCAAAATGAGACTTCAATTTCCTGATGACTAACTGTGCTGTCATTGTAGGTAGAAAGTCTACTTCAATGAAGTTGGAGACGTAGTCAATCAGGACTAAATAGTATCGGCCTTCTATAATAAAGATGTCAGTGCCAACTTTCTCCGAGGGTGATAAACCTCTTGAGTGTTGGTTTAAAGGTTCTTTAGTATTCCTTGCCTTCATTTCTTGACATTCTGGACAACTGTCAGCTATCTGTCGAATCTCAGCCGTCATGCCGATCCAAAACAGACAACTTCTGGCCCGGCGCATCATGCTGTCAAATGCAAGATGAGCAGCATGTAGCTTCTGCTTGATTTCAGGCCTCGGTGCTTTTGGGATAAGAATACGCTCTCCTTTAAGTATTATGCCTTGTTCTGTTGTCAGAGTATCATGAATGTCAAAATAAGGCATAAGCTCAGCTGGTACATCAGACTTTCTTTTAGGCCACCCATCCAAAATGGTCGACTTCAACCTCTGGAGCACGCTGTCTTTGAGAGTTTCAGCTTTAATCTTTTCCATCATCACATCTGGTATTTCAGGTAATCTTACAGGTGCATCAGCTCCTGCATTGCTCTCTCTCTATCAGCTAAGGAATCCAATGTGACATTATGAATACAAACTCTGGACAGTGTGTCGGCTATAAGAAGATCGGAACCTTGTACCCATTGGAATTCAAAGTCATATCGATGGCTGCGCATCAGTAAATTCTGCAGTCTTCGAGGAATTTGACTCAGAGGTTTCTTCACGATGGCTGCCAAAGGTTTATGGTCGTTGATGACTGTAACTTTCCTTCCATAAGTGTACTGGTCAAAGCGTTCCAAACCGTATACAACAGCTAAGAGCTCCTTCTCAATTTGAGCCCAGCGTTGTTATGTTTCAGTTAGAGCTCTAGAAGCAAACTCTATTGGCTGACCATTTTGTAGGAGGACAGCCCCAAGTCCATAGCTGCTGCTACTATCAACTTGAATACACAAAGATTCATCGGGATCATAGTATGCGAGTACTGGAGTAGAAGTAATCAGTTTCTTGACACTCTTGAAAGCTTGTTCACATTCAGCAGACCAGATAAAGGGAGTATCCTTACGTGTAAGTTCTCTTATTGGATGAAGAACTTCTGAAAGATTGTTGAGAAACTTTGCTAGATACTGTATCAGGCCGCAAAATCTGCGAACCTCATGACAGTCCTTGGGAACGGGCATGTTTAGTATTGTCTCAACCTTTTTCTTGTCTGGTTCAACACCTCGAGCAGTAATAAGGTGACCCATGAAGGTAATTTCTTCTTTCTTCTCTTGAGCTTTGGCATCATTCAGTTTAATGCCTTTTTCTTTACACCTATGTTTCAGTGCTTTAAGTTTCAGATCATGGTCCTTAATTGCTTGCTGTCTGTTTGATCCACAACCTGCAATAACTATGTCATCAGCAACATTGATGCAACCATGAAGACCGTCAAGAGCTTGTGCTAGATGCCTCTGGAAAATTTCACTGCTTACATTCAAGCCAAATGGTAATCTAGACCATCTGAACCTACCATAAGGTGTGATCATTGTTGTAAGTTTACTAGACTTCTCATCAAGTTTGATATGCCAGAATGCTTCCTTGATATCCAGCTTTGTGAAAATCTTGGCATTGTTGAGTTCAGGCAATACATCATCCAAAGTTGGTAATCTGTAATGCTCCCTCTGCAAAGCCTCATTCAGGGGTCTAGGATCAATGCATATTCTTAAAGAACCATCAGACTTTTCAACAACAGCCATTTGGTTAACCCATTCAGTCGGTTCCTCTACTGGTATTAATATGCCTCTGTTCATTAGATTTTGAAGCTCTGATTTTACCTTGCTCTTAAGTGAAAATGGTATTTTTTCTGCACGGCAGTGCCTTTGGACGAATATTAGGATCAATATGCAACATAGCTTCACCCAGGACACCTAGATGGTTATCAGAGTTATGATCATTATCTGAACTGTCAGTAGCCACCTTAGCAATAAATTTGTTTGTGTTGACTGTCACAAACTGTAGATCCTGCAGTGTGTTGTTGCCCAGCAAACATGTGAATCTATTTTTCACAACAGTAAACCTTATATTGTGTTTTGTCCCAGTCTTAGGATTCTCAGCAGTTAAATATAACGTCTCCCAGTGGGGTCATCTTAGTACCATTCCACATAACAAGCCTCTGTTTCTTCTTCTTCGATCCTTAACCACCGACCGTCAAAGCAGTCAGTGGCCATCACGCCTAGTGGCGTCTTGTAGGGCGACAACAAATTAATTCCACTTTGCTCATTCAGTGGCCATCCTTCGTACAGTGCCCCAACTCTGGTTCATTCTTTGCATCTCAGCCTCCACATCCTCCGCCAAGTTGTTTTTGGTCGGCCTCTCTTTCGCTTTCCTTCAGGGGTCCAAAGCATAGCTGTTCTTGTGATGGCATCAGGGTCTCTTCTGAGGACATGACCAACCCAGCTCCAGCGTCTGCCAGCTATGATGGTATGCATGTCCTCTTGCTTGCTACGAGTAAGCAGATCTTGGTTGGTGATGGTATTCGGCCAAAAGATTCGGTGAATTTTTCTTAGGCATGTTGTGTGAAAAGAGGACAATTTTGACATTTCCTTCTCTGTGACTCTCCAGCATTCCGCACCATAGAGAAGCACATAAAGCACGCAACTCTGGTATAATCTTAATTTTGTGCTTGTGCTGTATTGGGAGGACTTCCAGATGTTATTTAGGCTAAAGAAGGCTGTTCTTGCCTTATTCATTCTGATGTTGATGTCTTTGCCTGCCCCACCGTCTGGTGTTACTATGCTTCCTAGGTATGTGAAGGTATCTGTCTGTACCAGTTGCTGATTCCTTACTGATATGGGCTCAGGGTTGCTCACATTGAGCGTCATGACCTCAGACTTCTTTAAATTGAAGCCTCTGTTTAGTGGGTAACAATTGTTCTTGCATCACAAAGCGTTGACAGATTGTATTCACATCAGCTGCTGTGTCTAGCTGAAATTTTACCATTTTTCCATTGATAATGAGTTGTGCAGATGTACAAGCATTGCTAGACTTCACACAATTAAGAAAAACTTCAGAATCTTCCACTGACTCTGTGTGAACAGTATGAACTTTCTTGCATTTAACTTTGAAATGGTTTCTTCCCCCACAGTTTGAGCAAAACTTCCCCCATGCAGGACACTTTTTCTTAATTAATAGATGTTTCTGTCCGCAGTAATGACACTCCTTTTTAGGTTCAAAGTACCCACTGTCAGTGTTACTTTGACAGGTTTTACCAGCAGCATACCCAGTGTCTCTCTTGGGAGGTTTATGGTTGAGTGATTTTTTCTGTACCTTTTCAACCCTTGCTTCAGAAGGTTGTACTGTATTACTCATCTCTCTTATGTCTTTTCCAGTTTGCTCAAAGACTCTGCATATGTGAATGGCTTTCTTTAGATCGAGGTCAGCTTCTCTCAAGAGCTTCTCTTGTAACCTTTTGTTGATAGTAAAGACAATTTTGTCTCTTATCATACGATCCTTGTCGTTAAAGTTGCACAAATCTGCCTTAGTTCTCAGCTCAGTCAAAAAAGAATTAAAGGGATCTTGAAGAGGTGTGTTCCAGAATCTGAACGTATGTAATACTTCATTGCTTCGTGAGCTACAATGGTTCTGGAGCAAATCGAGAATTTTAGAAGGATTAGAGTGGTCTCCTTCCTCTGCCAGTTGATCAAAAACTTCAACAGCTTGAGGTCCAGCACAGTGTAGAATAATGGCCGCCGAACAGAATTAGGTTTAGACGCCACCTCTGATGCATGCATGTATAGATCTAACTGTAGTCTCCATTTACGAAATGTGTCTGGTTCGACGTTATTTATGTCTAGGCAGGGTGGTAACCGAAACATGGGCCGTTCTGCCATGACAAAATGTCTAATAATGGTATGCAAGCAATAATCAGTAATCTCACCTCAAGTCTAATGACATTCAGCACACGTGTCAGCAGAATAGTTCGAATTCTGTAGAAATAAACACCGCTGCCACCATGTTGATATTTACTGTTTTATATAGTAAATGTTGTAAGATATAATGAGACGTGGCTGGCTGTCATATATTCTCACACCACGAAGCATAATCACGAAGGCGAACACACTGAATACAGAACGACATGTTTAATTCGCCATCTTAGAAAGCAGGAAGTAGTAAGAAGAGTTCCCATAAGGGCAAGTAACTCTAGTGGGAAACAAACTAAACATCGAAACAGATATATACAACATCAACAAAAACAAAGTCTGGCCGTCTACACTGATGGATCCAAGGGTGATAGTGGGCAACTAGGCGCAGGAGTCGTAATACCACTGTGGGGAATTAACAAGAGCTATAGTGTAACTGAAGGGACTTCGATTTTTACTGCAGAGATGGTAGCAATTCTAAAAAGTTTAGAAATAATCGGAGATAACCCACCAGAAGCTGTTACAATATTTACAGACTCACTATCATCACTACAAGCACTAGAACACCCAGGTAAATGTAGCCGGCCAGACATAAAGGAAGAAATTCTAGCAATTAATACATCACTAGTGAACAGAGGATGTAATGTGAGGCTAGTGTGGGTTCCAGCACACATAGGTATAGCTGGTAACGAGTTGGCAGACCAGAACGCCAAGAATGGAAGAATAAGTAAAAACAATATAAGAGCAGGACTGGGAAGGTCGGAGATCAAGAGCCAAGTGAAGCTAACTATAAACGAGGAATGGAAGACAACATGGAAGAACAGTAGAAAAGGCAGACACGCGTTCAAACTGCTGAAAGAACCAACAAGGACGTGCTAGGTCATAGAAGAATTAAAGATACCATCGAACAGAAAACTGTGGCGTCTCCGTCTCGGTGCAGCATACTTTATAATAGAGGAACCACACTGCCAAGAATGTCAGGAAGAGAATGACATAGACCACTACCTGATCCACTGTAAAAAGTACGAACAACAAAGGCTAGAATTAAAAACTTACTATAGAAGTCACAATATAGACATGACAGGTGATAAGGTTTTAAGTATAGATGCCCCAGGAGATGCCCAATCAATACTTTAAAGATATATACATAAAACAAAGGAAAACATATAAGGTTAGTACTTCAGAAAAGACATTCAACTAAATAGAAACTAAGCAACAAAAACTAACAAATCATTAAAAAAAAATAAAACCAGCAAAAATTAGCAAACCCATTAACTACTCACAGGACAAGGAAAGGCAAAGAGATTTTTAAAAAAAAAACTAATACAAATTATAACAAAGTGCAAAGGACAATAGTTATCTATATAAAATACAAAAACTGAAAATAAAATGACAAATACTAATATAAATTAAAACCAGCAACCGCAAAAGACAATAGTTATTTAAACTTAATACAAAATTAGAAAATAAAATGACACTAAATACCCCAATTATAACCAATTTTCAGGTTGAACAGGGTAGACCAAGATGGAACGAGAAGAGGCAATAATGGTCAGCTGTTAAGTGCCCGCTCTCCACCCATCACCGTTTCAAAACAACAACAACAACAACAAGCCTGTGTGATGTTGGGCTCCTTGAACAACTCCATAGTGCTAGCAGACCTTCCATATATCACTCTCCATGGGTAGACAATTGAAAGGAAAGACACGCTGGATATCTTTGTGTAACGTTTGATCGCGGGCTATCTTAAAAGTACCATGTTGAGCTGACCATACAGAAGTGCAGTTATACCCAAGAGCGAACCAACACCGTTGTTCTCTTACAGCGTTTCTCTGACTCTTTTCATTAAGGCTTTATTACGAGCGACATTTATCATATATAGTTATTAATCTGTATTTTTAAAAATATTTTTTTAAAGAAACAGTATCTCGTTCAACCTTTGATGGGTTATAATTAGGACCTTTAGTGCAGTAAATTCGAGATAATAATCCTGCTTTCCGATATCTAAATATGGCATAATCTCCCCATTCCGCTCAGTGCCTTTACTGCAGCACATTTCGAGGAAAAAAATACCCCCCCCCCCCCCTCTCTTCCCCCAGTGTTTAACAATGTGTTAAAAATAGGCGTGGGCGTTCTGATATTGAATTCGATCCTTCTTATTCATGTGCTCGTGATACCAGTAAATCGGCGTTGTTCTCGTATGTCCAGGCCTATAAATTTATACCCTGTCTTCCATCTACCTTTTATTTATTTATTTTTTCCACCTTGTAATATCTGGCGATTAACCTAGATGTTGGATGTGATCCAAGTAAATATAATAGTGTTGGTTCAGAAGGTTTCGGTTGCCAATGAACACATTGCAAGGGAGGTAACTCTTCCTGCTATTATCAAGGTTACTATTTGCATTACCCAACTTTGACAGAAAATAATGTCGACTTTGAGAGCAAAGTCATTTAACTGTTAATCCTAAGAGAGTGGTATTTTGAGGTACGTTTCGACATAACTTAAAGGAGGTCCAGTTAGCTATGTATAGATAATGCAATTTTACCGACATTTTTTCAGTGTTATATTTCGAACTAATGTGAATATCGTGCACGTGAAGTGGAAAACGTTATAAAAGTGAAGTGGGACACACTACCCGATGAAATCTTTAGGCCTAGGTCTATTCATATGCATTTGGTTTACACATCTGTAGTATAGTATTCGGAACTTCCCACGCAGGATTTTAGTCATAAGACTTGTTTTGATCAACATTATAACATGCGGTTGCCTCACTAGCAATCAAAAATCAGCATTCTGTTCTTGTCCCGAGACTAATATTGGATTCAGCGCTCTCAGTCTATTGATCTACTGTAGGCCCACAGTTATTTTTATAATGAGTGTTAAAGCATGTTTGAATATTTTGTCAGTTGGTTGTAGCGTTATCATTTTTTCATGTTCATATTATAATGGAGGCCTGGGCTCCTGGAGGAAGGGTATGGTGGTGATTGTAATAGACCATTGATTCCTCTTTGAAACAGATAATTTAAAATTTTATTTTTATATAAAAGCATGCCTTTTTTCATTATTTAAAAGAGCATTGGGTTGTCATTGGAGTGCACCAAAGAACTTTTATATGTTCTTGTAGTTGTAGCTCCTGTAGCAATATGCTTTTTATAACGAGGTTGAAAGTCCCATGTTTAACGTCACTCTAGTTGCCTCTTATGACATATACTACATATGAAATGTATGGTATCTTCTTCTTCTTCTTCTTTGATCCTTAGCCGCCGACCGTCAAAGCAGTCAGTGGCCATTACGCCTGGTGGCGTCTTGTAGGTCAACAACAAATTGATTCTACTTTGCTCGGTCGGCGGCCATCCTTCGTACAGTGCCCCAACTCTGGTTCATTCTTTGCATCTCAGCCTCCACAGTCGTCCGCCAAGTTGTTTTTGGTCGGCCTCTCTTTCGTTTTCCTTCAGGGGTCCATAGCATAGCTGTTCTTGTGATGGCATCGGGGTCTCCTCTGAGGACATGGCCAACCCAGCTCCAGCGTCTGCCAGCTATGATGGTGTGCATGTCCTCTTGCTTGCTCCGAGTAAGCAGATCTTGGTTGGTGATGGTATTCGGCCAAAAAATTATGAGAATTTTTCTTAGACATGTGTGAAAAGAGGACAATTTTGACATTTCCTTCTCTGTAACTCTCCAGCTCTCCGCGCCGTAGAGAAGCACAGAAAGCACACAGCTCTGATATAATCCTAATTTTGTTCTTGTGCTGTACTGAGAGGACTTCCAGATGTTGTTTAGACTAAAAAAGGCTGTTCTTGCTTTGTTCATTCTGTTGTTGATGTCTTTGCTTGCTCCGCCGTCTGGTGTTACTATGCATCCTAGGTATGTGAAGGCATCTGTCTGTTCCAGTTGCTGATTCCTTACTGATATGGGCTCAGGGTTGCTCACATTGAGCGTCATGACCTCTGTCTTCTTTAGGTTGATGTTCAAGCCCACCTGCTGGCTATACTTATTAAGTCTATCCGTTTTTTCCTGGATGTAAAATGTATGGTATAGTCAATCCATATTAGATGGCATAAATGGAAATAGACAATATAAGCCTTGCTTAGGACAAAGAAACTGTGAAAAAGAATCCAAATAACAAATCAGTGATGTGTTTAGCAATTGCTTTTGGGTGCTTTGGTAGATCTTTAGGCCACTGCGGGGGTGAAAAAAAAAGAAAGCCATTTTAAACCAGGAAAATTTCAAACTGACCTCTACCGCCAGCATTTAAAATCACGGTGTCCCTGGGATCAAAGGTACCTTTTCTGCATTCCCAATGAAAACTCTCATGCTGGCTGCTAAAATATATTCGTAAACAACGTGAAATCTTTTCTTTGTAAGGTTCATCAACTCCTACCCTACCACCCCCCCCCCCCCCCCCATAAAATTGCACATGCACATATATATATATATATTAATAGTAGATCTTCAGAGGGCTCAGTATCTCTAAAGTAGATCCCAAAAGCTCCTGGGTTGCAGATTCCTGTTCTAAATTATATTGAGCATATTATATTCAACGTAATAATTAACTTTCTTTAAGACAAGTATTATATTCAACGTAATAATTAACTTTCTTTAAGACAAGTATTTTATCTAACATTTGTAAGCGCAAGACAAAAAAAATCTTTAAGCTAACCAGAACCTTTAATTTATCTGTTTCATCATTCATTCATAACCCTCCACTCCCAAAGGAGCATAGGCCTTCAACAAACACATGCCAAGTCCTCCTGTCACGTGCCATCATCTCAAGTTCTTTCCACGTTCTCCTTATCATTTTCACCTCTGTTTCCAGCTCTCTTCTCCATGTGCCCCTCGGTCTACCTCTATCTTTAAGCTAACCGGAACCTTTAATTAATTTATCTGTTTGTCCGTGTGTAAATCTTATATGAGGGGATTCACTACATGATGTTTACAAAAATAATTTATAGACTAACTCCTTTGCATAAGTCCACATTGTCTTTTATGTTTGGACATGCACGCTAATATAACTGATGGACCTTGTATCTAGGGTGAATGGGGTGCCCCCCAAAAAAAGAGGCAATACACCAATTTAAAAAGGTGCATATTGATTGAAAACTGCATACAGAGTATTATAGTCAAAGGTAATCTGATCACCAGATGATCTCCCCTCAGTCAGACATGTGTTTCACCTAGTTTACCTCCTTGACACTGGATTGGGGGGGTTAGTCATGAGTACCAAAGGCTATCCTTCTCTTAATTATCTTGCACCACTCCACCTTGGTTGCAGTTCTCACATCAGTCACCAACTGGTATTACCCATTCAGCCATTCGAAGCAGATGTGATAGTGCCAGTTTTGTTGGACATACATTTACTAATATTTTATTTATAAATTTAGTGTTCTGAATTCAATAGCCCACTGCAGTTGTTCCATAGCCAGCAAAACACTTTCACCACAGTTTTATCAAGTCTTTTAAGTTCTCTTGTCCGTGGCTGTCCTTTCAGGTGCATTTGTTTCAGTAGATCATATACTGAGGCAGCCACTTGACTTCTTGCACCTACTTCTGCAACTATGATTTGATGTGAGCCTCTTGTACACTGACTCGAAGACATCTTCTTTCACCTTTCAACTCGCAAAAGAGCATAGGCCTTCAACAAACGTCTGCCAAGTCTTCCTGTCCCATGCCATCTGCTCAACAAACGTCTGCCAAGTCTTCCTGTCCCATGCCGTCTGCTCAAGGTCTTTCCATGTCTTCTTCATTCCCCTTCATGTCTGTCTCCAGTTCTCTTCTCCGCGTGTTCTTTTGTCTTCCTCTACCTCTCTTACCCTGGGGATTACAGAACAAGGATTGTCTGTTAATGCTATCAACATGTTTTCTCATTGTGTGTCCTTGTGGGGCTGATTTTGAAAGGAGAGTGACAGATTGGATGAATGAAAGAATAAAATCTATATGATAGTCTACGAGTTCGAAGAAACTGCCTCTCCTCGGGAAATAGTCTACTAGAAATCCTTAATGCAAAGAGAATTCTGGCAACTAAACAGGATATTTTCTGAACGATAAATTCTTTCTCAGGAATCCTACAAAAGGACTATGTAAAGTACATAAGTTTGAGAAAGGAGATTTGGTGTCCAGCCACATTAACTAAAATATCCCGACCCACTGTAAGTTAGTTTGATTACGGCTCAGCCCCCAGGGTGTAGATTTATGTTTAAAAACAAAATACAACCCAAATAAAAGTAACAAGAAAAAATTACCAATAGACTCTGTTATGTTGAATTTAAAAAAGATATAGATTCTCACAACTTGTAAAGATTTACAAGTGAACAAAAATGTATAGGTTCTGTTAAAAAACAAAAACAAACTATGGTCATCATGTGGACCAGGAGATCTTTTCTATGGTAGTTTTGCTGGTAGTTGTTATACTCAAGGACTGTATTAGCTGCTGAGATGATTGGTGTTCTGACTCTCTTGGTTTGGTCTGTCCCAGCACTTCAGGTAGTGTAAACCGTTCAATAGATTCAGAGGGTGGCAGAGTTTGCTTCCCTGGACTCAGTGCACATCACAAACACGGATGGAGTAAGTCAGCCCTGTTGAATACCTCTTTTGTTTACTGGACTATGACTCGGGGAGTCACTGGTATGACAGCCTAGAGTTGTACTCTAGTATGGGATGGTTGGGATGGTGAACATGGTTGGTAGGGTATGGTTTGGTTTGGTATGGTAACATAGTTGATAGGGTATGGTTGGTAGGTGTAACCTTTGGTACCATGGACTCGTAACCTGGTTTGGACCCGTAACCTGGTTGGATTGCTCAACTGATTCACTACGAATTTGGCAACGATAACCCCGCTTCGGGGCCCATTAGCTAGCATCTGCTCCGTGTGGCAGTGACTGGGCAATTGCCTTAAAATTTCCCTCTAAGAATTTTCCACTGGTCTTCCCGTTGCACTTTTGGTTGACCTCTTGGGTGGCTCCATTGCAAATTCTTCTGGAGTCCCAGATGGATCAAGTTATCTTCATTTAAACAGGTCCATGTGTTTTACCCAGTTCGCACTGTGCAGGTGTATTGCGGCTTAACTCCCCTTTGATTTACATGCGTCCAGTCAGCGATACAAAAGGTCCACTTTGGGCTTGTAGCACTTGGCGTGAAATGCAATGTCCTCAAGTGCAGTGACCATTTCAGAATAATCTGTCGTCCTGAGCCATGAGAAATTGTAGCGTTCGCGAGTCTAATCTAATAGAAGACTTGAAGATAAAAGTTTTTCTCATAAGAAAACAAGATGAAAAAAACCTTGGTATGAGAGAAAATGGAAAATTTCATTTTAGAGAGAGGACAGAGGAAAAATATAGAGAGATGTGAAACTCAAAAGAAATAGACAAAAGAAATAGTCGGTGAGAAAAGTGGAACGCTACAGTCCTATCTATCTCCGTCTGTTCTCATTTGTTGTTCCACTGGTGCTTGTCTAGTTCTTTTCATTAGTTCCACATTAGTCTTGTTCTTCATCGTTGGCTCTCAAATAACCACATCTGTCTCTCTTATAAAACTGGCAGTCTGTCTCAGGCTTCTCTCATCACCATACAGTTTCTCCCTCAACAACTGGGTTGGAGAAGGCCACACTGCTACCCGGTTCCGCTCATGGAGCCAACAGTTGTGAGTTCCACATTAGTGATCTTATCATACCACTTTAATCCTTCTCTTCTATGCAAGCATCCATTTATGAAATGTGGCGGTTGCTTTTGTTCTTCTCTGTGTTTCAGGCCATGCAATAGGACTGACTTGATATTTGAATTAAAAATTCTGATTTTTTGTTGGACTTGATTTCTTTTGATCTCCATATATTTCCCAAAGCAACAAAAGCTCCTCTAACCTTTTGTATTCTTGTTTTGATATCATTGTCTGTCCCTTCAACTGTATCTATATTGCTGCAAAGGTATATGTATGTTTCTATATCTTGTAGTAGTGTTTCTACTAGTACAGTCTTATCATTTCCTGCATTTATTCTCATTATCTGAGTTTTCTGTCTGTATATTTTCAGACCCACTTACTGGGACCTCTCATCAAGTATTTAAATTTTGTCTTGCATCTGATTACAGTTATTGGACAGTAGTGCCAGGTCATCGACATGATCTAGATCTTCAAACTGTATAGTCAGAGTCCACTGAATTCCATAACTCAAGGACAAACTGTGTAGTCAGAGTCCACTGAATTAACACAAGGACAAACTGTTTAGTCAGAGTCCACTGAATTAACACAAGGACGAACTGTTTAGTCGGAGTCCACTGAATTCCATAACTCAAGGACAAACTAATGCCCATTACTATGGAAACACTTATGTTTTCTGACTCAAAATGATGGTAGCAATTTAAATTGTCCAAGCTTACTGGTCGTACGATGTTAGAGGGAAAATAATTTCACTTGGCTTAGGTTTTATGGATATTGAAAAGGGAGAGATACTAAGGAGAATATGTTGGGAAACGACACTACAAAAGATCAATCTTCAAAGCTGAGACTGTTGGAGTTTTGCATCAAATTTGGGACTAGCAGGCATGGACAAATGAGAGGATGCATCAGATGTGTATACAACCAGCACAAGCACACTATAGGACCAATCATCATACAGAACATTTGCTGAGGGAGACTAAACACGTATGGGTTTGCCCAGAGTGCCGTGATGTCGAGACTGAACAAAACTAAAACGATACTAGTTTTTATCTTGTAGAATCATCATCATTACCTTTCAGCCTTTGGTGCGCAGGTCCTCCTCAACAAGGAATGTCAAGCTGTCCGGTCCTGTGCCATCCATTCAAGATCTTTCCATGACTTATTTATCTCTTCAATGTCTGTCTCCAGTTCTCTTCTCTGTTTTTTCTTTTTTTTTTTGTCTCTTTCTTTCTCTTACCATGGAGATTCCAGAGCTGGGATTTCCTTGTAATGCTATCAGCTGGTTGTCTTAATGCGTGTCCTATCCAGCTGCAATGACTTCTCTTGACCTCTTGTTGTATTGCTGCTTGTTTGGTTTTTTTTCCTTCAGTATGACACTGGCGATCTTGCCATTCTATTTCAATTGTTTTATTTATCTTGTGGAATATTGTGACAGTCATTCATTCAATACATTTGTTTTCATTCTTCTTTGCCCTTCACTTTTCTTTCCTCCGCACTTGATTAACTCACATTTGCCTTTTGGCTCTCTTTCATCTGCTCTTTCTTATCTCCCATTATTTTTCTTAGCACAAGTTTTTATACCAGGTACTTATTCCTGTTGACCTATGTGCTGGCCTGGTTGATGTTGTTGTTTAACTAGGGCTGCTGAGCTTTACGCTCTTTTGCAGCCAATACCAAGTTGAAGATTCCTTGGTATTATCTACACTGTAGATCTAGGATTTTCCAATGGTTTTTCTGCCATTCCTAAACATGTTAAAGTCATGAGCTCCAGTTTCTTCAGCTTGGCTTGCATTTAAAGGATCATCACATCTGGTCCCAAGCTAGGAGTAAGAAGTGTATGGCACACTGTATGGGCTTTCAACAAACTTTTGCCAAGTCTTCCTGTCCCGTGCCATCTGCTCAGAGTCTGTCCTTGTCTTCTTCATTGTCTGTCTCCAGTTCTCTTCTGTACATGTTATTTGGTCTTCCTCTACCTTTCTTACCCTGGGGATTACAGAACAGCTACTCCTGTGGGTACAGTCAGCCTGTTCTTTCTTTGTCTCCTCACAGACCCCCATGAACTATGTCTCTTCACAAACCTCCAGGAACTTTGTCTCTTCACAGACCTCCAGGAACTATGTCTCTTCACAGACCCCCATGAACTATGTCTCTTCACAGACCCCCATGAACTATGTCTCTTCACAGACCCCCATGAACTATGTCTCTTCACAGACCCCCATGAACTATGTCTCTTCACAGACCCCCATGAACCATGTCTCTTCACAGACCCCCAGGAACTATGTCTCTTCACAGACCCCCATGAACTATGTCTCTTCACAGACCCCCAGGAACTTTGTCTCTTCACAGACCTCCAGGAACTTTGTCTCTTCACAGACCCCCAGGAACTTTGTCTCTTCACAGACCTCCAGGAACTTTGTCTCTTCACAGACCTCCAGGAACTTTGTCTCTTCACAGACCCCCAGGAACTTTGTCTCTTCACAGATTTATCCAGGAATTTGTCATCTTCACAGACCTCCTTTGGAACTTTGTCTCTTCACAGACCTCCAGGAACTTTGTCTCTTCTCTTCACAGACCCCCAGGAACTTTGTCTCTTCACAGACCTCCAGGATCTTTGTCTCTTCACAGACCTCCAGGATCTTTGTCTCTTCACAGACCTCCAGGAACTATGTCTCTTCACAGACCTCCAGGAACTTTGTCTCTTCACAGACCTCCAGGAACTTTGTCTCTTCACAGACCCCCAGGAACTTTGTCTCTTCACAGACATCCAGGAACTTTGTCTCTTCACAGACCTCCAGGAACTTTGTCTCTTCACAGACCTCCAGGAACTTTGTCTCTTCACAGACCCCCCAGTAACTTTGTCTCTTCACAGACCTTCAGGATCTTTGTCTCTTCACAGACCTCCAGGATCTTTGTCTCTTCACAGACCTCCAGGAACTATGTCTCTTCACAGACCCCCATGAACTATGTCTCTTCACAGACCCCCATGAACTATGTCTCTTCACAGACCCCCATGAACTATGCGGGGCAGTGTACTTCACTGAGTTGAATTTATAACTGGTTTCCATCTGCGATTCTGAGAGGCTGTCTAAAACATAATTGGTATCATGCCTGACTGTGAGGAACAATGCAGCTCCTTGTTTTCTGGACATTGTAGCTGTGAGGCACCACTTATCTTGAAGCTGTAAACAAATTGTCCTTGGTGTTTACTGTGATGGAAACTTCCTTTTTTTTTTTTTTTTAATGTAAAAACTTTAGCACATGGCGAGGCGCTCCCTCAACCAGCCTATGAAGGGCGCATGTCCAAATATAAAAGACCCTTAGGTCTAGATTTTAAATTTACATTGTATAAGGACTTCCTGTGTTTTCTTCAATTAAGCATAGAAACCTCCACCTCCATTTTGTGTGTAGTTGTTGATGCTGATCCATGTCTTCATATATGTGCTTGTGCATTCGTGTGTCTGTGTATGTATGTGTGTGTATATATATATATATATATTTTTTAAATCTTATTCTAGTAAAAATGCTTTTTTTAAACCTTATTCTAGTAAAAATGTTTTTATTTATCTTATTGTAGTACAAATCTTTTTTATCTTATTCTAGTAAAAATGTTTTTTTAACCTTATTCTAGTAAACATACACAGACAAATCTAGACTAAGAACAGTAACTCACAATATAGTCATAACATTCTGCGTGGCACAGTGTATTTGGAGCAGCTTTTGTCTTAGTTAAATGTCTGTATTACTATTATTCTTTTCATATTTCACATCTGCATACCAGATCTAACCAGTATTATTGAGAACAATCCAAAGAAAAATGAAATATTGAGCTCATATTCTTTCATTCTGGCAGTCATTGTTGATGCTGGAGAACACTTGAACAACAGGAAGTGTGAGCATAGTTTGGAGGGGGAAAAAAAGATCCGAAGTCAGGGTTCTGCATACTTCTTGAGAAAAGTGTGTTAATAACTGTGTATAATTAATTATTTGCGTAGTGTCTTATCGTTTAATCTTATGATGTAACATATTTATTTGACTATGTAGTACCACTCTCAAGAATTTTGGTGACACATTGAAGAAGTTAATGAAGCAGTGACAAGTTCAAGAGACAGACATTTGTTTGTATCTGAGATTCTGGAGGAGGGAGACTTAATACCAAGACCTGGCGTCACAGTTGGATTTGCTACATCCAAACATGACTGTGACTAAAGAGGAGATTGACGATCTTCCTTCACGGGACCAGGCTAAAGAGTTCTATGCCAAGTATGAGCCGAAGGAGATTCTTGGAAAGTAAGTCAGAAATGTTCTGTTGATATCCCTCAGTGTCTGTGACTTCATTTGACTTTCTTTCTTTCTGTCTTTGTTTGACTATCTCTCATTGTCTCTGTCTTAGTTTGTCTTTTGTTGTCTCTGTCATAGTTCTCTCTCTCATTGTCTCTGACTTTGACTGTCTCTCATCATCTCTTTGATTGGCTCCTGTTGACTTTGGCTGACTGTCATTGTCTCTGACTTTGTCTGTCTCTCATTGTCTCTGATTTTGACTGGCTCTCATTGTCTCTGGCTTTGTCTGTCTCTCATTGTCTCTGATTTTAACTGTCTCTCATTGTCTCTGACTTGCTGTCTCTCATTCTCTGACTTCGACTGTCTCTGACTTTGACTGTCTCTCATAGTCTCTGACTGTGACTGTCTCTCATTGTCTCTGACTGTGACTGTCTATGACATGGCTGTCTCTGATGTTGACTGTCTCTCATTGTCATTGACTATGACTATCTTTGACATGACTGTTGCTCATTGTCCCTGAAATTCTTTAAAATATGTCAAGTCAATGTTTAGGACATTTTTTTTAACTGTCTCATTGTCATTGACTTTATTGACTTGTATGTCATTGTCCCTGACATTTTTAAAACTCTGTCCTTGGGTTTTTTAAAACTGTTTTTTTTTGTTTTTCTAACCATCTCTCTTTGCCCCTAACTATTTTATCTTCATTATTGTCAGTTTCTCATTGTCTCTATCTTTGCATCTCAGTTATCTGTGACTGTATATCTGGGATCCAAAGCATGGTAGTTCTGATGATGATGTCAGGGTCTATTCTGATGATGATGTCAGGGTCTATTCTGATGATGATGTCAGGGTCTATTCTGATGATGATGTCAGGGTCTATTCTGATGATGATGTCAGGGTCTATTCTGATGATGATGATGTCAGGGTCTATTCTGATGATGATGTCAGGGTCTATTCTGATGATGATGTCAGAGTCTATTCTGATGATGATGTCAGGGTCTATTCTGATGATGATGTCAGGGTCTATTCTGATGATGATGTCAGCATCTATTCTGATGATGATGTCAGGGTCTATTCTGATGATGATCTCAGGGTCTATTCTGATGATGATGTCAGGGTCTGTTCTGATGATGATGTCAGGGTCTATTCTGATGATGATGTCAGGGTCTATTCTGATGATGGTGTCAGGGTCTATTCTGATGATGATGTCAGGGTCTATTCTGATGATGATGTCAGGGTCTATTCTGATGATGATGTCAGGGTCTATTCTGATGATGATGTCAGGGTCTATCCTGATGATGATGTCAGGGTCTATCCTGATGATGATGATGTCAGGGTCTATTCTGATGATGATGTCAGGGTCTATTCTGATGATGATGTCAGGGTCTATTCTGATGATGATGTCAGGGTCTATTCTGGTGATGATGTCAGGGTCTATTCTGGTGATGATGTCAGGGTCTATTCTGGTGATGATGTCAGGGTCTATTCTGGTGATGATGTCAGGGTCTATTCTGATGATGATGTCAGGGTCTATTCTGATGATGATGTCAGGGTCTATTCTGATGATGATGTCAGGGTCTATTCTGATGATGATGTCAGGGTCTATTCTGAAGGTCATGGTCAACCAAATTCCAGCGTCTACCTGCAGTGATGATCTGCATATCATCTTATTTTCTGTATTGTTTTTTTTTTTAGTTGTCCCTTACTCATTGTATCGTTTCTGACTGTTGTCATCTGTTACTGATTGTACTAATTGTGAATAGATGAACTGTCATTATGTGCCTGTTGTAAGAAGACATTTACCCTGGCCATCATCAAAATCTGTCGCTATGCAGCTGGTATTTCTTCTCATTTCCCATTGTTCAAAGTATTTTATTTTAAAACTTGTTTAAAAATAATTTCCCAAAAATATATATTTCATCATGACCTTTCAGCTTTACACGGAGCACAAGCCTTCAACAAAAACACACCAAGCCTTCAACAAAAACACGCCAAGCCTTCAACAAAAACACACCAAGCCTTCAACAAAAACACGCCAAGCCTTCAACAAAAACACGCCAAGCCTTCAACAAAAACACGCCAAGCCTTCAACAAAAACATGCCAAGCCTTCAACAAAAATACGCCAAGCCTTCAACAAAAACACGCCAAGCCTTCAACAAAAACACGCCAAGCCTTCCTGTGGTGCACTAGCCTTTTAAGATTGTGCATGTTTTGTTTATCTCCGTGTCTGTTTCCAATTCCCTTCTTCCTGTGGCTTTTTGATCTCCCTCAATTGTTTCTTACCATGGGGACTCCAGAACATGGACTGCCTTGTAATGCTATTGTATTGTTTCTTGTTCCTTAAAGTTCTCCGGGGGTTTCTCCACAGGCAAAGGAAGAATAGGACTACTGCACCTTGAGGCATGTGGTCCGGGGGGGGGGCGCTAATATGAGGTTGTCCATGGGGTTGACAACCTCATCAATGAAAATAAATTGTCACAGAAACCACCCCTGCAAGATCATGTGACTGCTTAGTGTAGGCTTCCTGTCAGGTGCCCAGCTGTAATGTTGACTCATTGCTCCGTATGGAGCGCAAAGGAAAATGGTGATCTGGGTTGTTTTTTTTAAGTTTATGCTCTATCCAATAACGTCTTATCCTCACATCCCGTTCCACTGGTATATGGCTCTTGTCATCAGTTCCACATTGGTGATCTTGTCATCAGTTCCACATTTGTGATCTTGTCATCAGTTCCACATTGGTGATCCTGTCATCAGTTCCACATTTGTGATCTTGTCATCAGTTCCACATTGGTGATCTTGTCATCAGTTCCACATTGGTCATCTTGTCATACCATTTTAATCCTTCTATTTTACGGAATCACCCATTTATGAAAGTCTGTAGATTTTGGTTGTTGTTTTTGTTGTTCTCCATGTTTCAGAACCATACAGTAGGACTGACTTGACATTTGAGTTGATTCTTGTTTGTGTGTTATATTTGATGTCTTGATTTCTGTTTATTTCTCAGTACAGTGAAAGCACCTCTTGCCTGGTGTTTTCACATTTTGACACCATTTCTTGTCCCACTTTTGTCTGTATTGGTGCCAAGATTAAATTTTACTACAGTATTTCATGCATCTGGTGCCAACTGGCAACTTTGCGCGTACGGCAAAATGATAAACGCTGGCTTAGAGTAAATATTCTCTTTCTCAAATTAACTTTCTCTGGTTACTTCCAGCTGTGTCGTGTCTTGTCTGGCTACATCCTGTCTTCTAGCCTCTTCTTACTACTGTCTCCATCGTCTCTGCATTCTTGATGTGGTACGTGAACGTGCTACTTAGTTAAGTGATTCGCGAAGACAACTCTTTTCAACCTGTGGTAGGGGTTACCGTTAGTGGTAGGCAGACGATGTTCTAGTAATTAATGAAGGTGTTTAAAAGTTATAATTGGCTGTGTAAATACAGTTTTTTATACGTTTTCACAAAAGTTTTATTTAAATTGTTTCAATATTTGGTTAGGAAGTTCGCAGTTCTGCAAGTTTAGACAAATATAAATTAAGAAAAAAATTTGCACGTTTTGAAACATAGTTAGACTGCTTTCAGAGTTTAAGAAAGAAGAAAATCCAAATTTTTAAATGTTTAATTACTTTAAACATTCTTAAGAATGAAAAGTAATTCCAAAAGTTAACAGAATTTGCATTACTTTTCATATTTTTTAAGAAAAAAGGAAAATTCTATAAGTTAATAAAATATGGAACAAGAAAAACATGTTTACATTACTTTCAATATTTTCAAGAAAGAAAAATAATTCTTTTAGTTTTAACACTTAAATTATTGTCACTAGATGTTAAGAGTGGGAAAAATTCTTAAATTGTAGGCAGCACACATTTTTAAAAAGCCAACTTCAAATACTGTAGCTCTTAAAGCCAAATTAGCACCAGTCATGAATTAGGGGATGCGTTTTGTCCGGCTGGTGATGGGCCATTTGCTGATTTAAAGATGTCAGTAACATTATACATTCATTCATTCATTCATTCTTAACCCTCCACTCCCAAAGGAGCATAGGCCTTCAACAAACACATGCCAAGTCCTCCTGTCACATGCCATCATCTCAAGTTCTTTCCACGTTCTCCTCATCATTTTCACCTCTGTTTCCAGCTCTCTTCTCCATGTGCTTCTTGGTCTACCTCTGCCTCTCTTGCCCTGGGGGTTCCAGAACAAGGACTGCCTTGTAATGCTATCATCAGGTTTCCTCAGTGTGTGTCCTATCCATCGCCATCGTCTTCTTCTCATCTCTTGTTCCACTGGCACTTGTCTAGTTCTTGTCCTCAGTTCCACGTTGGTAACCTTGTCATACCATTTTAATCCCTCTATTCTACGCAAGCACCCATTTATGAAAGTCTGTAGCTTTTTGGTTGTTGTCTTTGTTGTTCTCCATGTCTCAGAGCCATACAATAGGACTGACTTCACATTTGAGTTGAAGATTCTTATTTTCGTGTTGGATCCGATTTCTCTTGATCTCCATATATTTCCAAATGCAATGAAAGCTCCTCTTGCTTTTTGTATTCTTAGTTTGATATCACTGTCTGTCCCTCCAACTTTGTCTATATTGCTGCCAAGATATTTGTACGATTCTACATCTTGTATTGGTGTTTCTTCAAGTTCAACCCTGTTATCATTACCTGCATTTATTCTCATTATTTTTGTCTTTTCCCTGTGTATTTTCAGACCCAATTGCTGTTACCTCTCATCGAGTGTTTTCAATTTGTCCTGCATCTGATTACGGTTATGGGACAGAAGAGCCAAGTCATCAGCAAAATCCAGATCATCCAACTGCTTAGTCAGAGTCCACTGGATTCCATTTCTGTTGTGTGTTGTCGATGATCTCATAACCCAGTCTATTGCTCGTAAGAAAAGAAATGGAGACAAGAGGAATCCCTGTCACACTCCTGTTCTTATCCCAAACGGTTCTGTAAGCTGTCCTTCGTGAAGAACTCTGCATATATATGTCTTCATATGTTTTCTTTATTAAATTAATGATCTTCAGGGGAACTCCATAATGCCTCATCAATTTCCAAAGTGATTCTCAGTCTACACTGTCAAATGCCTTTTCGTAGTCCACAAATCCGATGTATAGTGGTGAATTCCATTCCAGACTTTGTTCAACTATTATTCTCAAAGTGGCTATCTGGTCTGTACATGATCTGTTTTGTCGAAAACATGCTTGTTCATCTCTCAGTTTCTTGTCTATGGACTCTTTTAATCTCTCAAGGATAATCCTGTTAAATACTTTTCCTGGCACTGATAGTAACATTATTCCTCTATAATTTGTGCACTCATGTAAATTTCCCTTCTTAGGCAACTTAACCAGATATCCTTCCTTCCATTCTGCTGGTATCTCTTCCTTTTCCCAGACTTTACCAAGTAATTTATATAACATCTCTGTAGCCGTGTCGATATCTGTTTTGATGGCCTCTGCTGGAATGCCATCAGGTCCAGACGCTATTCCATCTCTTAGAAGCTTTATGGCTTTCTTTATTTCTTCCTTTGTTGGTCTTTCACCGTTAATTTGTAGCTCTTCTGCTGGCTGGATGTCCGGGGGGTTTTGTGGAGCTGGTCTATTGAGAAGGTCCTCAAAATATTCTGTCCACCTCTTCATTTGCTCTTGTATATTGCTAAGCAGTTTTCCATTCTTGTCTTTTATGAGGCAACTTGTTTGCTTGTATTTCCCTGTTAGCTTCTTTGTGCTGCTATACAGTTCTCTCATATTTCCTTTGGCTGCAGCATCTTCTGCCTCTCTTGCCAACTCCTCAATATACTTCCTCTTGTCTGTTTTGATACTTCTTTTTACTTCTTTGTTTGCTTCTGTGTACACTTCTTGAGCCTTGGCTTTGTAACTTCTGGTTTTGCTTGTGTTTAAATCTGCTTTCTTGTTTTTTCTGTCTTTTATCTTATTGATGGTTTCTGTTGTTATCCATGCTTTTTGTTGTCGTTCCCTTTTCCCCAGTATTTCTTCACATGTCTCATTCCAAACAGTTTTGATTTGCTGCCAATAGTCTTCTGTATTCTCTACATCTTCCATCTGTTGGAGCACTTGGAATTTGTTGGATATTGTGACCGCAAATTTGTCTCTTGTTTCTTGATTTCTTAGATGTCCTACATTAAATTGTTGTCTATAATTTTGCATTGTTGCATATCTCTTGAGTTTCATTTTTACTTTGGCTGTCAGAAGGTGGTGATCTGATGCCACATCTGCTCCTCTACATACCTTTACATCCTGCAATGATGATCTAAACTTCTTGTTTATGCATATATGATCAATCTGATTTTCTGTTCTATGCTCTGGTGATATCCATGTTGCCTTGTGTATTCTCTTATGTGGAAACATGCTTCCTCCTATAGCCAGTTGATTTGAAGCACAGAAGTTTGAGAATAGTTCCCCATTTTCATTCATTATTCCTAGCCCATGTTTTCCCATGACTTCTTCAAAGCCGGTGTTGACTGTACCTATGTTTGCATTCATGTCACCCATCAAAATTGTGATGTCTCTTCTTTTTACTTATAATTTCCTGTAGTCTAGTATAAAATGCTTCTTTCACAGACTCTTCTTTGTCATTAGTTGGTGCATAACATTGGATGACATTTACATTTATTTTCTTTTTAGCTGTTTTAAAAGTAGATGTTATTATTCTGGGTCCAACAGCTTCCCATTCAATGAATGCTTTCTGTGCTTCTTTAGATAACATAAGAGCTACCCGTTCACTGTGGTGTGAACTTTCGTCTTCATGTCCTGAGGACAGCACCAATTCACCTGTGATGAGTTTCTTCTTGTCTACCCCCTTCCACTTTGTTTCACACAGTCCCAGAACCTCGATTTTATATTCCCTCATTTCTGCTGCTACTTGTGCCACTTTCCCTTGTTCGTTTAATGGCCGAATATTCCAGGTGCCAAATCTGGAAGTTCTCCTAGAAGAAAGAAGGTTAGTCAGCAACACAGACTCCTTTCGGCTTTCTCTGTGTTGCATCATACGCCTCCCTGCGAGAGGACCTTCCCCTGTCTTGGATGGCTGTGTTTTATTTTCTTTAATTGACTTGTCCATGTTTGTTGAAGTTTTTTGTGGTTTAAATTTTTTACAGGATGGGGTAACCAGCCCCATACCCAACCCTCCTTAGTCGCTTTCTACGACATGCATGGCAGGGAACAGTGTTACTATTCTTTGCTCCCCTTTCGGGCCCCGGTAACACACGGGTGAACGTTATACATAATTAACGTTTAATTATAAACTGTGTAATGTTTAACATTATACATAAATGGCGTCTAGTAAAAACAGTGTAAAGTCAGTATTTGATGCACACGGCGTAATGCGGATGTCTTGTTCGTAATTAGTGGCACATAAGGACAAGATGAGAACCGCTGTAGTATAATTTATATACTATAGACTGTGTAGCTAGATGTCAGGAGAACATGTGTTATTTGTTAACATGAGACTTGTCAGCTTGTCTTGTATAGCAGGTTCTACATCTCTTTCTTCTTGTGTTCCTCCCTCTCCCTCTTTCACTGACTCTCTCTCTCTCTCACACGCACACACAGGTAGCACACACACACACACAGGTAACACACACAGGTAGCACACACACACACACACAGGTAAGACACACACACACAGGTAGCACACAGACATATCATTTCCCTTTTCGTTGATTATGGAGCACGGGGCCAGTAGTGCAGCTGCTCTCTCTACAAGAAAACTACACATATGAGTTAGTTCATGTGCTGCAGAAGTGGTTTCTGAAGCAGCTTGTTTGACGTGATTAGGTTTCCTGCCCCATGGTCAGACACATATTAGTTGCCTTCTACGACACACGAGGGAGCTGTAGTCATATTATTTGTATTTGTCTTGTCATAGACTTCCGGAAACTACACACACAGAAACACACATACACTAACACACTCACATTCATGGACACACGTGCTGTCACTGTCACACACACGGATAACACTCACTCATTTTTCACTTAATTATTTCTGTGACTGTGATCAAGCTAGTACCACTTTGCACTTTTTTGAATCGTAACAATCAAAGTATAATATACTGTTCAAAAAAAGAAACGCATAGCTACTGAAGGCACACACATAGCCATAATTTTGACATTCAATAACTTTTTTAATTTAATGAGTTAATTGTTCAAATTGCACACAAGAATACCTTAGGGTTCAACCAATCAATTGACAGTTGTTTTGCATCTGGGTCACGAGAGTTTTTTGGCGTACGGGCTTTCCCGTTAGTATGGTGTGTGCCCTCCTCTTGCATCGATCAGCGACTGGCATCTCCTGGGCATGGATGCGATCAGACGTCTGATGTGGGCCTGTGGGATGGCTGCCCACTCTTCCTGGAGTGCCTGGAACAGATCACGACGATTGGTTGGAGCAACGTCTCGGCGACAAACACGTCTATGCAGCTCATCCCACAGGTGCTCAATCGGACTCATGTCTGGAGACAGGGATGGCCAGGGAAGGGTGAGAATGTTGTTGGCAGTCAGGAACTGCGTGGTCAACCGTGCACAATGGGGTCTGGCGTTGTCCTGTTGAAACACAGACCTTTGGGCAGCCAAAAGTGGAAGGACATGGGGTCGAAGAATTTTATTGACGTATCGTTGCGCATTCAAGCCTCCTTCAATGTGCACCAATTGACTCCTTCCGTTGTAACTGATCATTCCCCACACCATTGCACCTCCACCATCGTGCGGCGGAGCTTCATCAACGCAATTTTGGGCAAAACGTTCATTTCGCCTACGGTAGACCCTACGCCGTCTGTCAGTCATGACGCTGCAACAAAAAGAAAGATTCGTCACTAAACCAGACACGTCTCCATTGATTGTCAGCTGCCCAGGAACGATGCTGGTTGGCCCAAAGAAGTCGATTTTGGCGATGGCAGCGCGTAAGGACATGTCCTCGGTGAGGTCGTTGTGCCCAAAGTCCAGCGTCATGCAGTCTATTCTGGGCAGTTTGATCAGACATATGAAGTCCTGCAGGCAATGACTGGGCAGTTGAGGAAGCTGTTGTAAACCTGTCTCTGAGGTGACGAAGCCGAATAAAGCGATCCTCTGCTGCTGTTGTCACTCTGGGTCGTCCACTGCGATGCCGGTCTTCAACTGAGCCAGTGGCTTGGAACCGGTGCCAAAGTCGACTGATGGTACTCTGATGCACGTTTAGATGCCTGGCAACCTGACTTTGACTTTCGCCTGCATGCAGTCGGCCAATAGCAATGTTCCTTAAATTTATCGATAGAGACGCCATAAATGTCTGCTTGAAAATGAACTGAATTTTTGTGTGTGTAGCGTTATCCTTTTATAGTGTTTCAGTTGCGTAGTCAGTGAATAGTGTTCACCCCAAATTTTGTTGCTTTCACGTGCGCGCAACATGAGCTGTGGTCAAAAATTGCGTCATAAACACTATTGACCACTGCGTTGTAACGATTACAAAAACGAACACAATTCAGGTCAACACGTGCATTTGACACTGCAAAGAACATTTGAGGCTGGTTTTTATATACCCTAGCACCAAATTTTACTTACAAACTCATAAAAACGCGCCCTCGGATAGCTATGCGTTTCTTTTTTTGAACAGTATAGATACGAAACATCCCTCGAAACTGAAACACTCGTTAACTTTTCGGGAAAATACGGAAACGTCGCGTATTTAACTGTGCTTTGAGGGGAAAGTTATGATATTCACTAGAACACCAAGGGGAAGAGAACGAACGAACAACGAACGAACAAACTTTATTTTCGAAGGGTTAAGAATTGGGCGCACAGGCCCGTCTAACATTCTGCCCTTCCACTCTCATTTATCTTGCATACTATACCCTTTCAATCCCACATGTTACTTAAAGCATTAATATGAAGGCATGCAACATTATAAACATAATAAACAGCGTACGTTTACAGTATGCAGTCATAATCAAAATTAAGTATTTTTCATTAAACAAACATTATAATAAAATGAAATTAAAAAAAAAAAATTATGATTTCGAACATAATCAGATTAGGTGGCATGGTATCAGAACTCATGAAGTATTTGACAGTCTACTATTGAAGGAGGTGAGACTTGGTGTTATTTCTTTGCCCTCCTTAACCCAAGAGCAGAATCAGTAGGAGAGATAGATGGACATAACTTTATTTAAAAGGGTAAAGAATTGGGGACCCAGGTCTGTCCGACCATCCAGCCCTTTATCTTTCATTCTGTATCCCGACACTCACTCACGTGTTCATCAACAATTAATCTGCATTTTTGAATGTGTCATTAAACATCAATACACAAATTACATAAACATATTCTCGCTTATATCTGTACATTCTTGAGGGAAAATGAAATAATAATAAAAATTTCTTACGCACTTCTGTAGCAGGACACATCTTTGAGCTGTAAAAATGTATATCTGCTCATTCTCATACACATCATCACATTTAAGCAAACAAATACATTACATATTTCAAAAGTACAGTGCTATGCAGGTACATACTCACATACATTACATTATATAGTAATACTGCATGGATATAAAACAAATTATTCACATAGACAATAACGAGCGGAAGAGGAAAAGAAAGGTTGACATATAGATAAGATGTGGACTGACAATGGCTGCTTCTATGGGGGTAGATAATCGGTGTTGATCAAGTGTTTGAAAAGTGCTTTATTGAATGAATATTGTGTATGTAGGTTTTTTTTATGTGGTGTGGAAGGCTGTTCCACAAGTAGGCTCCAGAGTAGGCTAGACTCTTTTTGAACAGGTCGATCCTAAGTTTGGGCAGACGTAACTGATGTAATTGTAGTCCCTCTCTTCTACTGGTTTGAAACAATGATCGTTGGTACGGCAGGGCATTGTTTGATAGAATTGTGTGAGTCAGCTTGGCTTTGTTGTAGAGGAGACGTTTTTTTAGGGACAGTATTTTGGGTTCTTTTCGTGTCCTTGCGTGTAGTATCGTGCGATTATCGGTAATCAGACGTACTGCTCTCTTGTGCAGGGAGTGCAGTCTCTTTGAGGTGGAAGCAGGGCAACCATCCCATAGTGTAGTGCAGTAATCTAGATGTGTCTGTATATGTGAGGTGTAGAACAATAGTCTAGTGTCTGCGTCTAAAAAGTGTTTTATTTTGGCCAGCTGGTACGTCTTTTGAGCTAAGTGTTTGGCTAAATTCCGTACGTGGGAGTTCCACGTTAAGTGCTGGTCAATCGTCAAACCTAGAACTTTGTGTTCTGTTACATGATCAATGTGTATTGACTCCGCATGTAGCTTTAGCGATCTTTTGGTGAAGTTTAGGAGTTTCTGTCTGGTGGTAATCAACATAGATTTGTTTTTGCTGTGTTTACTGGCATACGGTTCATATTACTCCATTTTGTTAGATTGTCTACAGAGCGGGGAGACCATGAATGCAGACAGTAGAAGACTTCATAGCAATTGGAACCCTCAGGTTGAGAATCACTGACACTAATTCTTCCTTGCGAGGCTGTTTGCAAGCATCCGATGCGATTAGGCCCGGTGTGCTTGCCCTGATCAGACGTCCCTTACGCAGGGGTCTTTCCCTTGTCTTGACCTTTGTGGCCGCGCTGCCATGCAGGCCGTGTGGGTTGATCAGGATTGTTGTTGGTGGGATATCTGGTTTTGTAGAATTTCGATTTTCCCTGGGGAGGTCTCTGGGGTACAGTTTCTCGTTGGTTATAGTGATGGGAAGAATGGGAAGACTGCTCTAGATTATTTTTCCGAGAAGGCTCATCTGTCGGTTTGCGTTTTGTGCTGGGAAGCTCGGCCAACGCATTTACGTAACGTTCCGCCTTATTGAGGATGTCATCCAAATTTACTGCGCCTTGTTCAGCTAAGAATCTGCGGGTTTCGTTCGACAAAGTGGTTTTTATTTGTTCTGTAAGAACGAGTTCCAGATGTCCTTCATAAGTGAGAGAAAGCTCGGAAAGTTCCATGCACTTTGTCAAATAGCCTGTCAGGCGTGAAGAGAACTGCTGACATGTCGCATTGCTCTCCTTTCGGCTATTTCTGAACATTTGCAGAAATTTGCGAGCGTTCATTTCGGAACGCTCCAGTAAAGCCTTCTTTAACATGTCGTAGTTGTCTTGGTGGCTGCTTCCCAGCTTTATGTACACGTCATAAGCGGTACCTTTTAAAGCCTGTGAAAGTTTAATGCACCACTGGGAACTCTCTAACCCATACAGATTCGCCATTCTCTCAAATTTCTCTAGAACGAGTCAATTTTTTCATTGGGGCTAGGGAAGGATTCTAGGGCAAAAGCCATCACTGTTAGTTGAGAAGATTGAGTGCTGGAGAGATCAGTTGACTGTGATTGGGGTGGAAACTCTCCATTGCTGGAGGAAGACATAGCACCCCGACTTTGTACCTCTAGGGCCTTAAGTGCCAATTCATGCTGTCGCTCCCTATCTCTTTCGTTCGCCCTGCGGACTTCCATCTCTGCCTCAATTTTCTTCTGTTCCAATTGACGATCTTCCGCTTCTTTCTCCCTAGCTGCTGCTCTTCAGCAATCACTTTCAAGCAGAAATAAGCAGTCTGAAATCCATAATACCACTTTCGCCTAGTAACTTAGACCAACTCTCAGCATTCTGTGAGAAGAAATGTACAAACTCAGTTCCACCCGACATTCCTTTTATGACAGTTAATGAAGTGTATAACTATCTTCATGGCCTTAAAGATAATAGCTCATCAGGGCTTGACGGAATTAGTAATCGAATACTGCGTTATGCTGCACCAGCTATTAGTGATTCACTAACTTATATATATAATCAATGTATCGCCAAAAATTATTTTCCTTCGGCCTTTAAGATCGCCAAAGTATATCCTCTCTTCAAACCTGGTTCGTCAGATAACAGTAACCTTGGTAACTATAGACCAATTTCTCTTTTATCATCGCTATCTAAACCACTAGAAAAACACATACATAAAACAACACTACAGTACCTAGTTAGCAATGACTTGCTAATTGACAGTCAGTCAGGGTTTAGACAAAAGCATTCATGCCACACAGCTCTAACTAAGATGATAGACAACTTGCACCTAAACATCAATAACGATAACATATGTGGAGCAATCTTTGTAGACTTTAGGAAAGCATTTGATATGTTAGATCACGCTGTTTTAATAAGAAAAATTAGAAAAAAATGAAAGTTAACTTTAAACTAGTGACATTACTTAAATCATTCCTGTCCGACAGACAGCAAGTAGTGTGGTACAATAACTCCTTGTCAAGCCCAACTATTATTGACACCGGTGTTCCTCAGGGTTCTATTCTCGGCCCTCTACTTTTTTCCATTTACATAAATGACCTTCCACTACACATCAAGCACTCATCCTGCGACCTATTTGCCGATGACTGTACCATTTATACTAGTGATAAAAGTTGCAACACGCTAGAAATATTATTACAAAGCGACACAGACAATCTTATTAAGTGGAGCAATGAAAACTGCATGCAAATAAATATCATTAAAACAAAATGTATGATAATATCAACTAGACAAAAATTACAAAACTCACTGAAAACAACACTTCAGCTCTACATTGGAACCTCTTTAATTGAAAATGTAAATGAAAATAAAACACTAGGACTCATAATTGACCAACATTTAAGTTGGAATTCGCATGTACAAGCACTAACCAAACAAACGGCACAAAAAGTTTACCAGTTAGCTAAAATCAAACATTTCCTAGATGAGGAGACTCGAAAAATGTTCTATACATCCCAAATACAAACACATCTAGACTATTGTTCCACAATTTGGGATGGCTGCTCCATGTCCAACACTAAAAGACTCTATTCATTACAAAAAACGTGCAGTGCGCCTAGTTTCAGACAAAAACCTCACACAGTGTGTAGACCCATATACATATCTTAACATATTACCACTAAGAAAGCGCTTTCTCTTCAACAAAGCCAAATTTATTCACAAAATCTTATCACAGAATGCTCCAAAGTATTTGTGGCCTATTTTAAAATACAGCGGAAGACGCAGTCAACGCTTAAATAAATTACACATGCCCAAGCCTAGGCTCGACTTATTCAAGAAAAGTTTAGCTTTTTCTGCTGCTCATCTGTGGAATAATCTTCCACACGACCTAAAAAACACGCTTAGTCCATATTCATTCAATCACAGACTTTTCAAATACATCATGAGTGCAGATTATATGCCACCCTAATTTAGTTATGTTCTTAAATAATTACATAACATCATATGTAGGTTTTAAAGATAATTTTGTCCTGTTTAGTATTAATTATGATAAGATACTGTAAATATGTGTAACTATTATTGTACTGTTACAATGTTGGGATTTTATTTTATTGTATGTTATTTTCGTATTTTAAGTAATATTTAAGATACATGTGAGAATTAATGGATTCAGTATGGAAGACGAGAGAAAGGAAGGGCAGAATGTTGGACGGGCCTGCGTGCCCAATTCTAAACCCTTTGAAAATAAAGTTCGTTCGTTCGTATACAGAGGCTGATGCAGACAGCTCAAAATAGAAATGAATATTAGACCAACAGTTGAAGTCATATATTCTGCGGGGAACAAAACTATGTGATGATAAGATTCCCCAATACATTTCAAAGACACAGTTAACCTGTAAACAATCATTAGCAATTAATTGATATTGTTGTTTATAAAAGTAACATAACTCAATTAAAGCGAATTGTGGGCCTGGGTCACCTAACTGGTGCAGCATATCTAGTTGCTGTGATATCAAACAGTTTTAGAAAACACACACTTTTTCACCCTAGACGTCTAAGTTGTCACGAACGTGATTAATTCCTTCGTCTGAGGGGCGTGACTAGCGTGTGGGTGAGAGAATCGACGAGTGTCATTGAACTTTAATTATCTGCCCCTTGTTGACAGCGACTTTTCCACAGCGAACCAGCGACACCACTATTTATTTTGTCGTGTACTTCTAAGTTGGATTGGAATTGTTGTTGTTATTATTGTAAATAAATTTGAAAATTTAGTTGTACGTAGACAGCAGTATACATGATATTAATAATCGCACAGTAATGACCGTACATACTTGGTTTGAAATTTAATTTAAAACACCTGTCTTTGTTTTATTACTTTATGATTAAAAACTCGTCAGCGGAAGCCTTCCCCCACCCCCCTCCTCTCATCCAGCCCCCCCAATATACGCCACTGTCTTGACTGAGAGAACCTTCATTTAAGCTTATACTTGTTCTTCTGTGTGTATTAAATGTTCTTCAGTCCTTATTTAGTGGTCTTATTATTTGTTATTGTCCATTGATACATGTTTGGTGATTCATATTTGTCTTCCCATCCCCTCTCCCTTTGTTGTTTCAATGGTACACAGTTTAGAAAACATGGTGTCGGTTAATGTTGCAAGCCTTCTAGGAGGAAAGACAAACCAAATAGTTGCCCACGTGTTACTGCGGCCTGTAAGTGGAGCAAAGAATAGGTGCACTGTAACCTGTCAGACTGTTCGTGGACAGCGATTAAAGGAGGGGGGTGGGAGTGCGATGGCTACCCAATTGTGTAGAAACTAATATCCTCCCTCCCTCCAGAAAAATAAAACACAGCACTAACACGTAGCCCAAAACGGAATGGTTATCGTCAATTATATAAAAACTAGCAATAACCCGTCAAAATTGACAGGTTTTTAATTATAGTGTGTTGTTTCTGTTACATGTATTACAGACTTACATTTTAAGGTTATTTTTAAGAAAATGATGAGTTAAATCCGTTTCCCGAATGAAACTGAACAGAGTAGTATCTTGATTGTCTGTTAATCTGCATCTCCGCACCTTCCTATCTCCAGTTCATGTACTGTTTATCAATTGTGTTGTTGGCTTCTTTCCATAATCAAACTGTTCATGCACACCGGCATTTGCGCACTTTTCTATTTTCGGGAGAGTACATATAAGAGAAACAATACAATTATTGTCTAACTTTCAACCACAGTTGCACCCCTTAGCTGTGGTTGAAAGTTAATGTACTCTCTCGAAAATAGAAAAGTGCGCAAATGGCGGTGTGCATGATGTGACCGACCGACCGACGTACTTGCGGCGGGAATTATGGTGTTGGATGAAATAAAAACATGTTAAGCACTCCAGTCAGCAAATGACAAGGTCACACAAATAAATAACACAAAGAAAAGCAAGATACCTAACATACCATACATGTGTGAGACAACAGTCAAGGCTAAGTTCAGGATGACATGCTTGCGTCACCAGTACGCTTCTATATGGCAGCGAGACATGGACAACCTATTCTGGCTCATACGTTTGCTTTCATACATATAACTGAATCAACTATCATTGTTTAGTTTTAAAACAACGTAACACATTTAATAGTGAAATAGTCTTTAACAGGTTAAAATAAATATGGAAAGATTAATGGAATTTTGATGGACATAACGTTCTCATCATTGAGACGTAGGTGGAAATTTAACTTTATACTTAAATTTTAACTGGAATGTCCTTTTTGCTGGGGCCTTTTAGTTAGCTCTTAGCTTGTATGAGTGAGTCCTGCAGCTGTGGTTCATCAATTCTGTAATGACGAAAGCCTTCTCCATACTCTCTTCTACTGTAGGCGGTTATGCTGGATGCTTTTCTCTCACACTAGCGGCGTTAGTACCACAAATCCTCTGATGGCTTGTAACCACGAACTTTAGACAAATAGAAAGAACCAAATACCTGCTGAGAGCATTTGTTCGCCGCAAACTAACAGGTCCATTGTCATGCGCTCCACCCACCAATGTTAACCTCTTAAAAGAATTAAATTCCCGAGCACACAGTGTAACTCAGGGAATATGATGAAAATTCTACCATGTCCTTCTGGGTGTTAACTATGAAATTGCGACTGGAGTGCGTGAATAATGTTTTTCCCAAATTACAATTAAAAAAGGTACATATTTCTCACAAAATAATATGTTACACTGGAGGCACAAATGATGTCCATTTGGAGTCTGGGGTCGCTCTGCTGTCGGGTTTCCCTCACGACTAGTCAGAAAACAATCTTGCTGTAGTGGTTCATGAATATACTATTCTCATATGTTAAGGTTGCCAGCCGCATATATACCCTCTAGCAAGAAACCATGTTAATTTCACGTTTGTAATAGACATCCTCACAACTTACCCCACATTTTTGGGAATACACAATCTCCTACGCAGATTTCAAATGGACGCGAGCAATTTCGGTGCTATATATGCTCTCGAATCAATTTCGTCTGAGAAATTCCTCTTATGACGGTGTTCTATGAATCACTTGGCCTGGGAAACTAGTAATTCCTCTTCGATGGGTGTTCTGCGATACACTTGGTTTGGGATATTATTTCTCTTATGACTGATGATCCAATTTATAGGTGTCCAGTCTTGTATTTATAAGATCCTGGTCCTGAAGTTTTACAGACTGGGTATTTAAATAGGTGAGTTTACTCTTATGGTTTCAGAGTTGCCCAAATACTATCGATCTGTCACTTTTGATATAGGAATTCTAGGTCCGATCCTTCTCTTCCTGACTGTTAGGAGGTGCTCGTATGAAGTTGCGAAGCGGTCTGTTCTGAGTTCACTAGATTATATCTCTCATTCTCAGTTCAATTCACACATGGTGTTTCCACCGAATGTTCCAATAGAATTCATTGTATATTCCGGCTCTCACTTCAAACCAATCAAATCGAATCTCGTTCAGCACTACATGGGTAGGGGCTTTTCAAATTCGACAAATAATACTGTCACGTGTTTCAAAATATTAAATTTAATTTCCACGTGTGACCTCTTTATAATAAGATGTAATATTGTTCCGGCTGCACCTATCTGCCTCCAACAATATTGTGACCATGTTTTCCTGGCGTAATGTCTTCCGCCAAGATGTCTACCCTGACAGGTTATCCAATTATCGCCTTTATCTGCATGCCTCCGCCAGACAGATGTCTGGTCAGACAATGCTGTCTTCTTTTATCGTACGCACAATACAAGCTTGTGTCAACACGGTCTTCAGCTTTTCACTGGGGTCAAATGTTGGACCGCCGCGTTTCAAAGGGTGGTCAGACTGAGAGAATAGATAAGCGTATGACCGGTATAATTACCCTGTATTATCGCATGTACCTTGCAGAACGTAAACAATTCTGCGTGTAAAGCAGATACGTCCGTAGGGGAGTAGAGTGTTAGAGACTTCACCCTACTAGATTCAGCATAGAGCTAAATAATGAATGAAAGGGCAAAAAGTATGCCAAATAATAGCGATGAGTGAGAGAAAGAGAAAAATGAAGAAAAAGTGATACTGACGGAGTGGACGTGAGATCGCACAACCGTATAGTCAGTCACAGGATGCGACCATCTGCCATGCGGCGGACACGCCAAACTAGCGTAGTAAGCGCTGTCTAATCAATGTATACATGCTTTGAAGGCCACCACATGACAGCGCCTCGACATTTATCACTTTGTCATTCCACAAAATACCAAGGATGTGGCGTAGACACCGTAGATGAAAGGTAGTGAGCCTTCTTTCTTGCTTAGCATAGGTTGTCCATGTCTCGCTGCCTTATAGAAGTGTGCTGGTGACGCAGGCGTTATATACCGCAGCGTTGGTCTTCATTGTGAGTTTGGAGTTTTTGTGTCCAGAGAGAGTTTATCGTTGATGGTAGAACCCATGTATACTGTTCAAAAAAAGAAACGCATAGCTATCCGAGGGCGCGTTTTTATGAGTTTGTAAGTAAAATTTGGTGCTAGGGTATATAAAAACCAGCCTCAAATGTTCTTTACAGTGTCAAATGCACGTGTTGACCTGAATTGCGTTCGTTTTTGTAATCGTTCCAACGCAGTGGTCAATAGTGTTTATGACGCAATATTTGACCACAGCTCATGTTGCGCGCACGTGAAAGCAACAAAATTTGGGGTGAACACTATTCACTGACAACGCAACCGAAACCCTATAAAAGGATAACACTACACACAAAAACATTCAGTTCATTTTCATGCAGACATTTATGGCGTCTCTATCGATAAATTTAAGGAACATTGCTATTGGCCTCTGCATGCAGGCGAAAGTCAAAGTCAGGTTGCCAGGCATCTAAATGTGCATCAGAGTACCATCAGTCGACTTTGGCACCGGTTCCAAGCCACTGGCTCAGTTGAAGACCGGCATCGCAGTGGACGACCCAGAGTGACAACAGCAGCGGAGGATCGCTTTATTCGGCTTCGTCACCTCAGAGACAGGTTTACAACAGCTTCTTCAACTGCCCAGTCATTGCCTGCAGGACGTCATGTGTCTGATCAAACTGTCCGGAATAGACTGCATGACGCTGGACTTTGGGCACAACGACCTCACCGAGGACCTGTCCTTACGCGCCGCCATCGCCAAAATCGACTTCTTTGGGCTAACCAGCATCGTCCCTGGGCAGCTGGCAATCAATGGAGACGTGTCTGGTTTAGTGACGAATCTTTCTTTTTGTTGCAGCGTCATGATAGACGGCGTAGGGTCTCCCGTAGGTGAAATGAACGTTTTGCCCAAAATTGCGTTGATGAAGCTCCGCCGCACGGCGGTGGAGGTGCAATGGTGTGGGGAATGATCAGTTACAACGGAAGGAGTCAATTGGTGCACATTGAAGGAGGCTTGAATGCGAAACGATATGTCAATGAAATTCTTCGACCCCATGTCCTTCCACTTTTGGCTGCCCGAAGGTCTGTGTTTCAACAGGACAACGCCAGACCCCATTGTGCACGGTTGACCACGCAGTTCCTGACTGCCAACACCATTCTCACCCTTCCCTGGCCATCCCTGTCTCCAGACATGAGTCCGATTGAGCACCTGTGGGATGAGCTGCATAGACGTGTTTGTCGCCGAGACGTTGCTCCAGCCAATCGTCGTGATCTGTTCCAGGCACTCCAGGAAGAGTGGGCAGCCATCCCACAGGCCCACATCAGACGTCTGATCGCATCCATGCCCAGGAGATGCCAGTCGCTGATCGATGCAAGAGGAGGGCACACACCATACTAACGGGAAAGCCCGTACGCCAAAAAACTCTCGTGACCCAGATGCAAAACAACTGTCAATTGATTGGTTGAACCCTAAGGTATTCTTGTGTGCAATTTGAACAATTAACTCATTAAATTAAAAAACTTATTGAATGTCAAAATTATGGCTATGTGTGTGCCTTCAGTAGCTATGCGTTTCTTTTTTTGAACAATATATGTGAAGGGGTGCACCCCTGCCAATCTGCCAATTCATGGTTATCGATAGTGATAGCTGGTGCCACACCCACATCCTGACCCAGCACATTTGTTTTCTTTAGGCGTATTGTGAAGCCAAAGTCCTTGTATGCTTTGATGAAGCGAATCATCAAGCTCTGAAGCTCCTGTTGACTTTGACTGACAACTGCAGCGTCGTCGGCGAACGAGGCTGATAGTGACGATCCTGATTTTCGTTTTTGCTTTTAGCGTTGCGAAGTTAAACAGTCGGCCCTCTGATTTAGACTGATGGCATATTCCTTCAGTTGCATCTCCAAATGCATGTTTCAAGAGCAAGGCAAAGATGAACCCGAAGAGGGTAAGAGCCAGTGCGCAGCATTATTTGACGCCACTGCGCATGTCAGAGGGCTGTGATGTGTTTCCAGCAAACTGGACTGTTTATTTCATGTCTTTATGGAATAATTTTGTCATTTCCAGCAATTTAGCGGGGCAGTCTATTTTCAGGGGGATTTTGAAGAGTCAATTCCTGTTAATCAGGTCAAATGCCTTTGTGAGGTCGACAAAGGGCGGCATAAAAAAGTTTGTTTCTGCTCTCTTGATTTTTCCTAAGTTGTCGGAGAGAAAAGATCACACCTTTTGTTGATCTGCCAGCTCGGAATCCACACTGCGACTCTGGATATATGCGCCCAACTAACTTGTGTAGTCGCATAAAGATGACTGGCAAAAACCTTACCAACAATACTAAGAAGAGAGATGCCTCTGTAGTTATTGCAATCGCTTCTATCTCCATTATTTTTATATAGTGTTACAATCTTGGCATCTCGCATGTCTTGAGTGATAGTTGCCTCTACCCAGCACTGATATAGCACCAATTACAGAGTTTGCAAATATATTCTTCCCCCCCCCCCCCCCCCAACTGGTGTATCGCACTTGTATGTAAGGCAGTGCTTCTTAAACTATTTCAGTGTCATTCACACTCGAATATTTATCACAAAATGTCATTCACCCTCGAGTATTTATCACAAGATGGCATTCACCGTCGAGTATTTATCACAAAATGTCATTCACCCTCGAGTATTTATCACAAAATGTCATTCACCCTCGAGTATTTATTACAAAATGTCATTCACCCTCGAGTATTTATCACAAAATGTCATTCACCCTCGAGTATTTATCACAAAATGTCATTCACCCTCGAGTATTTATCACAAAATGCCATTCACCCTCGAGTATTTATCACAAAATGCCATTCACCCTCGAGTATTTATCACAAAATGCCATTCACCCTCGAGTATTTATCACAAAATGCCATTCACCCTTGTGACGATATTCTAAATACAATAGCTAAATTAAGTAATATTATAGTGCATAAGTCAAAAATAAGATAGAAAATAAAAATTTGAGTCCAGCGTCTTCTTCCCCCACGCCAGCCAGTATGCGGGGTTGTGATAAGCCTAATAGCCGAATGGAGGATACTGTCTTTTCCTAATTCGTCCTTGAGATTAAATGTAACACTTTTGCTAGTTCAAGTCGTATTGCCAAGACGACAGAGTGATAGAATAAAAGAAAAGGAGGGGAGGGATGGAAAGACAGAACCTAGGGTACGCCGTCTCGCGTTGATTTCATAAAGCCAACTCGCGCGACATAGCCTTGGGCGATTTTCAAATTACGATACAAAACCTAAAAAAATGTTCGTCAAATTGGTCACGCAGACAGCCTTAGCTCTTATAAAAAATGACGTAATTCTAACGGACTACGGACGATTCTCGTTTTTAGTTTGAAAATAGTTGTAAAAAGAAGTGAACAGGTGGCAGTTTCTAGATTTGAACGACTAACATAGAAAAAAAATATGGAATTATGAACCATAATACATAGGGCCATAAAAAATTATATAATCGGATGCCTTATGATTTCCTGAGCAATAATATGGTGTCAGTTACCCACTAGTACAATAAATAACCAAGATATTGGCAATAATACTATGTATTGTAAGAAGGACTGACGGAAAAAAATCATGCCTGCTTATTTTTTTTCATAGCATGTTTTGAAAAAAAGCTTTTGGGGAAATAAGGACTAAAAGGTACCTGTAATTTGATTGGCTGCAGTTTAAAGGAAGGCGAGATAGGATTGGTTGACCTAAAACTAAAAATATATTTGCAGTAGTAAACATAGTAGTTTGGGATTTTGTTTTTTTTAAAGTTTGATTCAAAATAAATGAGTTCATGGTCCCATTGGCCAATGCATTATATATTATCGGAAACGTAGACTGCTCGTTGCCATTTTGAGAAAAATTTTCTGATGAACAATGAGCGATGAGATCAGGCTTGTGCTTTTCAAACCAACAGAAAGCAGTCTGGACAGAAGGCAGATCTAAAGTGTGCCATAATTGTTTGCCAGTCATCGTTCGCTTGTGTAAATTTCATTGAAATTTGTGGTAAGATTGATTTTATTAACATTTTATTTAAAATGAAGTTTGAATGTGAGATACTAACATACGACTATAAGTAAGTGGGTCCATGGCAGACTTCGGCAGAGCCTAGAGATTGATCCATCATATGATAGACTATCAGAGAGGTGTAGAACTACAAGATTATATATGATTGTCATCAAGGAGCATAACACCTATCCTATTGTATGGAAAAAGATTACTGCTGGAATTGCAGAGGCGTTGTAACCATTATGGGAGAGGAATACTGGTATACATTGTCACCTCAAAATACAATGGTGAGATAGGTTGTCATAAAGAGCTGACCCTATTTGTTTGTTTGTACTGTGCCTGTAATTAATTGTGGAATATTATTGTATACTTGTTATAAAGAAGGACGCATAACCTTCTTATTTCAGGGTTTTTGGTACTGACATTAACGTAGTACCAAGCTCGTGGGAACTGATCGATTGCTTACACTGTTTGCATATTTCGGGGCACATACTGGCCGCCATTGCCTTTCAAGAAGTGTAACAGATTGTCCAGCAAGCATATGAAAAGATCTACCGGTGTTATCCTTAGAAGATAAGTGCCTGTTCGGCACCAGGAAGCTCAACCTCTAGTTTTAAAATAAAGACTGTGAATATTAAATAAAAAATTCCACCAGTGTCAAATGAAAAGAAAATAAACAATAGGGGGTGATGTTAACCAACAACCTACCATTATATACCAGTACTAACCAAAGTTAGAAAACTACAACTACACACCTATATTAAATTATTATAATAACATTTGTATTATGGACAGAAGATCCATTGTGTTATGTAATTGATGTAAATAATTCTTTTGATTTCACTTTTGATTGTCAGTCCTGATTCAAAACAAACTAGAACCAGGACAGTAAATTGTAAAAAATTAACGTTTACCCAAAATTCAACCACTGACTTACTTAAGATAGTCTTTTAAAGTGTAGTTTGTATGTGATTGTCGTAGTACTGTTGTGTTGTGTTGGATAATAAAATAGTTGTTTATATGTTTAGTTGGTTAATGCAACATTACACTACATATTCATAACCCTAGACATCAAACGTAGTCATCATACCTTCGAGTCAAAGAATAATTCTGAATGAGATCATAAAGGTGGTAGCAGAAAGGTACCCTGTAAACTTACCATAATATTTGTTATATTCAGGGACCTTCACAGCTGACCTCATTCAGTACACTAAGAGTACATAACAACAACATTTCTTAACATCAAATCCACCACAACCCTCGAGTATTTCTCACAAGATCTCATTCACCCTCGAGTATTTCTCACAAAATGTCATTCACCCTCGAGTATTTATCACAAGATGTCATTCACCCTCGAGTATTTATCACAAAATGTCATTCACACGCGACTAAATTTTCTTATATGTTTTGGTAATTTTCGTCTTACTCTCTCTTGTGTATAATGTTATGTATAATTCATTTTATCACGTGAGCAAGAAATTTGATTGAAGTGTTTGAATATCGTCAACATAGGTACAGAAAACTACAAGTGACAAAACAAATTACCACAAAAAATGATTAGAATTTGTCTAGTTTACATAAAGTCAAGTTAGTAAACAATAGAATGTGTCTAGTTGACATAAAGTCAAGTTAGTAAACAACAGTCCTAGAACTTAGAATTAGATTCTTAATAACAATGTTTCTTGTTGTGTATGTTTACCACACAAAAATGAGAAGTAGTGTACTTCTATACTGGCCGTGTCTGTAGCAGTGGTAGTGTAACTAGGGTTAATAAATCAAACTCACAAAATACCGGTCACTAGAATAGAAAAAGCAGAATATCATTATTTGAAAATGGCACAATCTAACTTTAGATTGCCTAAAAACGGGGCTTAAATCTCCATAATATAGGTAGGATTCATGTTGCTTAATTGGCAACACGAAGTAAAGTTACAGTTCAACAGTTGCCTACGGCGACCTCCAGTGTTGTCATTTATAAATTTGTTATGATCCCACTAGCTCGTATGGCCTCCCCTGAAAGATTATATTACAATACATTTGGGGAATGTCCTGCTACTTTGAGATTAGAAAACCATAGATACAGAGACAAAAAATGATCCAATTTTCAGCCCCACTGCCAATAAAAAGCTGACTAACCACTTTAATGGCAATGCCTTTTTTAAGTATAGAAAAAAATATAAAAATCTGAGTAAATTAAGTAATTCACCCTTCATGTTTCACTCACCCCCAAAATAATTTCATTTATCCTTGGGGTTAACCATTGACCAGTTTAAGAAGGACATGATGTAAGGTATATCTTGTTTTTGATTTTTTTTATGTCGTTTTTGATTTTTTAAACTGTCATTTGTTCACTGAACTGCTTAATGATATGAACCGGACTAAAAAAATGAAGACGGATATATATCAAAGACATATAAGCTGTATGTTTCTGTCACAGGCGATGGAGCAGTCTGGTTCTGAAGACCACTGACTAAAATTTTTTTTAAATCAAATCTTGTGTTCGAAATTTCCGTGATTTGTTGTGGCGATTAAGATGACCTAGCTTCGGGTCAAGGACTCGTAAGGCAAGATTACCATGATTTGTTTTGATCGAAATTTCCATGTCACGGGATTAGCTGTACGTAACACTGAAGAAATCTTGTTTCAGTAACAAATATTTGTTGCATAACACACCTTTAATTTGACGGAACACTGCTTGTGCTTGGGTGAATCTACTAATCACCTCTGTGACGCACTTTCCACCCGACGTTATAAACTCAACCTACAAGTATTTGAGAACTGTCCCATTTACTTGAGCGATGTATTCTGGATAAGTCCTATTCTTCCAGGTGTCCATTTCCTAATGTCTTTTGCTATTAAGGCCGCGGCCTTGTTACTTTCCGTCACTATTGTATCTATCATTTCCTGTAACTATTTTTTAATTTTTGATATCAAGACTGCATCATGAGTGTATATCAAAATTGTTTATGTTATGTCCAGCAAATCATATTCCTGCCTCTTGTAGTTCCCATGGGTCTCTGATGAGACAAAGAAAGAATATGCTTCCTCAGGCATGTCGTACAAGGCGAGTAACATGAAGATGTGCATGAGGTTGGCAACCTCATCATTTACAAACAATTGCTACATAAACCACACTGTTAGAGCGCGGGATTGCGCGTGCAGGCTTCCTGAAGGCGTGCTGTCTGCAGTGCTGGCCTGAAACGTCATCACAGTACAGAGAGAATAATGCAGGCGACAACACACATCCCCCGCCTAACAAGCATTCCTGTTTGGCTCTCAGTTCCTGTTTGGCTCTCAGTTCCTGTTTGGCTCTCAGTTCCTGTTTGGCTCTCAGTTCCTGTTTGGCTCTCAGTTCCTGTTTGGTGCCAGAACAGGTTCTTCTATTATTCGCAGATCCTTGTCCTCGATGTTTACCGCCTTTCTTACATGTTCATAATGTCTTCAAGTTTAACCAAGTCAAATACTTCATTGTATAAACAACCTAGTGCAGTGTTTCTCAACCTTTTAGACGTCCCGTACTGTCGTAAATTTTTTTAAAGATAGGTCAGAAGATATTTATGGTCCCGTCTGAGCAGAGGTGATAGTGGTAAATATGTGAGAATAACGGTGTAAGAAATTGATTTTCACGAGGGAATAGTGTAAGAGGAAGATCTGTCTCTGGAATGAGTAGTTTCTCTAGTCCAGCCTATCTATACGACTATATTGTACTATAAGACGACCTTTCTCTCCCTATTTGAAATATAAGTTACACTACACACCCACACACACACAATTATGTGACAACAATACGCACAAAACGTGAAAAACTATGGATAATTGGGTATGGGTCTGACCAACACACACGTTTAGTTCTTTTTGTTGTTTATTATCATTAAACTTTTTACAACATCATACATATAGAGAAATCAACTAAATCAAGTTTACAGATATATGAAAATAACCGAATAAGAGCCCTCCCCTTGTTGAGAAAAAGATCCCAAAAGAAGTTAATAACCCAAAGGTCAAAGATAAGCACTAGATTACAGAATAGACTGTGAAGACACAAGTTCCCACTAAATTACTACTCAGTCAAGTACTCAGTTTGGCGAAATAAAAAAAAGGTGTAGTTAGTACAATGATTGTAACAAAGGAAACTATTTACTCTCTGTCTCTCACTCTGTCATCTGTGGCAAGAAATACGCTTGCTTACCTAATCATGGTGTAGTTATCCCTGGAAAAATTACAATAGTCTGAACATATATTGTCAGTTGGGTTGCCAAATCCGGCCCCAGTCCAGCCTTTGTATCGAATAATAATTACAAGGTGGACGCCAAATTTGGTGTTTTATTTTTTCCTGGATGAAACCTGTGTCACCGCAAATAGTTATTGAAGCAAGACGTTCTCGGGACGTTCAGTTACAAAAAAGAAAGGAGGAAGGGTAGTTCCTGTATTGTCTAGCCTCTGGTTGCTAAGACAAATGTTACAATAGGTAAAAACTGATAATGATGGTAAATCCTATCGGCTGACTCTTATGGTGAGTACCGATTTTGAAACAGCGTAGTTTTCGGTTTCACTCCGTTGCCACGACTGTCAAACGTCTGAAATATATGTTCTTTGGTATGCCCAGTGGGCTGGAAAATTTGGATAAATAATTCTGGGTAGTGTGTCGTCCAGTTACGATTAATCTTATTGTTTATATTTGGTCTCTCTCTGAAAGAAGAAAGATGACCGAACAGGTCCAAAAATCGAAGACCCAATAATAATAAGAATGTTACTGGTGATATTAGACCGCTGGCCGCTGGTTTTTATCGAGTGCTAGATAAGGAAGAAAAGAACATTTTAAAAAACTGCTACTCATCTGTCCGTAGGTTTTCCGCTATGGCATGTCGGGAAGAAAAGGGTATGTGCCCTCCCCCGTTATTGCCTGCGAGAAAGTGAACAAAACACAAAATCCTTTATTCAATTTATCTATACGCGCACTTTAACAAAATCCGCCTGTCACTACTAGCTATTTGTCGGCGTCTGTTGTTTAGTCACGTAACATTAACTCTAGTCACTTATTTAATTTCAAACAATGAAATATAATGCGAATTCTATTCGGTCACTGATCCGTCACACTTAATAATCTCAGTCAGCTAAGCCGTATCTTCTTGTGTAAGAAAAATGGGGTGTTTGAAATAACCTTACTCTGAGCGACTGGCAAGAAATATCTACGCGTTATGGTATTTCACTAGTTTTAAACGCTAAGGATTTACAGGGAATAAAATGGTAAACTTAACACATTTTAACACTTAATCACAATTTCTGTTACCGCAAATCAGAAAAATGAAATCCCCAGGAAACAATTTAACACATTTAGCATAAAAATGGTTCTAGTCTGGCGTGATTAGATTATCCAAAATTTCTGAGCGATGACTGATAATTGGTATTGAGGGACGCAGTATATATACAGATTTGAGTGTTATTATCTCGAGAATGTGAATTTTCACACTTCTTGTGTATAGCAGAAATTCAGGAAACTAATCCCCCCCCCCCCCCCACCCCTCCCCCGAATCAAAGATTCCTCGGTCACTCTGTTTGCCGTTGCAAATCGACAACAAAGGCTTACTCGTGTAACAGTTTTCCTCCTGAGATTTCTGTTCGCTTCTTATATCAAACGATTATCTCCCTGTATGTATGAACATCAAACAGGTACACGGGAAAATTTCTGCCCGCGTTTCCCCTTCAAAGAAACCGATTGTATCTCCCACGTGCGTCTGTCTGTCAACAATGATGATTGGCAGACCCGCTCCCTTGAGAATCCCAGGTAACCGAATCAGAGCTCGCTGCCTGCCACGCCGGCAGGTCGCGGAACTAGCTAATATGTCTGTTTACATGTCAAGAAAAAGGGCGTGGATTAGATATGAGTAATGCAGTCAGAAAATTGCGTGGTTTGGCTTAGCGAATGGTAGACATTAAATGGGAAAACAAAGGCTGTCAGATTACTTTATCACTATTTACATTCCACGTCACACGTACCCCTTACAACATTGAAAGAACCCTCACGCCCCTTTACAGCATCTTAAGAAGCATCCACTCCTTAGCATTATCTTAAGACGTTTCGCACGCTATTATCGTCTTGCTCACAAAATATGCCAAAGAGGAGAAAAAGAGGTACAAGTGTTTTGGGAAAATGTTATTTACAAAATTTGACTAAGATTCCGGTATTGAATTCACGTTGTCAGTGTTCTATTTTGTACAAATACATTTAAGTACTGTGTATTATATAATGTTAATGATGATTCGCCTTTTAAAATAACTGGCATGTCTTGCACCCCGTAAAGGTAGATCTGGCACCCCCAAGTGGTGCATGCACCCCTGGTTAAGAAGCACCGACTTAGTGATAATTAAAAAAAACATATCATAACCTGGTAGTATCTTATCACTGTCTAAACAATACAGTCACCATTTTACTGCGTGTCTTCGTGTGACCATGTTAATTTTACTTTCCGATACCTCGATCTCTGAAGTCACTATTATGCCCAAAAACCGCAATTTGAAAGCAAATCCAGTCATGTGACTTTGTTTTCGATCAATATACATATAAAACAGCCAGTCACGTGACGTTGTTTTGTCTGTTATACATTTTTATTCCACGCGGTGAACGACCGGAAAGTTCATTCACAACACATTCTTGCTGGAAACGTCTTGCTGCTGGTGTATATCTAGTGGTGTGGTTGGCTTCAACAAATATAAATAAGTGTAGCATCCATTACGCTTGCTAGTTCTCGCGTTCTGTGAATATTTGTAGCAGATTAATTGGTGTATGTAGATTTGACTTAAATAAGAGTGTTATATGTATGTGAGTGTCACCGCGACCGGACTTTTATTCTGACAACTGTCAGATGTAAGTACATTGTGTCTGCAGTAATCATGTCATTAGTTTTACTGGATTGCCAGGTAAAATCGCGATCTCATTTTGATGGAAGTAAACTAAAAAAAATAAAAACATGGCAAATAAGATAATATTATGACTGAGTTATAAAGTAAAGAAAAATAAAATTATCACTGTTAACATTATTGGCCAAAATAATACATATAAATATACAAGTTGTAGATCTAAGCAATCATTAAGGTGCCCTATGTGTAGTATGAGTGACAGATAGAGAATGGATTCTGTAGCTGGCCACTTGCAGGAAATATTCAAATGCATTGAGAAATATATAAACATTACGTCCATCACAAATATGAGAATCTTTAGCTCAGATGCCAAACCTGTCCAATTGTATGGATGGGAAACGTGGAGAACAGCAAAAACAACAATCATGAAGTTACATAATACGCGCTGACACAGGATGTGGGGGGGGCGGGGGGGGGGGGGGGGGGGGTGTGAAGTGGTATGACAAGGTCACCAGTTTGGAAATGGTGACAGCTGCCAGTGTAACAACGATATGGTGCTGGCACACACACACACACACAGAACAAGCCTGTTGATATAACATTACAAAGCAGTCCTTATTCTGGAATTCGCGGGGTAAGAGACGTGGAAAGGTGAAGGTAGTCCCATAGCAGATACTGCCGTACGGGAGTGAAGTGTTAGAGAGACTGTACTAGGTCCAGCATGGAGAGATGGGGGTGACCAGTGCCTTTTCCTGTCCTAACTCAAAGTCAGGTACACATTTACAGCTGGGTAGACTGGAGCGTGCCGATACCGTGAATCGAAACTGGCACCTATGCCGCTAGAGACCAACGCTCTAACCACTCTGCCAGTCGGACGGTCAAGATACGTGGATAGAGACCGACAAACACACGGAGACAAGAACAACAGGGATAACAATGATAGGAAACTCTTTACAGAGCGATACAACAGGAGGCAATCTGATCACCAGAAGAAGTCCCCCCATCGGACAAGTGTTTCGGCCCAGTATACTCCTTTACACTCTAAGGGGGGCGGGCCCACTTGGGTCATGACTCCCAAGCGTCTCAGCCTCCTGTTGTCTTGTATCGAAAATGAACCCATTTCACTTATGGTAGCAACTTTAATCCACAACTCCGCCAGCCGTGGAGGCAATTGTGAAAGTAACAAAGAGAAGACAAATTATTCCGTTCGTTCCGTCGCACACACTGAGACACCATCGCGAAGCCGCCGAGCCTAGCCACTGAAATTCTGACACTGACACCTCCTATAATATACATCGCCTGTTGCCCCTCAGTCACAGCCCGCTCACTAGTACACCACAAAACTCAGCGTTTTGTGGACTTAGAAAAATTCCTGGTGTTTTCTGTACCGCAGCATTTATTGTCACGATTTCCATTGCCCATTGCGGTTGTTCCACAGCCAGCCTGATGTCTTTTCGGCAGTTTCACTAAGCCTCTTCAGTGCCCTTGTTCTCGCCTGTCCCTTCAGCCCCAACAGTTTCAATAGATCATACATTGGTGCAGCCACAAGCCCTCTTGCGCCCACTTCAACAGCCATGACCCTTGTAGTGAACCCCTCGTGTCTCAGATCCGCGGCCAGATCACTATATTTGGCCGCTTTGAACGAATGTTGCTCGTCTAATCTGGATTCAAATGGCACGGTCAGTTCAATCAGTATGACCTGAAGCGTTGAAGAAGAATGAAGCACTATATCCGGCCGTCTCCGCGATTTTCTGATACTCTCTGGATATGCCCCTCGTCCAGGTAGGTCTACCGCCATCTCCCAGTCGTTTGCACAATCAAGAATAGGTGGTAAACTGCTACATGGTTTACTCGGTTTGGGGTGTGCTGACTTTCCTGCCCTCAGAAAGTATGTATTTGCGGTGCTCGGCCTGGGTTTGCTGTTCGCCTTCATCCTTGCTAGATCTATTGTCGCAGCAAGCTCATTTAGCACTTTGTTATGGCGCCAGGTGTATCGCCCTTGCCCTAATGACACCTTACACGCTGAGAGCACGTGTTCGAGTGTCTGCCTCCCCTGGCACAGGGGGCACTGCTCATCATCCGACTTTCCCCATTTCACAAGATTGGTGGCCGACGGCAGCAGGTCATACATTGATCTAACAACGAAGCTGAGCCTAAGAGGTGCCATATGCCATATATCATTCCATGTCAAGGACCTCTGTAGGGCTCCTTCCCATGTAGTCCATTGGCCTTGTTGGACCTGCTGCACTGCTTTTTGCAACCTCTTATCATTCTCAGCCTCTCGTATCTCATGAACAACCATGTCTCTGCGCTCCCTGCTTGATGCCTTGGACCACCAGCGGATGTCTCCATGACCAAATCCCCGTCTATTCGTCTGTGTGTATCCGATTACCTCCCTCAGTTTGAGTGACTCTTGGGCAGCATCAACAGCTTCTTCCACTCTCCACTTCCTTCCCGTTTTCAGTGTGGGCTGAATGGATTTAACCACGTCATCAGCTGACTCGCGTAGCATCATTGCAAGCCTTGCCTTTCCAACTTTGTACTCTTCAACAACTGACTTGAAAGGAAGCAGAAGTTTTGACTTTTTGCAGTACAGTGCACAGAGCAAGACCTTGAGCACATGTTACTGGACAGGACGGTCGTGAATATCTGTAGCAAATGTCACCTATGTATTTAAGCAAGTCACACCATGGCTAGTGTTAGATGTTCTCTGCTTATTCACACTTTCGTTTCACACAAGTTCACTGATCACATTTATTGTGGTAAAGTTATTATAATCTGATACGACAGTAAACGCACTCCTGTATTACATTTAATGCACATACATTGTTGTAGAGCGAAATAAACTGACTGACCTTGATATAATAAAATATACTTTTTGAAATAAAGATTAACAGACTAGTAGTCACGGTTACCTGTAAATTGTTGAAAGATGGCGTGAACTAGTGCCCTTGACGCTTGGAAATATTATGTCCCTTTGAATGATTCCGTGTTTATCTCGGGGACCTGAGGAGCCGCGCTGGTGTAATGGCTACGGCGTTGTACTGGCGACCAGGTCTTCATGGTTCAAACCCGGGCGTCAGCGTTTGAAGAAATGTTTACGGCCGGAGATTTGACTGAATAGCCTGAACGGCTCCTGTGATAAACCCTCTGTGGATGGGAAGGAGCGAAGCTCCTGACCGGGTTGGAAGGAAAGTCCTCAGGTTCCCCAGCCTCGCAATGACATGTTATTGGGCCGAAGGGCTGAAAGCCCAAGTGCCGCTGGTTAAGAAAAAAAAAATAAAAAATCTCGGGGACCTTGACTCGTGCACAGTTGAATGGATCCCGGCCGTGACCTTTGCGTGTGAAAACTGTGATAGTACAAATGTAACAGCTAATGTCAATATGCTTCGCTTTGAGTGACTGAGTGGTGCGATGTATTCTGAACGAATTATTGAAATAACACAGAATAAGTAGCTTTTAGTGGCATGTACACACTTAGGCAGCAAAGACAGTAGTTTTGTATTAGGATATATAACATTAGTGTTAACAGGTTTTATCGGACCCATGATTAGACGCATTGAAGTATTCAAGATGAACTGCTTTCGAGACGATGAGGTAAATTCTAACATTCTGCCTTGCTGTTCTAAATGTGGACGCGCCATGTTCTCCGCATGCATGTCATCCGGCGAGCATTTTTCCCCGTGCGAAAACTGCAGAAGCTGCTATAATAAAGCTACGGTCAACCACAGTCCGCTACCAGAGACACTTCAAGACTTCCTGCTTGTCCATAGTTCCACGCAGCCTCAGTGTTGTTCGTGTATGGAGCAGTCTTTGTTGCCGACTACGTCCACAGAATGTCGAGTGACAGCAACAGATCTAGTCGAACCATTGAGCAGACCTCGCTTTAGTATCGACCATTCTGACTACCTTCTTCCTAGTCACGCATCCTCGTTGGAAGTTGACACCATCTCATCTTGCAAGTGCCAGTCTTCAAGTGATGCCACATCCGTTAGTGACGCTTATCTTTCCCGTAATTCTTGTGGATGTGCTCTGTTAGACTCTTCTCGCACTAGCTGTGACCAGCATTTAACTTGTAGCACCCACCACACATGCAGGTTTAGAATGTGTTCAGACAACAAACATTTTGGTGATTGTCCTGCTGGCCACAACATGGGGACGTATCCTACCCATGAGAGTTCTGGTTCAGCTGGAGATATTCATGGCAGTAACTGTGCTGTAGATGCCAACATGAATTGTGATCATACTTCATCTACAGTCATGTCACCCATGTCATCAACATTGCTATCCTCTACAGCAGCCGGCGAGAGAAGTACTACCGATAAGATTAGCGAGTCGTGCAGGAGGATCTCGTCATGGAGCAGGTCTGATGGACTTTTGCCAGATTTACTTGACATTAGTTGCGAAGAAGTATCGCTGCCGTCACTGACAGTTGACAGAGCCACTAGTAGGCATCATCTTCTTAGAAGCGAATCTTCACATCACTATCCAGGTTATTCTTTGATCACCAGCCACAACATGAATTGCAACAGAATCACAAGAGCTCACGTAAGAAGGACTCCAAAGAACGCAAAACATGCATGGAAAACTCGACACCCTCATTGGCATATTGACCATTGCCAACCGACCAGTGATTTACTCCACTCGACGGCAAGTTTAGCCAGGATATTTGCACCTGACTTACCGCTACCCACTTTGCCGTCTGAGTTGCTTTACGAACTTCATGATCTTGTCCAGGAGGACGAAGATCTATCAGCAGACGTCGTCTTAACGCTACATTTCAGAAACTATAAAATCAGAGAGGTTCTTGGAAAGTAAGTATGAATGTAAATAAAGCAGACACAAAGACATTTATTTCAGTTTGACATAAGAATGTCTCACAACTTCCGCTAACAAGTCTCACAGTAAGCTACTATTCTCCCACGTCTGCTGAAACTTCTGTCACGTCTGCTAAAACGTCTTCCACGTCTGCTAATAAGTCTCTCATATCTGCTAATAAGTCTCCAACATCTGCTAATACATCTCCCACGTCTGCTTGTGTGTCTACCTTTGATGTAGATTGACTTATCGTTAATTTACCATTAGCAGCGTAAACAAATATATTCATCCGCTTTTGTGGAAACATCGACGGAGATTTTATTTATTTATTTTTTTTTTTTTGGTGTGTGTCCGGGTAGTTGCTGGAACTGTTGTGCTCCCTACGCAAACAAAAATATTGCCTTTATTTCCATCTTTGAGCAGTTCTTTTCATTCTTGTGGATGCATATGTGTTTGAATTTTGACAACCAGTCCTGGATGTTGACCACTTGGTCATATTTTTGTCCTATGTTCTGTATGTCCCAAATTTTTCATCCTATTTTTATCACATGTTCTTTTGTGTGTACGTTTTTCATCCTATTTTTATTTCACGTTCTCTTGTGTGTACGTTTTTTCATCCTATTTTTATTGGATGTTCTCTTGTGTGTACGTTTTTTCATCCTATTTTTATTGGATGTTCTCTTGTGTGTACGTTTTTTCATCCTATTTTTATTGGATGTTCTCTTGTGTGTACGTTTTTTCATCCTATTTTTATCGGATGTTCTCTTGTGTGTACGTTTTTTCATCCTATTTTTATCGGATGTTCTCGTGTGTACGTTTTTCATCCTATTTTTATCGCATGTTCTCTTGTGTGTACGTTTTTCATCCTATTTTTATCAGATGTTCTCTTGTGTGTACGTTTTTTTCATCCTATTTTTATCAGATGTTCTCTTGTGTGTACGTTTTTTTTTTCATCCTATTTTATCGCATGTTCTCTTGTGTGTACGTTTTTCATCCTTTTTTATCAGATGTTCTCTTGTGTGTACGTTTTTTCATCCTATTTTTATCGCATGTTCTCATGTGTGTACGTTTTTCATCCTTTTTTTATCAGATGTTCTCTTGTGTGTACGTTTTTTTTTTTTTTTCATCCTATTTTTTATCAGATGTTCTCTTGTGTGTACGTTTTTTTTTTCATCCTATTTTTATCGCATGTTCTCATGTGTGTACGTTTTTCATCCTATTTTTATCGCATGTTCTTTTTTTGTCATAGTTGTTCATCCTGTATTTGTTGTAATGCTCTTCCATATTCTTTGTATCCAGGTTTTTCATTCAGTTTTTGATTTGTCAATTCTCTTGTTTTCATTCATTACTGTGTCTAGTGTTAATACGTTTTTAATTCATTCATACTTCTCTTCACATTTCTTTAAGTTCATTCTGTGGTTTATCTTTGAGTTTTATGTCATATTTAACCTTTCTGGGGAGTCATATTTCATGCACCGTCTATTCTGTGAGGACGAGTGAATCGCCTCTATGTTACCACTTGTTGGTCGCTTTCTTTAATCAAACTTATTGACCCCCACTTCTGTGATAGTATTTTGATTTAAAAGTGTGACTTTGTGGCCGTCTTTTCTTCTTTTTTTTTTTTAATCAGCTCTGTTTGGCCTACAGTTCTTTAGCTATTGCTTAATCGGATAAAAGGCATTTTTGGCCGTCTATTTTATGAGGATTATTTGACCGTCGTTTTTGTGAGGTCTCTCCGACATCTTTTATTATGAGGACTACTGCGCCGCTGGTTCGTAAGGTCTGTTTGACCTCCCGAATTGTGAGGTCTGTTTGAGAACCCGAATTGTGAAGTCTGTTTGAGAACCCGAATTGTGAGGTCTGTTTGAGAACCCGAATTGTGAGGTCTTTTTCAGCTGCCGAATAATGGCGTCTGTTTGATTTCCCAAATAGTACGAACCGTGTGAATTTGGATGACGAGTTGGAGGTCTTTAATTATGTTTTATTTAATGAGGTCATTTTAGCCGTCTAATTAGCGAGAGCTATTTAGCTGTCAGTTCAGAAATAACTGATGGGGAAGTAAAAGTAATCGGAACCTCATGGTGAGAACGGAACAACGGGGTTCAAAAGAGACATTGGTGCCAAGCAACAGTTGCACCCCAGTTTTTGTTTTTGGTTTTTGGTAATTACAAGAATAGGACAAATAAACATATAAACAAAGAGAGAGAGAGAGAGAGAGAGAGAGAAAGAGAGAGAGAGAGAGAGAGAGAGTAAGTGCCGAATAGACTGCATGACGCTGGACTTTGGGCACAACGACCTCACCGAGGACCTGTCCTTACGCGCCGCCATCGCCAAAATCGACTTCTTTGGGCTAACCAGCATCGTCCCTGGGCAGCTGGCAATCAATGGAGACGTGTCTGGTTTAGTGACGAATCTTTCTTTTTGTTGCAGCGTCATGATAGACGGCGTAGGGTCTCCCGTAGGTGAAATGAACGTTTTGCCCAAAATTGCGTTGATGAAGCTCCGCCGCACGGCGGTGGAGGTGCAATGGTGTGGGGAATGATCAGTTACAACGGAAGGAGTCAATTGGTGCACATTGAAGGAGGCTTGAATGCGAAACGATATGTCAATGAAATTCTTCGACCCCATGTCCTTCCACTTTTGGCTGCCCGAAGGTCTGTGTTTCAACAGGACAACGCCAGACCCCATTGTGCACGGTTGACCACGCAGTTCCTGACTGCCAACACCATTCTCTCCCTTCCCTGGCCATCCCTGTCTCCAGACATGAGTCCGATTGAGCACCTGTGGGATGAGCTGCATAGACGTGTTTGTCGCCGAGACGTTGCTCCAGCCAATCGTCGTGATCTGTTCCAGGCACTCCAGGAAGAGTGGGCAGCCATCCCACAGGCCCACATCAGACGTCTGATCGCATCCATGCCCAGGAGATGCCAGTCGCTGATCGATGCAAGAGGAGGGCACACACCATACTAACGGGCAAGCCCCCGTACGACAAAAAACTCTCGTGACCCAGATGCAAAACAACTGTCAATTGATTGGTTGAACCCTAAGGTATTCTTGTGTGCAATTTGAACAATTAACTCATTAAATTAAAAAACTTATTGAATGTCAAAATTATGGCTATGTGTGTGCCTTCAGTAGCTATGCGTTTTTCTTTTTTTGAACAATATATGTGAAGGGGTGCACCCCTGCCAATCTGCCAATTCTGGTTATCGATAGTGATAGCTGGTGCCACACCCACATCCTGACCCAGCACATTTGTTTTCTTTAGGCGTATTGTGAAGCCAAAGTCCTTGTATGCTTTGATGAAGCGAATCATCAAGCTCTGAAGCTCCTGTTGACTTTGACTGACAACTGCAGCGTCGTCGGCGAACGAGGCTGATAGTGACGATCCTGATTTTCGTTTTTGCTTTTCAGCGTTGCGAAGTTAAACCGTCGCCCCTCTGATTTAGACACATGACACATTCCTTCAGTTGCATCTCCAAATGCATGTTTCAAGAGCAAGACAAAGATGAACCCGAAGAGGGTAAGAGCCAGTGCGCAGCATTATTTGACGCCACTGCGCATGTCAGAGGGCTGTGATGTGTTTCCAGCAAACTGGACTGTTTATTTCATGTCTTTATGGAATAATTTTGTCATTTCCAGCAATTTAGCGGGGCAGTCTATTTTCAGGGGGATTTTGAAGAGTCAATTCCTGTTAATCAGGTCAAATGCCTTTGTGAGGTCGACAAAGGGCGGCATAAAAAAGTTTGTTTCTGCTCTCTTGATTTTTCCTAAGTTGTCGGAGAGAAAAGATCACACCTTTTGTTGATCTGCCAGCTCGGAATCCACACTGCGACTCTGGATATATGCGCTCAACTAATTTGTGTAGTCGCATAAAGATGACTGGCAAAAAATCTTACCAACAATACTAAGAAGAGAGATGCCTCTGTAGTTATTGCAATCGCTTCTATCTCCATTATTTTTATATAGTGTTACAATCTTGGCATCTCGCATGTCTTGAGTGATAGTTGCCTCTACCCAGCACTGATATAGCACCAATTACAGAGTTTGCAAATATATTCTTGCCACCCCCCACCCCCCACAACTGGTGTATCGCACTTGTATGTAAGGCAGTGCTTCTTAAACTATTTCAGTGTCATTCACACTCGAATATTTATCACAAAATGTCATTCACCCTCGAGTATTTATCACAAGATGGCATTCACCGTCGAGTATTTATCACAAAATGTCATTCACCCTCGAGTATTTATCACAAAATGTCATTCACCCTCGAGTATTTATCACAAAATGTCATTCACCCTCGAGTATTTATCACAAAATGTCATTCACCCTCGAGTATTTATCACAAAATGTCATTCACCCTCGAGTATTTATCACAAAATGCCATTCACCCTCGAGTATTTATCACAAAATGCCATTCACCCTCGAGTATTTATCACAAAATGCCATTCACCCTCGAGTATTTATCACAAAATGCCATTCACCCTTGTGACGATATTCTAAATACAATAGCTAAATTAAGTAATATTATAGTGCATAAGTCAAAAATAAGATAGAAAATAAAAATTTGAGTCCAGCGTCTTCTTCCCCCACGCCAGCCAGTATGCGGGGTTGTGATAAGCCTAATAGCCGAATGGAGGCTACTGTCTTTTCCTAATTCGTCCTTGAGATTAAATGTAACACTTTTGCAAGTTCAAGTCGGATTGCCAAGACGACAGAGTGATAGAATAAAAGAAAAGGAGGGGAGGAATGGAAAGACAGAACCTAGGGTACGCCGTCTCGCGTTGATTTCAAAAAGCCAACTCGCGCGACATAGCCGTGGGCGATTTTCAAATTACGATATAAAAACTAACAAATGTTCGTCAAATTGGTCACGCAGACAGCCTTAGCTCTTATAAAAAAATGACGTAATTCTAACGGACTACGGACGATTCTCGTTTTTAGTTTGAAAATAGTTGTAAAAAGAAGTGAACAGGTGGCAGTTTCTAGATTTGAACGACTAACATAGAAAAAAATATGGAATTATGAACCATAATACATAGGGCCATAAAAATTATATATTCGGATGCCTTATGATTTCCTGAGCAATAATATGGTGTCAGTTACCCACTAGTACAATAAATAACCAAGATATTGGCAATAATACTATGTATTGTAAGAAGGACTGACGGAAAAAAAATCATGCCTGCTTATTTTTTTTCATAGCATGTTTTGAAAAAAAGCTTTTGGGGAAATAAGGACTAAAAGGTACCTGTAATTTGATTGGCTGCAGTTTAAAGGAAGGCGAGATAGGATTGGTTGACCTAAAACTAAAAATATATTTGCAGTAGTAAACATAGTAGTTTGGGATTTTGTTTTTTTAAAGTTTGATTCAAAATAAATGAGTTCATGGTCCCATTGGCCAATGCATTATATATTATCGGAAACGTAGACTGCTCGTTGCCATTTTGAGAAAAATTTTCTGATGAACAATGAGCGATGAGATCAGGCTTGTGCTTTTCAAACCAACAGAAAGCAGTCTGGACAGAAGGCAGATCTAAAGTGTGCCATAATTGTTTGCCAGTCATCGTTCGCTTGTGTAAATTTCATTGAAATTTGTGGTAAGATTGATTTTATTAACATTTTATTTAAAATGAAGTTTGAATGTGAGATACTAACATACGACTATAAGTAAGTGGGTCCATGGCAGACTTCGGCAGAGCCTAGAGATTGATCTATCATATGATAGACTATCAGAGAGGTGTAGAACTACAAAGATTATATATGATTGTCATCAAGGAGCATAACAACTATCCTATGGTATGGAAAAAGGTTACTGCTGGAATTGCAGAGGCGTTGTAACCATTATGGGAGAGGAATACTGGTATACAGTGTCACCAAAAAATACAATGGTGAGATAGGTTGTCATAAAGAGCTGACCCTATTTGTTTGTTTGTACTGTGCCTGTAATTAATTGTGGAATATTATTGTATACTTGTTATAAAGAAGGACGCATAACCTTCTTATTTCAGGGTTTTTGGTACTGACATTAACGTAGTACCAAGCTCGTGGGAACTGATCGATTGCTTACACTGTTTGCATATTTCGGGGCACATACTGGCCGCCATTGCCTTTCAAGAAGTGTAACAGATTGTCCAGCAAGCATATGAAAAGATCTACCGGTGTTATCCTTAGAAGATAAGTGCCTGTTCGGCACCAGGAGCTCAACCTCTAGTTTTAAAAATAAAGACTGTGAATATTAAATAAAAAATTCCACCAGTGTCAAATGAAAAGAAAATAAACAATAGGGGGTGATGTTAACCAACAACCTACCATTATATACCAGTACTAACCAAAGTTAGAAAACTACAACTACACACCTATATTAAATTATTATAATAACATTTGTATTATGGACAGAAGATCCATTGTGTTATGTAATTGATGTAAATAATTCTTTTGATTTCACTTTTGATTGTCAGTCCTGATTCAAAACAAACTAGAACCAGGACAGTAAATTGTAAAAAATTAACGTTTACCCAAAATTCAACCACTGACTTACTTAAGATAGTCTTTTAAAGTGTAGTTTGTATGTGATTGTCGTAGTACTGTTGTGTTGTGTTGGATAATAAAATAGTTGTTTATATGTTTAGTTGGTTAATGCAACATTACACTACATATTCATAACCCTAGACATCAAACGTAGTCATCATACCTTCGAGTCAAAGAATAATTCTGAATGAGATCATAAAGGTGGTAGCAGAAAGGTACCCTGTAAACTTACCATAATATTTGTTATATTCAGGGACCTTCACAGCTGACCTCATTCAGTACACTAAGAGTACATAACAACAACATTTCTTAACATCAAATCCACCACAACCCTCGAGTATTTCTCACAAGATCTCATTCACCCTCGAGTATTTCTCACAAAATGTCATTCACCCTCGAGTATTTATCACAAGATGTCATTCACCCTCGAGTATTTATCACAAAATGTCATTCACACGCGACTAAATTTTCTTATATGTTTTGGTAATTTTCGTCTTACTCTCTCTTGTGTATAATGTTATGTATAATTCATTTTATCACGTGAGCAAGAAATTTGATTGAAGTGTTTGAATATCGTCAACATAGGTACAGAAAACTACAAGTGACAAAACAAATTACCACAAAAAATGATTAGAATTTGTCTAGTTTACATAAAGTCAAGTTAGTAAACAATAGAATGTGTCTAGTTGACATAAAGTCAAGTTAGTAAACAACAGTCCTAGAACTTAGAATTAGATTCTTAATAACAATGTTTCTTGTTGTGTATGTTTACCACACAAAAATGAGAAGTAGTGTACTTCTATACTGGCCGTGTCTGTAGCAGTGGTAGTGTAACTAGGGTTAATAAATCAAACTCACAAAATACCGGTCACTAGAATAGAAAAAGCAGAATATCATTATTTGAAAATGGCACAATCTAACTTTAGATTGCCTAAAAACGGGGCTTAAATCTCCATAATATAGGTAGGATTCATGTTGCTTAATTGGCAACACGAAGTAAAGTTACAGTTCAACAGTTGCCTACGGCGACCTCCAGTGTTGTCATTTATAAATTTGTTATGATCCCACTAGCTCGTATGGCCTCCCCTGAAAGATTATATTACAATACATTTGGGGAATGTCCTGCTACTTTGAGATTAGAAAACCATAGATACAGAGACAAAAAATGATCCAATTTTCAGCCCCACTGCCAATAAAAAGCTGACTAACCACTTTAATGGCAATGCCTTTTTTAAGTATAGAAAAAAATATAAAAATCTGAGTAAATTAAGTAATTCACCCTTCATGTTTCACTCACCCCCAAAATAATTTCATTTATCCTTGGGGTTAACCATTGACCAGTTTAAGAAGGACATGATGTAAGGTATCTTGCTTTGTTTTATGTCGTTTTTGATTTTTTAAACTGTCATTTGTTCACTGAACTGCTTAATATATGAAAAAAATATATATATATATATTGTAGGCGATGGAGCAGTGGTTCTGAAGACGGACTAAAATAATAATCAAAGACATATTAAGCTGTATGTTTCTGTCTGAAGCTGTGACAGAAACATACAGCTTAATATGTCTGTGATTATTATTTTAGTCCGTCTTCAGAACCACTGCTCCATCGCCTACAATATATTTTTTTTAAATCAATGGCGCGCGCGTGTTGTTCATCTTGTGTTCGAAATTTCCGTGATTTGTTGTGGCGATTAAGATGACCTAGCTTCGGGTCAAGGACTCGTAAGGCAAGATTACCAGTGATTTGTTTTGATCGCCAGTGATGTTGTTTTTACTCTGACACGGTGACATTGAACCCCAAGTGGAAATATTTCTGGTCCAGCTAACGCCTGGGTTATTAAAAATAGGTCAGAATAGTAAGAACAAAAAATTTTTTCCACGCGCTGGAATATCCATGTCACGGGATTAGCTGTACGTAACACTGAAGAAATCTTGTTTCAGTAACAAATATTTGTTGCATAACACACCTTTAATTTGACGGAACACTGCTTGTGCTTGGGTGAATCTACTAATCACCTCTGTGACGCACTTTCCACCCGACGTTATAACTCAACCTACAAGTATTTGAGAACTGTCCCATTTACTTGAGCGATGTATTCTGGATAAGTCCTATTCTTCCAGGTGTCCATTTCCTAATGTCTTTTGCTATTAAGGCCGCGGCCTTGTTACTTTCCGTCACTATTGTATCTATCATTTCCTGTAACTATTTTTTAATTTTTGATATCAAGACTGCATCATGAGTGTATATCAAAATTGTTTATGTTATGTCCAGCAAATCATATTCCTGCCTCTTGTAGTTCCCATGGGTCTCTGATGAGACAAAGAAAGAATATGCTTCCTCAGGCATGTCGTACAAGGCGAGTAACATGAAGATGTGCATGAGGTTGGCAACCTCATCATTTACAAACAATTGCTACATAAACCACACTGTTAGAGCGCGGGATTGCGCGTGCAGGCTTCCTGTAGGCTTGCTGTCTGCAGTGCTGGCCTGAAACGTCATCACAGTACAGAGAGATAATGCAGGCGACAACACACATCCCCCGCCTAACAAGCATTCCTGATTGGCTCTCAGTTCCTGTTTGGCTCTCAGTTCCTGTTTGGCTCTCAGTTTTCTCAGTTTGTTTGGCTCTCAGTTCCTGTTTGGTGCCAGAACAGGTTCTTCTATTATTTGCAGATCCTTGACCTCGGTGTTTACCGCCTTTCTTACATGTTCATAATGTCTTCAAGTTTAACCAAGTCAAATACTTCATTGTATAAACAACCTAGTGCAGTGTTTCTCAACCTTTTAGACGTCCCGTACTGTCGTAAATTTTTTTAAAGATAGGTCAGAAGATATTTATGGTCCCGTCTGAGCAGAGGTGATAGTGGTAAATATGTGAGAATAACGGTGTAAGAAATTGATTTTCACGAGGGAATAGTGTAAGAGGAAGATCTGTCTCTGGAATGAGTAGTTTCTCTAGTCCAGCCTATCTATACGACTATATTGTACTATAAGACGACCTTTCTCTCCCTATTTGAAATATAAGTTACACTACACACCCACACACACACAATTATGTGACAACAATACGCACAAACGTGAAAAAACTATGGATAATTGGGTATGGGTCTGACCAACACACACGTTTAGTTCTTTTTGTTGTTTATTATCATTAAACTTTTTACAACATCATACATATAGAGAAATCAACTAAATCAAGTTTACAGATATATGAAAATAACCGAATAAGAGCCCTCCCCTTGTTGAGAAAAAGATCCCAAAAGAAGTTAATAACCCAAAGGTCAAAGATAAGCACTAGATTACAGAATAGACTGTGAAGACACAAGTTCCCACTAAATTACTACTCAAGTCAAGTACTCAGTTTGGCGAAATAAAAAAAAGGTGTAGTTAGTACAATGATTGTAACAAAGGAAACTATTTACTCTCTGTCTCTCACTCTGTCATCTGTGGCAAGAAATACGCTTGCTTACCTAATCATGGTGTAGTTATCCCTGGAAAAATTACAATAGTCTGAACATATATTGTCAGTTGGGTTGCCAAATCCGGCCCCAGTCCAGCCTTTGTATCGAATAATAATTACAAGGTGGACGCCAAATTTGGTGTTTTATTTTTTCCTGGATGAAACCTGTGTCACCGCAAATAGTTATTGAAGCAAGACGTTCTCGGGACGTTCAGTTACAAAAAAGAAAGGAGGAAGGGTAGTTCCTGTATTGTCTAGCCTCTGGTTGCTAAGACAAATGTTACAATAGGTAAAAACTGATAATGATGGTAAATCCTATCGGCTGACTCTTATGGTGAGTACCGATTTTGAAACAGCGTAGTTTTCGGTTTCACTCCGTTGCCACGACTGTCAAACGTCTGAAATATATGTTCTTTGGTATGCCCAGTGGGCTGGAAAATTTGGATAAATAATTCTGGGTAGTGTGTCGTCCAGTTACGATTAATCTTATTGTTTATATTTGGTCTCTCTCTGAAAGAAGAAAGATGACCGAACAGGTCCAAAAATCGAAGACCCAATAATAATAAGAATGTTACTGGTGATATTAGACCGCTGGCCGCTGGTTTTTTTTTTTTTATCGAGTGCTAGATAAGGAAGAAAAGAAGATTTTAAAAAAACTGATACTCATCTGTCCGTAGGTTTTCCGCTATGGTATGTCGAGACAAAAGGATATATGCCCTCCCCCGTTATTGGCTGCGGGAAAGTGAACAAAACACACAAAATCCTTTATTCAATTTATCTATACGCGCACTTTAACAAAATCCGCCTGTCACTACTAGCTATTTGTCGGCGTCTGTTGTTTAGTCACGTAACATTAACTCTAGTCACTTATTTAATTTCAAACAATGAAATATAATGCGAATTCTATTCGGTCACTGATCCGTCACACTTAATAATCTCAGTCAGCTAAGCCGTATCTTCTTGTGTAAGAAAAATGGGGTGTTTGAAATAACCTTACTCTGAGCGACTGGCAAGAAATATCTACGCGTTATGGTATTTCACTAGTTTTAAACGCTAAGGATTTACAGGGAATAAAATGGTAAACTTAACACATTTTAACACTTAATCACAATTTCTGTTACCGCAAATCAGAAAAATGAAATCCCCAGGAAACAATTTAACACATTTAGCATAAAAATGGTTCTAGTCTGGCGTGATTAGATTATCCAAAATTTCTGAGCGATGACTGATAATTGGTATTGAGGGACGCAGTATATATACAGATTTGAGTGTTATTATCTCGAGAATGTGAATTTTCACACTTCTTGTGTATAGCAGAAATTCAGGAAACTAACCCCCCCCCCCCCCCCCCACCCCTCCCCCGAATCAAAGATTCCTCGGTCACTCTGTTTGCCGTTGCAAATCGACAACAAAGGCTTACTCGTGTAACAGTTTTCCTCCTGAGATTTCTGTTCGCTTCTTATATCAAACGATTATCTCCCTGTATGTATGAACATCAAACAGGTACACGGGAAAATTTCTGCCCGCGTTTCCCCTTCAAAGAAACCGATTGTATCTCCCACGTGCGTCTGTCTGTCAACAATGATGATTGGCAGACCCGCTCCCTTGAGAATCCCAGGTAACCGAATCAGAGCTCGCTGCCTGCCACGCCGGCAGGTCGCGGAACTAGCTAATATGTCTGTTTACATGTCAAGAAAAAGGGCGTGGATTAGATATGAGTAATGCAGTCAGAAAATTGCGTGGTGGTTTGGCTTAGCGAATGGTAGACATTAAATGGGAAAACAAAGGCTGTCAGATTACTTTATCACTATTTACATTCCACGTCACACGTACCCCTTACAACATTGAAAGAACCCTCACGCCCCTTTACAGCATCTTAAGAAGCATCCACTCCTTAGCATTATCTTAAGACGTTTCGCACGCTATTATCGTCTTGCTCACAAAATATGCCAAAGAGGAGAAAAAGAGGTACAAGTGTTTTGGGAAAATGTTATTTACAAAATTTGACTAAGATTCCGGTATTGAATTCACGTTGTCAGTGTTCTATTTTGTACAAATACATTTAAGTACTGTGTATTATATAATGTTAATGATGATTCGCCTTTTAAAATAACTGGCATGTCTTGCACCCCGTAAAGGTAGATCTGGCACCCCCAAGTGGTGCATGCACCCCTGGTTAAGAAGCACCGACTTAGTGATAATTAAAAAAAACATATCATAACCTGGTAGTATCTTATCACTGTCTAAACAATACAGTCACCATTTTACTGCGTGTCTTCGTGTGACCATGTTAATTTTACTTTCCGATACCTCGATCTCTGAAGTCACTATTATGCCCAAAAACCGCAATTTGAAAGCAAATCCAGTCATGTGACTTTGTTTTCGATCAATATACATATAAAACAGCCAGTCACGTGACGTTGTTTTGTCTGTTATACATTTTTATTCCACGCGGTGAACGACCGGAAAGTTCATTCACAACACATTCTTGCTGGAAACGTCTGCTGGTGTATATCTAGTGGTGTGGTTGGCTTCAACAAATATAAATAAGTGTAGCATCCATTACGCTTGCTAGTTCTCGCGTTCTGTGAATATTTGTAGCAGATTAATTGGTGTATGTAGATTTGACTTAAATAAGAGTGTTATATGTATGTGAGTGTCACCGCGACCGGACTTTTATTCTGACAACTGTCAGATGTAAGTACATTGTGTCTGCAGTAATCATGTCATTAGTTTTACTGGATTGCCAGGTAAAATCGCGATCTCATTTTGATGGAAGTAAACTAAAAAAAATAAAAACATGGCAAATAAGATAATATTATGACTGAGTTATAAAGTAAAGAAAAATAAAATTATCACTGTTAACATTATTGGCCAAAATAATACATATAAATATACAAGTTGTAGATCTAAGCAATCATTAAGGTGCCCTATGTGTAGTATGAGTGACAGATAGAGAATGGATTCTGTAGCTGGCCACTTGCAGGAAATATTCAAATGCATTGAGAAATATATAAACATTACGTCCATCACAAATATGAGAATCTTTAGCTCAGATGCCAAACCTGTCCAATTGTATGGATGGGAAACGTGGAGAACAGCAAAAACAACAATCATGAAGTTACATAATACGCGCTGACACAGGATGTGGGGGGGGGGGGGGGGGGTGAAGTGGTATGACAAGGTCACCAGTTTGGAAATGGTGACAGCTGCCAGTGTAACAACGATATGGTGCTGGCACACACACACACACAGAACAAGCCTGTTGATATAACATTACAAAGCAGTCCTTATTCTGGAATTCGCGGGGTAAGAGACGTGGAAAGGTCAAGGTAGTCCCATAGCAGATACTGCCGTACGGGAGTGAAGTGTTAGAGACTGTACTAGGTCCAGCATGGAGAGATGGGGGTGACCAGTGCCTTTTCCTTCCCTACCTCAAAGTCAGGTACACATTTACAGCTGGGTAGACTGGAGCGTGTCGATACCTTGAATCGAACTCGGCACCTATGCCGCGTGAGACCAGGGCTCTAACCACTCTGCCAGTCGGACGGTCAAGATACGTGGATAGAGACCGACAAACACACGGAGACAAGAACAACAGGGATAACAATGATAGGAAACTCTTTACAGAGCGATACAACAGGAGGCAATCTGATCACCAGAAGAAGTCCCCCCATCGGACAAGTGTTTCGGCCCAGTATACTCCTTTACACTCTAAGGGGGGCGGGCCCACTTGGGTCATGACTCCCAAGCGTCTCAGCCTCCTGTTGTCTTGTATCGAAAATGAACCCATTTCACTTATGGTAGCAACTTTAATCCACAACTCCGCCAGCCGTGGAGGCAATTGTGAAAGTAACAAAGAGAAGACAAATTATTCCGTTCGTTCCGTCGCACACACTGAGACACCATCGCGAAGCCGCCGAGCCTAGCCACTGAAATTCTGACACTGACACCTCCTATAATATACATCGCCTGTTGCCCCTCAGTCACAGCCCGCTCACTAGTACACCACAAAACTCAGCGTTTTGTGGACTTAGAAAAATTCCTGGTGTTTTCTGTACCGCAGCATTTATTGTCACGATTTCCATTGCCCATTGCGGTTGTTCCACAGCCAGCCTGATGTCTTTTCGGCAGTTTCACTAAGCCTCTTCAGTGCCCTTGTTCTCGCCTGTCCCTTCAGCCCCAACAGTTTCAATAGATCATACATTGGTGCAGCCACAAGCCCTCTTGCGCCCACTTCAACAGCCATGACCCTTGTAGTGAACCCCTCGTGTCTCAGATCCGCGGCCAGATCACTATATTTGGCCGCTTTGAACGAATGTTGCTCGTCTAATCTGGATTCAAATGGCACGGTCAGTTCAATCAGTATGACCTGAAGCGTTGAAGAAGAATGAAGCACTATATCCGGCCGTCTCCGCGATTTTCTGATACTCTCTGGATATGCCCCTCGTCCAGGTAGGTCTACCGCCATCTCCCAGTCGTTTGCACAATCAAGAATAGGTGGTAAACTGCTACATGGTTTACTCGGTTTGGGGTGTGCTGACTTTCCTGCCCTCAGAAAGTATGTATTTGCGGTGCTCGGCCTGGGTTTGCTGTTCGCCTTCATCCTTGCTAGATCTATTGTCGCAGCAAGCTCATTTAGCACTTTGTTATGGCGCCAGGTGTATCGCCCTTGCCCTAATGACACCTTACACGCTGAGAGCACGTGTTCGAGTGTCTGCCTGCCTCCCCTGGCACAGGGGGCACTGCTCATCATCCGACTTTCCCCATTTCACAAGGTTGGTGGCCGACGGCAGCAGGTCATACATTGATCTAACAACGAAGCTGAGCCTAAGAGGTGCCATATGCCATATATCATTCCATGTCAAGGACCTCTGTAGGGCTCCTTCCCATGTAGTCCATTGGCCTTGTTGGACCTGCTGCACTGCTTTTTGCAACCTCTTATCATTCTCAGCCTCTCGTATCTCATGAAACAACCATGTCTCTGCGCTCCCTGCTTGATGCCTTGGACCACCAGCGGATGTCTCCATGACCAAATCCCCGTCTATTCGTCTGTGTGTATCCGATTACCTCCCTCAGTTTGAGTGACTCTTGGGCAGCATCAACAGCTTCTTCCACTCTCCACTTCCTTCCCGTTTTCAGTGTGGGCTGAATGGATTTAACCACGTCATCAGCTGACTCGCGTAGCATCATTGCAAGCCTTGCCTTTCCAACTTTGTACTCTTCAACAACTGACTTGAAAGGAAGCAGAAGTTTTGACTTTTTGCAGTACAGTGCACAGAGCAAGACCTTGAGCACATGTTACTGGACAGGACGGTCGTGAATATCTGTAGCAAATGTCACCTATGTATTTAAGCAAGTCACACCATGGCTAGTGTTAGATGTTCTCTGCTTATTCACACTTTCGTTTCACACAAGTTCACTGATCACATTTATTGTGGTAAAGTTATTATAATCTGATACGACAGTAAACGCACTCCTGTATTACATTTAATGCACATACATTGTTGTAGAGCGAAATAAACTGACTGACCTTGATATAATAAAATATACTTTTTGAAATAAAGATTAACAGACTAGTAGTCACGGTTACCTGTAAATTGTTGAAAGATGGCGTGAACTAGTGCCCTTGACGCTTGGAAAATATTATGTCCCTTTGAATGATTCCGTGTTTATCTCGGGGACCTGAGGAGCCGCGCTGGTGTAATGGCTTCGGCGTTGTACTGGCGACCAGGTGTTCATGGTTCAAACCCGGGCGTCGGCGTTTGAAGAAATGTTTACGGCCGGAGATTTGACTGAATAGCCTGAACGGCTCCTGTGATAAACCCTCTGTGGATGGGAAGGAGCGAAGCTCCTGACCGGGTTGGAAGGAAAGTCCTCAGGTTCCCCAGCCTCGCAATGACATGTTATTGGGCCGAAGGGCTGAAAGCCCAAGTGCCGCTGGTTAAGAAAAAAAAAAATAAAAAATCTCGGGGACCTTGACTCGTGCACAGTTGAATGGATCCCGGCCGTGACCTTTGCGTGTGAAAACTGTGATAGTACAAATGTAACAGCTAATGTCAATATGCTTCGCTTTGAGTGACTGAGTGGTGCGATGTATTCTGAACGAATTATTGAAATAACACAGAATAAGTAGCTTTTAGTGGCATGTACACACTTAGGCAGCAAAGACAGTAGTTTTGTATTAGGATATATAACATTAGTGTTAACAGGTTTTATCGGACCCATGATTAGACGCATTGAAGTATTCAAGATGAACTGCTTTCGAGACGATGAGGTAAATTCTAACATTCTGCCTTGCTGTTCTAAATGTGGACGCGCCATGTTCTCCGCATGCATGTCATCCGGCGAGCATTTTTCCCCGTGCGAAAACTGCAGAAGCTGCTATAATAAAGCTACGGTCAACCACAGTCCGCTACCAGAGACACTTCAAGACTTCCTGCTTGTCCATAGTTCCACGCAGCCTCAGTGTTGTTCGTGTATGGAGCAGTCTTTGTTGCCGACTACGTCCACAGAATGTCGAGTGACAGCAACAGATCTAGTCGAACCATTGAGCAGACCTCGCTTTAGTATCGACCATTCTGACTACCTCCTTCCTAGTCATGCATCCTCGTTGGAAGTTGACACCATCTCATCTTGCAAGTGCCAGTCTTCAAGTGATGCCACATCCGTTATTGACGCTTATCTTTCTCGTAATTCTTGTGGATGTGCTCTGTTAGACTCTTCTCGCACTAGCTGTGACCAGCATTTAACTTGTAGCATTCACCACACATGCAGGTTTAGAATGTGTTCAGACAACAAACATTTTGGTGATTGTCCTGCTGGCCACAACATGGGGACGTATCCTACCCATGAGAGTTCTGGTTCAGCTGGAGATATTCATGGCAGTAACTGTGCTGTAGATGCCAACATGAATTGTGATCATACTTCATCTACAGTCATGTCACCCATGTCATCAACATTGCTATCCTCTACAGCAGCCGGCGAGAGAAGTACTACCGATAAGATTAGCGAGTCGTGCAGGAGGATCTCGTCATGGAGCAGGTCTGATGGACTTTTGCCAGATTTACTTGACATTAGTTGCGAAGAAGTATCGCTGCCGTCACTGACAGTTGACAGAGCCACTAGTAGGCATCATCTTCTTAGAAGCGAATCTTCACATCACTATCCAGGTTATTCTTTGATCACCAGCCACAACATGAATTGCAACAGAATCACAAGAGCTCACGTAAGAAGGACTCCAAAGAACGCAAAACATGCATGGAAAACTCGACACCCTCATTGGCATATTGACCATTGCCAACCGACCAGTGATTTACTCCACTCGACGGCAAGTTTAGCCAGGATATTTGCACCTGACTTACCGCTACCCACTTTGCCGTCTGAGTTGCTTTACGAACTTCATGATCTTGTCCAGGAGGACGAAGATCTATCAGCAGACGTCGTCTTAACGCTACATTTCAGAAACTATAAAATCAGAGAGGTTCTTGGAAAGTAAGTATGAATGTAAATAAAGCAGACACAAAGACATTTATTTCAGTTTGACATAAGAATGTCTCACAACTTCCGCTAACAAGTCTCACAGTAAGCTACTATTCTCCCACGTCTGCTGAAACTTCTGTCACGTCTGCTAAAACGTCTTCCACGTCTGCTAATAAGTCTCTCATATCTGCTAATAAGTCTCCAACATCTGCTAATACATCTCCCACGTCTGCTTGTGTGTCTACCTTTGATGTAGATTGACTTATCGTTAATTTACCATTAGCAGCGTAAACAAATATATTCATCCGCTTTTGTGGAAACATCGACGGAGATTTTATTTATTTATTTTTTTTTTTTGGTGTGTGTCCGGGTAGTTGCTGGAACTGTTGTGCTCCCTACGCAAACAAAAATATTGCCTTTATTTCCATCTTTGAGCAGTTCTTTTCATTCTTGTGGATGCATATGTGTTTGAATTTTGACAACCAGTCCTGGATGTTGACCACTTGGTCATATTTTTGTCCTATGTTCTGTATGTCCCAAATTTTTCATCCTATTTTTATCACATGTTCTTTTGTGTGTACGTTTTTCATCCTATTTTTATTTCACGTTCTCTTGTGTGTACGTTTTTTCATCCTATTTTTATTGGATGTTCTCTTGTGTGTACGTTTTTTCATCCTATTTTTATTGGATGTTCTCTTGTGTGTACGTTTTTTCATCCTATTTTTATTGGATGTTCTCTTGTGTGTACGTTTTTTCATCCTATTTTTATCGGATGTTCTCTTGTGTGTACGTTTTTTCATCCTATTTTTATCGGATGTTCTCGTGTGTACGTTTTTCATCCTATTTTTATCGCATGTTCTCTTGTGTGTACGTTTTTCATCCTATTTTTATCAGATGTTCTCTTGTGTGTACGTTTTTTTCATCCTATTTTTATCGGATGTTCTCTTGTGTGTACGTTTTTTCATCCTATTTTTATCGCATGTTCTCTTGTGTGTACGTTTTTCATCCTATTTTTATCGCATGTTCTCTTGTGTGTACGTTTTTTCATCCTATTTTTATCGCATGTTCTCTTGTGTGTACGTTTTTCATCCTTTTTTTATCAGATGTTCTCTTGTGTGTACGTTTTTTCATCCTATTTTTATCAGATGTTCTCTTGTGTGTACGTTTTTTCATCCTATTTTTATCGCATGTTCTCATGTGTGTACGTTTTTCATCCTATTTTTATCGCATGTTCTTTTTTGTCATAGTTGTTCATCCTGTATTTGTTGTAATGCTCTTCCATATTCTCTTGTATCCAGGTTTTCATTCAGTTTTTGATTGTCAATTCTCTTGTAGTGTCTCATTCATACTTATCTAGTGCTTTGAGTTTTATGTCATATTTAACCTTTCTGGGGAGTCATATTTCATGCACCGTCTATTCTGTGAGGACGAGTGAATCGCCTCTATGTTACCACTTGTTGGTCGCTTTCTTTAATCAAACTTATTGACCCCCACTTCTGTGATAGTATTTTGATTTAAAAGTGTGACTTTGTGGCCGTCTTTTCTTCTTTTTTTTTTTAATCAGCTCTGTTTGGCCTACAGTTCTTTAGCTATTGCTTAATCGGATAAAAGGCATTTTTGGCCGTCTATTTTATGAGGATTATTTGACCGTCGTTTTTGTGAGGTCTCTCCGACATCTTTTATTATGAGGACTACTGCGCCGCTGGTTCGTAAGGTCTGTTTGACCTCCCGAATTGTGAGGTCTGTTTGAGAACCCGAATTGTGAAGTCTGTTTGAGAACCCGAATTGTGAGGTCTGTTTGAGAACCCGAATTGTGAGGTCTTTTTCAGCTGCCGAATAATGGCGTCTGTTTGATTTCCCAAATAGTACGAACCGTGTGAATTTGGATGACGAGTTGGAGGTCTTTAATTATGTTTTATTTAATGAGGTCATTTTAGCCGTCTAATTAGCGAGAGCTATTTAGCTGTCAGTTCAGAAATAACTGATGGGGAAGTAAAAGTAATCGGAACCTCATGGTGAGAACGGAACAACGGGGTTCAAAAGAGACATTGGTGCCAAGCAACAGTTGCACCCCAGTTTTTGTTTTTGGTTTTTGGTAATTACAAGAATAGGACAAATAAACATATAAACAAAGAGAGAGAGAGAGAGAGAGAGAGAGAGAAAGAGAGAGAGAGAGAGAGAGAGTAAGTGCCGACAGGGTCGACATTGCAAGTATCTCGACATGATGGTCGAGTTTCATCACATCCAGCTTCCTCCTTAGCCACACAACAGGTTCAGAGTGCCGCTGAAGTTCCAGCCTGTGGATGTTCCCACCTCCCATACAGGATTCGATACACATTGATATCCTCATAACCTGATGGAACCCTGCCCCAGGTAAAGTGGTTAGAGAATAGCCAAAGATCTTCTCTACAACAAGCTATAATATAATAAGACAAACAACTTAAAACCAGTGATATTCTATAAGAAAACATTGGGGAAAAAAAGAAAGTTGAGAAATAATTATATATATATATATATATATATATATATATATATATATATATATATATATATATATATATAATATATATATATATATAATATATATATATATATATATATATATATATATATATATATATATATATCTATATATATATACGAGGGACGGTCAAAAAGTAATGCCTCGTAATGTTTAATTTCATTCAATTGGCAAAAGAAACAGATAAAATTCACATTGAAATGTAGCCCCAAGTCTGAACTTCAAAAATGTATTTCTCAATGTAGTCTCCGTTATTTGTTAGTTTTTTTTCCATCTTCTCACGAGGGCATGTATCCCCGCACGGTAAAAATGTGTGTCCTTTTTCCTAAACCACTGACATACGGCGCGTTTAAGGGTCTCGGTGTCCTCAAAGTGATGTCCGCGAAGATCTTCTTTCAGTGGTCCAAACAGATGGAAGTCAGAAGGTGCAAAATCGGGACTGTAAGGGGGATGTGGTAATAATGTCCAGCCAAATTCTGCAATCGCATCAATGGTGCGTTTAGCGGTGTGTGGCCTGGCATTATCGTGCAACAGTAGTGCAGTTCTCTGATCTTTTAATGGGTAAAGTCGCCGAAGACGACCTCTAAGCTTCTTCAAAGTTTCAATGCAACGGTCTGCATTCACCGTGTTTCCCTGTTCCAAGAAGTCGAGAAGAATCACACCCTTCTCATCCCAAAACACGGAGGCCATAACTTTCCCAACAGATGGTGAACTTTTGAACTTCTTTCTTGTCGGCGATGTTGTGTGATGCCATTCCATTGACTGCCTCTTGGATTCTGGTTCAAAAAAATTAACCCAAGTCTCATCACCTGTCACAATATTCGATAAAAACTCTTCTCCTTCAGTTTCGTAACGGTGCAGGAGGTTGATAACTATGGTTTTCCTTGTTTCTTTATGTCTGTCTGTCAACATTCTATGACATAACGTTGTTTTAACCGAACGTCTTTGGCAGCCATTTTTAAACAGTTACAGTGGTGTCACCTGTTGCTGAAACAGGTTGGTAATGCTATACAATGCAGAAGAGTGTTTGAGGAATCCTGCTAAATTTACAAATTGCACACCGATGCAGTATTCACATACATAAAAAATAGGAGGCATTACTTTTTGACCTTCCCTCATATAAATAAATAAATAAATAAATAAATAAATATATATATATATATATATATATATATATATATATATATATATATATATATATATATATATATACACACACACTACACACACACACACACATATTAGCTGTAAGGACCCGGCGTTGCCCGGGTTTTTCCTAGTAACTGCATAGCAAACTTATGAAATGTCAAAATCAAGCTATAATATTTTGATATTCGAGTGAAAATGAATTTTCATTTAAGATAATGACTACCGCTGTAAGTGCCCTGTTTACAGTAATTGCATATGCAAACCATACAAAATACTGTTATTCCTTATGGTTCCACCAGAAGAGTGATTTCACTTTTGCTTTTCAATTTGCTTCCGAGTTTTTCCAAAATACTCTTATTTCTTATGATGGAATCGCAAAAGCAATTTTATTCTGCTTCCGAGTTTTAGCAAGAAACAAATTAATAGACACATTTTCCTTTTCCGACCTGGCGCACCAAGAAAGAATAGTCCATCTCATCCCTTTTTAACGTTCTTAATACTGTTTTTCGTAGCACGTTATTTTCAAACATATATACATGTTTGCTTGTTTAAAAAAACATGATTATTATTTTCTATCATACATACTTCAAATATAAAAGGCATAGTGATTGTGTTGGGCTGTATTTTTAAAATAAAAGTTTCTTTTCGGTGAGACACGGCCTATTCAACCTAGACATATGGATAACGCCTGTTATATTAGGACACATGGCTAAATAAAGAAGATCTTTCGTTCTGGTGAATTGTGTAGCTGTGAGCTAGTTTTTGTTTGTTTGGTTTTTTTTAATGACCAAAGATAAAATAAAACTTAAATGTTGCCTTATTTCGGCGAGGCGCACCTCGTTTAAGATTGGCACATGTCCAATTATAGAATACCCTTCGGTCCAGCAATGTGATAAAGACCTTTTTCTTAATAAACGATGTTGCGGTCTGATTTAGTTATGAAGAATTAAAAAAAAAATTGCCTCGTTTTGGCGAAGCGCGTTCCGTTTAACCCAGCTGGTTATATTAGGGGGCATGTCCAAATATAACAGACCTTTAGGTCTGGAGAATTAGTTATGTGTTAGTTATGAAGATTTTAATCTTTGATAAACTATGTAATATTTGCTTGATAAAATGTAACTAAATATGATATAAACAGTAATAATAACTTAAATACTACCAAAAATATTTTTTTTTCCGCTTAAAGCAATTAAATTCCGTTTAAATAATTTAAATTGCGATGTAAAATAAACAAACGTTGTAAATAACGACGTTTAATAATAATGTTATCGTTTGGATTGTTTCCCTTGATTCATAATTTTGGTTGTTTCCCTTGTTTGTTTATGGCCCCGTATTACACATAGAAAAATGAAGCACACCACGTGGTGAGTCTTACTTTTATTCGGATACGGATCCACATTGTATAGTCATTGCTTTTTTAAAAATTTTCCTTTAAATTAAAAGTGTATGGTTAATAGTTTTGAACTATGTTGTAAAATATGGAAAAGTATGGCAGTTGTCACAAAAACAAAACAATAGTTTTTACATTTGTATTACTTCCCTTGATTACTCATGAATTTTTATTTAATGATTATAGCCCCTGGTCTGTTTACATTTGTTAAGAAAAACTGTAATTACTCATAATGTCATAATTACAATACTAAATAATAAAATAACTGCATGGCGTACCCCGGCAGTACCTAAAGAGAGTCTCTTCCAAAATTCATCAAGAAATAATAAGGCATGCGGATTTGTATTAAGAACATAGAAACATACTTTGCCTTTGATTTATATAGATATAATCGTTTCAAAATTATCCAGTATGTAATCAACAAAACAAAGAAAACCATAAGCCAGACAAAACAATTCACCCGAAAACTTAAAAAAAAATTAGGCTGTGCGTTTCCACAAGAGGAAACTGGACTACCGTCCAGTTTTGCCTTCTTCCATTCCTCTATGAATAGTGGGGTCATAATTTTTGGCTCAGTGGTTCTCTTATGGTGTTTCCTATGCTGCCTGACATCAACTACTACCAGTCGTACGGGTTTATTAGAGCTTGCATGTTTCCCTCCACTCTTTTGGATATTATGCTGCTCCTCAACTGCCTCTTCCCTACCGGTAGAGGAAGATAAATTCGGCAGTTGCTTTCCATCAGGGACCACTGCACTTGGGCCCGGGGCTTCACTTTCTGAACACAGAGAGTGGATGAGTGTCGTAAATTTGGATAGGTATTTAAGATAGATTTGGTCCCGTCTGAATAGAACTGAAAAGGTGGTAACTCAGTGAGAAATAAGGTATAAGAAATAGATTTCACGAGTGAATAGTTTAAGGGTAGAATCTGTCACTGGATTGAGAAGATACTCTAGTTCAGCCTATCTTTACGACTGTAATTTGTTGTCAGACAATCCTACTCTCCGTACATAAAACATACGTTTAACCACTCACACACACACACAGTTAAGTGACGACAAGACACACAAACGTGAAAACTATAGTAAATGGAGTATGGATATGGGCTGAGCTGACCAACACAAGTAATTAAGTTTTGTTAAGTTTATTATCATATAAACTACTCACAACATCAAACATATATATCAATAGAATCATAGGTTACAAAATCTGGAAAATAACCCCATAAGTGTTATCCCCTCTGTTGAGAAAAAAAAAATCCCGCAAGAAGTTAATAACCCCAAAAGGTCAAAAGATTAACGCCAGGGTATAGAAATAGACGATAAAGTAAAGAAAATAGTTCCTAATTAATCTATCCTGTAAAATAACAGTATTAGCGAACAAAAAAAGAAGTGGGTACAATGATTATACAAATAGAAATATTCACTCCTCTTATTCACACTCTGTCAATCTGTGGCCACATTCAATCTCGCTTACATACTAGTTGTTTACCAACATCTTGAACATATCATCATGGTACATATAACAACATCCAGTGTGGTGTTTCGCCAAAATGAGCCCCAGTTCCTCCACGAATAATTAATCCTCCTAATGGGGGAACGCTTACTTTGGTGGTGATTATGGGATATGGTAATGTCACGCCAGATAGTTCAGGTAGCAAAATAATTACCATGATCTAGTGTTCACAGTGTACAGTAGTTAGTACTTCCAATAGTTAAAGGAAATGTCTGGTAGGTAAATCTTTCTGGATAAATCCACTTGACAACACAATGGTCAGTAGTCAGGAACAAAGTTATGTTTAGATATTTCGCCACAGCGGGCTGATATAATTGAATGGACAAAATCTGGATATTTGGTGTCTCCAGTTATAATTAATTCTTATTGTCTATACGTTTGGACTCTCTCTCTCTCTCTCTGGATGAAGCAAGAGGACCGCACAGGTCAACATCGAAGACCCGATAAAGACTAAGAAATGTTACTGGTTGTATCTAGATTTAGACCTAGACCGCTGGCAGGCTGGTTTGTGATCAGTACTAGATTTAGGAGAAAACAAAACATTTAATCACAATATCAATATCATATCTTGTCACGCGTATGGTAAGATCTCTTATCCACTCCGTCATTTAATTAAATTAAAAGCACATAGGTTTAGCCTATCTTATCACACATTGCTCACCTGTTACGGGTTGGGTTTTAAGATATGTGCCTTATCCCCTTCCCGCCCCTGGTAAACTCTCAGCGAACAATATCAGTGATAATTTAGTTATGACTACTTTACAAATATCGCTTGTCATTACTAGCTATTTGTTTCGCCACATGATATTACACTAGTCACTTACACCATTACACGTAATGAATTAGAAATAAGTTTATATTCCGTCAATAGTCAGTCGCCTAGTGTATTTATCAGTCAATTAAAACATCTCTTTCTGGGTGATAGCGATTAGTTACATTTACATTACAGCTGGCAAAATTTAGCTATATGTTATTTAATACGCTAGTCAATTAGCACACAGAAAATCCCAGTGAATTATAATCAGGAACTTAACACATTAAATCACTTAAATGCTAATATATATTACCGCAAATCAGAAAAATGTAACAATCTCCACGGAATCTAAATAATCCACTTTTTATAATGGCTCTAGAATGGCGAGCTAGATGTTTCCAAAAATTCTGTAGCGACTAGATAACTGACTTTGGGAGGACGGAGTATATATACGAAAAAGCTGTTATTTCACTCACTGGTGTGAGAAATCGCGCCTTCGGCCATATCAGGAAAATTAACTCGTTCTACTCCCGAGATAAAGATTTTCTGCTCACCGCTGCCGACCAGGAACATAGACGTTGCTCAGCGAACGGACCGTCTTTGATCTTGTCTCTCTGCTATAGATCAGAGATTACCTCCCCTGGGATCACGGACAACGAATTGGTCGGTAAATCTTATTATCTCCCCTTTCCTTGGCTTTAAGTCCCCTGAAATGCTGGACATCAAACCGTTAGCGGCAAGACTCCTGCTCGCGTTTCCCCCTGATCAAAGAACCCAATTATCGATCCGCGCGCTCCTGTCTGTCAGCAATGCTAATTGCCAGATCAGCTCGCGTGATAATTTATGATAGCGAATTATGCTTCTGTTGGCTGTTATCTTAGCATGTACAAACGCAGGTAAACGCTTGTCAGCCTGTAAACAGAAGAAATAGGCGTGGCTTCAAAGGTGCGTCTACAGTCAGTGAATTTCGTCAGAGAATTGTATGTTTTTGCGTAGCAAAAATTATAACCTAAGATGGGGAAGCAAGGTGGACGGGACACTGCTGCACTATTTACATACATATGTGACAATGAGGTAGATATTGGATCGAAACCCAACACTTTTCTGACTTGGTACTCGTTGACAGTAGCTGTCTCCTCATTTTGAGAATCCCTGTAGATACGCGAATTTTCATTTTTATTACTGTGTGCTTGCCCACACGAACGACTGTCCGGACAGCGCTGGAATTTCACCTGAGGTCCAATCTTTTTACCTTTGTTCTCCATGGATTTATGGCGCAGGGTGGCCCTACTGTTATTATCCTTGTTATATTCGTCCCTATTGTAATGTCTTTTGTGAGATTTTTCTGACCGTGGATTCCTTCGTTTTATAGCGGGAGAGGGAGCTGTATGGTGGTTATCAGAGCGACCTAGATTTTGCATTTTCTTTGAAGGGGTTGAGCATGCGTTTTGCGAGAATGGTAACGCTCCCTGCAAAGCAGGTATATTTACTGCCCGCGGTAGTGGCTTATTATAATGGTTTGGCCATGTCTGCAGAATGGGAGAAGATCGGATACCACGACAAACATGGGAAACAAAGAGCCAAGGATCCAGACCCCGAGGACGACCCAGAGTCCGCTGGGAGGATAACATTAGACAATCTTTGAAGGATCGAGGACTAGAATGGAACCAGGCCAGGAGGAAGACAGCCGATAGGATAGTCTGGCGCTCTCTCTTCCAAACCTCTACACCTCACGGTAGAAGGGGAACGACTAAGTAAGTAAGGTAGTGGCTTATTAGGCAAAGGAGTAGCGTGCACGGAATTCATGGGCTCTGAATTATTCCTGGTTTCCATATTACTTTGTAGTAGTTGACTTTCAAATTGTTCCACTTCCTCCTGTTCTTGTATCTCATACTTCACGTCTTCTTCCCTCCATGTGGCTTCCATTTCATTCTCTTCTGCCGCTTTCCTCATGAAGTAATCTGTCTTTTCCAAGACATAATCTTCAAGCTCTATTCCCGAGAATCCACAAAGTCTGCCAATCTCATAAGACTGGGCTGTCCATTCATCCATCCCTTCTTTCTCATCCATTTGAGCCGCCGTGGTTCTTGGGACGAGTATGCTCGTCCTAACTCACAATAACTACAATAATGGGTTAACAATACTTTCTGTAGTTAATACAGTATACAGTAAAGTATATAATAATTCAACAATTATTATCAAACAGTACATTAACCAACTTAATTAATAATTACTTAATAATAACTAATTAACACACACCATTGAGAAGCATATACATTGTCCAACTTGAAATCTGCTTTTCTTTGTCAACATTTATATTTGAAAATCAACAAGTATATTATATTCCCTTATAGCTTATCCCAAAATGAGATCGCCAATTGTGAGGTTGAGGTTCAGATCCCGGAATTAGAGGCTCCAGATTGTGAGAATGGGTTCAAATCCCAGAATTAGAGGCTCCAGATTGTGAGAATGGGTTCAATCCCGGACTTAGAGTCGCCCACTTGTGAGAATGGGTTCAAATCCCAGACAAGCCCCCACTTGTGATGTTATATGTTTAAAGAATAGATGAGAGTGTTATTGAGTGAAGGTGTGGATGAATAAAGGAGTGATAGAAGGAAGAAGCAGGCGCTATTCTATAAAGAATGCCTGCTGTCCACTGACCCGTGAAAGAGCACTTCTCTATATCTTAATCAGGGCAGTTCCTTTTTTAGGAACGTGAAAAGGGATGTTATAAGAATAGTAAAACTTGCCTCTTTGTGAATCAGCAGAGAGATTACTGAAAAAAATGTATAGAATATAGGCAGAGGTTTAAGCATCCTCGTCACAACTTATCCCTTCCCTGACTTCTGTAATTATATTGTCATCTACAATTACAGTTTATTTTAGCTCGTTTCCCCCAGGTAAAAGAATAAAAGACTATCTATTTACCAACAATGTTTACATTCAAACTTAAACGTGACATAAAGAAAATAAAACATACTCAAGGTTTTTTTTATTTTCTATAAATATAAAATAGAATTTCCAAAAGACATATAGAAAAAGGAAACCCAGTTTATAGTGCTGTTTTTACAAATGCAATAGATGTGTTACTTGAAATATAATATGGTTGTTTCCGTAAAAGCAAGAGATGTTTTCGTCATATGGAACTGACTTATATATGTATATACGAGGGAAGGTCAAAAAGTAATGCCTCCTATTTTTTATGTGTGTAAATACTGCATCGGTGTGCAATTTGTAAATTTAGCAGGATTCCTCAAACACTCTTCTGCACTGTATAGCATTACCAACCTGTTTCAGTAACAGGTGGCACCACTGTAACAGTTTTAAAATGGCTGCCAAAGACGTTCGGTTAAAACAACGTTATGTCATAGAATTCCTCAATGCTGAAGGCGAGACCCCAATTCGCATCCACGAACGTTTGAAGAATGTTTATGGAGATTCAACAATGGATGTTAGCACTGTCCGACGTTGGGTACATCGTTGTGACGAAGCTGAAGTAGGTCAATCCTCAATGGTTGACGCAAAGCGGACTGGCCGTCCGTCTACCGCAGTGACTCCACACAACATTCATCGAGTTGATGGCATCATTCGTGGTGACCGTCGGGTAACACTGGATGAACTTTCTTCCATGTTGTCCATTAGTAAAGGCAGTGTCCAGAACATCATTAAAGACCTGGGTTATTCAAAAGTTTGTGCACCTTGGGTACCCAGAATGTTGACAGACAGACATAAAGAAACAAGAAAAACCATAGCCATCAACCTCCTGCACCGTTACGAAACTGAAGGAGAAGAGTTTTTATCGAATATTGTGACAGGTGATGAGACTTGGGTTCATTTTTTTAACCAGAATCCAAGAGGCAGTCAATGGAATGGCATCACACAACATCGCCGACAAGAAAGAAGATCAGAGAACTGCACTACTGTTGCACGATAATGCCACGCCACACACCGCTAAATGCACCATTGTTGCGATTGCAGAATTTGGCTGGACATTATTACCACATCCCCCTTACAGTCCCGATCTTGCACCTTCTGACTTCCATCTGTTTGGACCACTGAAAGAAGATCTTCGCGGACATCACTTTGAGGACACCGAGACCCTTAAACGCGCCGTACGCCAGTGATTTAGGAAAAAGGACACACATTTTTATTGTGCGGGGGATACATGCCCTTGTGAGAAGATGGACAAAAACTGTAACAAATAACGGAGACTACATTGAGAAATACATTTTTGAAGTTCAGACTTGGGGCTACATTTCAATGTGAATTTTATCTGTTTTTTTTGCCTATTGAATGAAATTAAAAATTACGAGGCATTACTTTTTGACCGTCCCTCGTATATGCTACTCATGGCTGGTACCGTATTGTAATACTCAGCTTTCTAATTTGTGTGTGTCTGCCTGGCTCGGCAGGCGCCTGTTGCAGTTCCACATTTCAGTCCTCAAGATTCCAGCTGTTATGTACCGACAGTAAGGCTGGAGAGCAAAAAAAAAAAATGTAATATTGCCTTAGCTTAATGCTAAGTGCAACGCATTTTACCTGCCCTCTCTGAAGAACTCAGTCCATCAGATAATTTATGACCCCGATTAAAGCGGGAAACACCTCAGTGTGGCATGTAACCATGTGTGTTCTTCCTTTCTGCCCCCATGACTGTATTAGTTTAAAAAATTTCCCGCTAGCCTGGCTAAGCAAAAACATGACAGAGTCTGCACCTTTCTTAGTCTCTGTTTCTATCAAGTGTTCTGTAATCATGGTGTGGTGAGTTGGGATTATATAAATATAGTTATAGGGGACTTAGTGTACTGAATGAGATCAGCTGTGAAGGTTTCTGTATCTAATAAGTTTGGTGTATTACAGAGAACCTTGCTTGCTACCACATTTCGACCCCAATCAGACTTATTCTTGAATTGTATGATGACTTCGTTTAATGTCTAGGGTTATGATAGTGATGAAGTGTAAGTTCACAACAACCAACAGACAGATAAACACCTAAGTTAAGATCCACAACGATTTACAACACTATGACAATCACAAACACATAACACTCTAAAGATTTATCTTAAGTAAGTCAAGTGTTAACTTTTATACACTGTATTAGCTTTTTCAATATATATAGATATCCTGATCCTACTACAATATGAATCAGGAATCACAATCAAATGTAAGCACAATGTTTATGTACAAGAATTTGTACAAAAAATCTTTGTCCAGACATATAATATTATTGTAATATGAGTGTAGTGTTGTGATGTATTATTATGAGGTAATACTGGCTTTTAGTGCTAGGTTGTTGTTGGTCATCACGACTTCATGTGTTTGTACTGGTGGAAATAATATTGAAGGATTCACAGATTCTGGTTTTTTTTTTTTTTAATTTCTGTCCCTTTTGTTTTTATAATAAAGTTCAGTTCAGGGTATGTTATTCAAGGTTGAGCTTTTTCGTGCTGACAAGCGCTTATCTCATAATGCAGCTGCAGGAAACCTGTATCCTCTGCTCGCTTGCTTCTCAGTTTGATAGTATGATAGACAATGGCCGCTATCTTGTGCAAGGAGTCTGCTGCCAGATTTCTGGATCACGCAGTACTCAGACCGGACGATGCAATATCACCATCTATACCACGGTCCCTGAAATGAGAAGGTTGTGCCTCCTTCTTCATAACTAATATACAATATTATTCCACACTGAAGTACATGACAGTACAAACAAACATAAAGTTCAGCGCTTTAGGCCAACTGCTAGCTTTTCATGTGATAATATACACCAGTATTCCTCTCCCTAATGGTGACAACGCCTCTGCAATTCCAGCTGTAATCCCTTCCATACAGTAGGATAGGTGTTATGTTACTATATGGCAATCCAATATATATATGCAGTTATACTCCTCTCTGACAATCTTTTACATGGTGGAGCAATATCTAGGCTTTGCCTCATGTTTGCCACTGAACCACACACATCCAGACATAATTTATCATTTCACATTCAATTTTCATATAAAATACAGATTAAAAATGTCTAGCTTACCACAATTCGTAAGGAAATACACACTAAAGATGACTGGCACAGTTTGATCTGCGGTATGTCCAGGCTGTTATTATATATTTAATTTTTGATAACACTGCCTGCTCTCATCTCTCACAATGTGTAACGATATGGCGTCCCCTCTAAGATTTCTTCTGCCAATATCCAGTATATTGGCCAATCGTTTTGAATATTTTCAAAAGAGTACACAGTCATTCAAATATTTTCATTCACTTTTACTCCGTTTCTAGGCATTTATTTGTTATTCATAAGTCACCCAATCAAATTTCTTTTAACTTCAAAGTTCAGCCAATGGCCTCCCTCGTACTATCTTAGGCTTTCCGTCACTACTATGTTTCAACAAAATTCAGGGAATTCCATCCCAAGCAGATATGACCAAACCTGACAGTATCTCTGTTCTCTATATGTTTTATTATCAATATCTAATTATCTAATGGACTTTTTAGATAATTTATTACATATTCCTAGTCCCCTAGCCTTCCTGTACACGAATATAAGATTTTCAAGGGGCTAAGTGGCGTAGTTAAGAATACGATCTTTTTTCGATGTTAAGTGTTTAATTTCAACTACCACCTGTTCAATTCTTTACGACTGTACTATCAGTATAAAGTCAGGAGCCCTACGTAAAATATCAGGTTTCTTAATAAGAATTAAACCTGTTTTCTAAACCTAACATCGTATCGTTAGTTTTTTTCATCACTGTTTATTTGAAAAAAATCAGGCCATGCACACTGCGAGTTGGTTTATTTTTAGACACACTGCGAGTGGCTTGCGTTACTGTGTTCCATGGTCCGTCTATCTCTCTCTGCTTTTTTTTTTTCTTCTAAGCCCGTCTGTCTTTCCAAGGCTAACCTTGTGCGCGATTTTGCACTAATGTTAGTTTTTAAAATCAAGGTCGTCTAGAAGATTTTACTACACATTCTATTTTTAGAACTACGGTTATCGCCGTATCGTTAAGCCTAAGCATTTTATTTAGGAACGAACGAATTAGGACAAGTAGAAATCTTGTGTTAGCCATTACGGCGTTATACAACGAAGGCGTTATCTATACTGGGAAAGCACTGGTCTTTCTCCATTCTTCTTCCTATCGATAATAAACATTGCTGTATACCTAATGTAAGAGGAAAAACAGTGAATAGATTATTATTGACACAGATGATAGAAGTTAGAAATTACTGATAGCTACGTACAGTATTTCTGGCTATCCATGCCTATTGAAACGGATAGTTACTCGAGTCCGTCTCATGGCAAAAAATTGCATTCTTCCTCACGAGAAGGGGGAAGATGGAAAATGGAGAGAGAGAGAGAGAGAGAGAGAGAGAGAGAGAGAGAGAGAGAGAGAGAGAGAGAGAGAGAGAGAGAGAGAGAGAGAGGAGAGAGAGAGAGAGATTTACACAGAGGCTCTGTTTAAGTTATAGATAGCATTAGAATTGAAGAAAATTCGTCTCACCAAGTAAATTAATTAAATAGTAGCGTGAATAGTAGACAAACAATGTAGATAGGCGAACCATCTTGCGACAATGAAGTCCATATCTTCTTGATTACTCTGAGTAAGCAGTTCTTGGTTGCTGATGGTATTCGATATTTGTCTATATTTGTTGGTTTTTTGCTGATGGTTGTCACGGGTGGACTCCCCTTGCTCTGCAGTGATGGTCCAACAAGGACCAAAACCTAGAGTATCTAATGTGGGACTACAAAGGTGTCTACCTTCGCACAAGATTACTCTTGGCAGAGATGCAAATAAAAGGATGATGATGCTTCTATCTCGAGGGAGTGTTCACAAGATATTTAAGAAATCGAGAGCAATACTGAATGCGTCTTAGCAGTTTTAACTTTATCTTCCCCGCCAACTTTTGTGAAGAGATGTTATATAATTTAATCTAGCTCGTACAAGCCCCCAACTGATTTAACAGTGAAATTCTTCTTATTATGTGGCCGGGAACGGCACCATTTAACACTATATGTGGCAGTGTTAGCTAATAAGGACTAATTGAATTTGGTTTACTTGTATATTCCAAGTTAGAACTTTACTGGCTTAGAGTCCGCCATAGATATCACTTTCTTGGTTTCAATCTTTTTTTATAACCCAGGTAGGTTCTTTCCTCTTATGGTGTGTTTGTGTGAGACAGTAGTGGTGATGATGATTGATACAGTACAACACTTGGTACAGGTTCACAACTAAGGGTCTAGCTCAACTGTAAAGAATCCTCAGAAACTTCTTTGATATAATTTCAAGTTTTATTTAACCATTGAAGATTTTCCACATAACAGCAACATTTGTACAAATTCAGAAGTTACATTGGTTTTCAGACATAGAATCCATTTCATGTTTGATAAGTTGCCCCTTTCTTGTTTCTATTCAGCAGGGATTATAAAATTCCTTAACTTCTGTATCTTCTTCAATCTTCTCTATTGAAGGTATATATATATATATATATGGCACTTTGGGTGTAAGAGTCTCTACTTGCTTTATATTTGTCAATACTGGCTTCATTCGTTTTTTTTACTTGATTATAGCATTTCTTAGGCATGTGCTGAAATAAAAATGTTCATACGAATCGTACTTACTTGTGTACCCCAAAGCAAGAAAATCTGTTTCATACAGAGTTTTCTTGAAAATGAAGAAAATACTTTCTTGCTTCTGCAAATAATTGAAGAGTAAGAAAATACACTGAGGTTCTTGTTGTATATCTCAGCGGAGGAGCCAGGACTTGAGTGACAGACCGGGGGTGGCGCCAAATACCTTCCCCGCACAGTTAGAATCACGTCCTATGTGCACGGCTCTTTTCTACAACTGACTTTCAGAAAATTATTTCTGAGCGTCTTTCGGTGGTGGGCAATTCTGGCCACCGTTTCATTAGACAAACTATACTGAAGCACATTAAAAACGCACCACTATTATATATACTGATGCCGAGAAGCTGGAAAAAAAGTGTGGGAATGGATTTTCCCCGTGTTTGTCATGAGGTAGAGAGCGAATGGCTGCTGGAATTGAAAGTGCATGATTCAACCCACGGGTTTGTGTACAGACTACATGAAAACAATGAAAGTTACACGTGCAACACGATTCCCTGTAGTGGTGTTTGATGGTATTGTATGATGGTGATATTACTAATTGTAATTGTATGAGGCCAGCTGTGAAGGCTCCTGAGATAAAATGTGGTTGTGAATTGTCAGAAGGCCTTTCTTGCTACCACTACGACCTCACACTTAATTTTTTTTTTGAATGTGGCTACGTAAAGTGTCTAGGGTTATGATATGTAGTGTGGTGTAATAGGTTATAGATATACCCACAGATATTTAACAAGACTAATAATATTAATAAATGTTACAACACACTGAACTAACTCAATAGTGTAAAATTTTTTGATAGAATTATATTACATTTATTTTGTTCTGGATCAATTTTTTAGGTTGACCAGAACTTAAAAGGATTTAGAGATTATGAAAAGAAATGCATGGAATATTATATCATAAATGCAATAGTGTACATATACATGTACTATACTAGTTAGTTTTATTAAAATGTTCTAGTAGTCATCTACTTGGGAGGATAGTTAATGTTTGTGCTGTTGGGGTGGCCTCATCACACCTGTCTATATTGACTACACAGTGTCCAGAAAATGGTGGGAATTTTTATGGGGGTATTAGTAACTACACAGCGTTGGTGAATGTCCAGCAGACCAGAGGCTCACTCATCTTGTATTGGTAGCTCTGGTGCTGAAATCAGGTGGTCCCACCTCTCCGTGCTGGCGGGCAATAATGGTGGTCTCTGTCACAAGTACTGCACAGATACACTCGAGTAAGTCACCAACTGAATAGACACTGCTTGGTTGACAACAGAAACTCGCAGCTCTGCAATCAAAGTATGGGCCATGTGTCAAACTCTATTCTCTACCCACGTCTGGACACAACACTGACACAACAACCACATCATACAGACAGGTCAGATCTCTCTGACCAAACAGCACATTTACCATGGTGGTTTTACATCAGATAGATCCTCCCAGACTATAGGTTCTGAAAAATATTTATTAGTTGTCTGCCCTAAAAGAGGATAGGTAATATGGTTCATTATTCTCAACACTTGATCTGTCTTGCCTAACTCTGGCTGGAGTTTATGTACATTGTTGGTCCCTAGACCCTGACTTGGGCGGGGGGTCTAGAGCAAATCCCTACTTGTTTGTAAGGCTAGATTTCGATATGGCAGTATCAAATCACTCGAACATGAAACAATATTCAAAATATATAAGGAAATAATTTCAATCTTACCAGATTATGAATAAATAACACAGAATTGCTAGCAAAACTCAGCTGAGCTGCTGGCTATAGTATGGCGTCCCTAAATTTATTTCGCTTTCTTTCATATGGAAATCACCACACTTTAAAATCTGTGTCTATCACTGAACAACTATTGAAGAATGGCCCCACTTTCGCGTCTGAGCGCTAATGATATGATTGTCTGTGGCCAATCACTGCCTAGGTTTATTCTAGATTCAAATTTCCTACCATAAAGTCATTTCAGTCATGCTTCAGTCAAGTATGGATGGTTATCTGTTAGTCTGTCCGTCTCTACTTGTGTTTCTACAAAAATGTTCTTGAATTTTGAACCAACCTTTCTCTCCCCTCCAAAATTTTGTCGTTAAAAGTTATATTTAGACACAGCTACCACCCAAACCCTCTCCTCCATACTAAGTAAATTTGAACACCTGCGTATCGAGGTCGTGTTTTTTGTGTGCAAAATAGCGACACTTTTTATTCAATACAGTCATGTCGCTGATGTGAACAACACTGTCTTTTGTCATTATCTTCAATATTATCTATCCGTCTGTAAAATTAACAACATATTTGTTCACTGCTCAGAATGGGCCATCCGGCCAGCTAATTTTTATATTCCTAACATTAATATTAAGAAAAAAGTACTTTTTAATTTTTGTAATATTCCTAACATCTGCGTTTAGCCGCTGAATTCAAATCAAGGGCTTGGTATCGCGCAAAAGCGTCCAATAAATGACTGTGGCGTAACATATCCATGGTCCCTTCTGTCGAGTTGCTTACTTTTTTTGTCAACTTGGGAAACGTGACTTTTCTCCCTTTCCCCCCCCCCCCCCCCCAATTGCGTCTCCTTAGCCTTTCCAATCTCACGCAATCTTTCCAGTCATATTTTTCCTTTTTGATCCTCCGTTCCCCTCCTGTCTAGCAAGTCAATTTTTATGGAGGGTGATGACCCGCGGTCTAGGCGATCATGTACTATTCGCAGCCTACGCATTATGTTTTTATCCTTAAATGTTATGTTTGGAGGTATTTTACCGTTGTATCTCTGTCAATTTCACTTTCCCAACAGGTATGACCCTGAAAATGTGTACGCGTTGTGGCAGTATACTCGGTATGAAAAGGCCGTTGAGACAAAACACCCAGTACATGTGCTTGAAATGCCACGACTATCTGAAAACTACCGCCACCGAGCCATTGGTATGTTGGAGACCGGAATGAGCTCGCGGGCCATTGCCAGAAGGATGAATTGCCACTACAGCACTATTGTACGTCTCAATGAATGTTACGGAACCACTGGCAGTGCCCGGGATAGACTTTGGAGTGGCCAACCACGAGTTACTACCCCTGCGCAAGATCGTCATATTGTGCTGAGTCACCTAAGGAATCGTTCTCTCCTGGCAAATCAAACGGCAAGAGCAATAGTGGGTAGACGTGGGCAAGTCTCTCGAATGACAGTCATACGACGACTCAGAGATACAGGCCTTACTGCAAGACGACCTTATGTTGGGCCAAACTTGACTCACAGACATCGTCAGCAGCGCCTGCAATGGGCAAAGCAACATGTCAGATGGACTAGACTGCAGTGGAATGCTGTCCTATTCACAGACGAGAGCAGATGCAACATATTCTTTGCTGATGGACGTATGCGGATTTGGCGACGGTGTGGAGAGCGCTTTGCAGATTGCTGTGTTCGTCAGCACAACCGATTTGGAGGTGGCAGTATTCACATTTGGGGAGGATTCAGTTTTCACCATCGCTTGCCTCTTCACGTCTTCCGTGGAAATGTTAATGCTGTGACATATCGAACATTGTGACGATTGATTGGTCTGCTCTATCACCAGACATGTCCCCTATAGAACATCTGTGGGACGAGCTTGGATGCAGAGTCTACAGGCAAGGTTCTCCAGCTAATCTGCAACAGCTCGAAGCTGCTCTTACACGTGAATGGGACTTGATTCCCCGGAATTTCCTTCAGAGACTTGTGTGTTCCATGCGGAGCCGCTGCCAAGCTTGTTTGCAAGCACACGGTGGACATACCAGATACTGAGGATAGTGTGAATGAATTTTTTTTATTGGTTGCATTTTTGGTTTTCTCCCTTGCCTGCACAGAATGCAACGAATTTCATAACAATCAAATGTACAAATTAATGACCAGCATGGATTTATAGGAAAATGAATAAAGATTCCAAATATGTAAACTTGTAAACACTTATATTTACATTTCACACTCTGTTCCTGGATTATACAGGTGGTGCGTTTTTAATGTGCTTCAGTATATTATTTTGTTAATTTATTTACTGGTCATTCTATCAAGCGATCTTACAGGGAGTAAGGCTATTCCCATTTACGTCACTATTTTCTATGGCAACTCCCGCCGATGTTAGCGTGGCTGTACCAAGCTTGACATAGTTTTAGTTACATCTTATGTCATCCTATACTCAATGTTTCTCATGTTTATGATTCACTACGAGATATCGTAACTGCACTGTTTATTTTCTATAGTAGTAAATAGTAATTTCTATTATTTTATTATAATTAGTTTCTAGCATTTTTAAATGCTATGGTAGTAGGTCATGCGGCCACAATTATTTGGCTCAATAGATTTAAATATAGATATATTAAAGATGCTGATTCACCCGCGTGCACTTCTCTCTGTAATAACTAAATCAACTATGAATTTGTAAAGGCCAACATATAACAAATTTAATTATCAATTACTTTGGAACAAATGTAAATAAATGTGAACTGGTGATTGCTAAAAACATAGGTTTCATCATTGAAACTGATATCGGCTCTAGGAAGCTTAGTTGTGGAATATAGATCAATACGTTGTTGTATTGGCCTGCTAATATTGCCACTTAGCTTCGAAACTGCTGGAGTGTTTATTTTGCTGTTTCCGTCAGTTCGTCTCTGTGGCGAGGGCATGTCTCCTGGTCAAGGCAGGTATCTTCACAACCCGTTGAATGTAGGTTTGAAGTGTCGATCGCAAGCTTTGAACCACAGAATAGTAGTGCAGCTGGTATCGTAGAAACGTACCTCCAATGGTCTCGTAAACTCGTACCACAAACTTTAGAGGGAATAAAAGAACACTTTTCACAGCTAAGTCTTAGTTTTCCTGATATTAATCAGGTGCCTTTCCCGCTGTCCGTCAACCGATTATTTTCTCTGAATTTTTACTCTCCCTGAGCGTATATCATATAACTCAAGGGATGAAAATCACCATTCTTTTAGTTAATTTACTGGGGAAAACGTCAATTCTCGACTGTGATTACTACACCTTCTTACATTCATCTTGCTTATAACAAGCCTGTCCGGAAGTTTATTACCGCATTTCCGACGTCTCAGGTGTGTCTGTAATATGCCACCAGATCGATAATTGACCGGCACTCCTTGTGCAAACAAATACCGGGCATCATTACTCGAAAATGACTGGTCGCCAATCTGGGTTTACCTGTATATCATCTTCGCGAGGATGGGCAGGCAAACATGACACGTATGAATGGAAGAAGTGTAAACATTGACACAAAAATACCAAATACTGTCGGAAATAGGAAAATAGAATGTGCCAACAATCGAATGTCGCACATAATTAGTACGCACTATAAAAGTAGATCAGTACTGCCGGAGAGGAAGAGAGCGACCAAAATTATGTGACAATGGACCGTCACCGCCATATCTCCTTGATCTCGTCGAGTCATGCAGCTGTTAATCTGTTAGGATTCCTTCAAATTCTTAATTTCCCTGCCAGTTTGGCTTAGGTATGTTTCCACAATGTTCTGTCCTAGGTTCTGTTCTTGATTTATTTCTATGCCATGATGTTATAACGTCCATTATCTTTTGTCTTTATCGCCATCTTTCTCTTTTATTTCCTTTTAATATTTCATTTTTTCACAATATACTTCAACTGTCCACTTAGCATGTCCTCAGAAAGTGGAGTACAACCGTCTAATATTTATATATGGCGTTCATCCAGATGGTGCCTTAACATAATTTATCTAAATATTAATATCACCATTACCCTTCAGCTAGCTCACTATAGAGCATAGGCACGTCATTCATGCCAAACTGTCATGTTCTGTGCCATCTGGATGGTTCAAGGTCTTTCCAGTCTTCCTTGTCCATTTCATGCAATTCTCCAGTTCCCTTCTCCGTGTGATTTTGTTTTCAGTCTCCCTATAATTATGTCTCATACCCTTGAGATTCTAGAATAAGAGCTGTCCTGTGAAGCTATCAGCAGGTTTACTCAGTGTGTGTCCTATCCAGCGGCAACGTCTTCTTATTCTCTTGTGATTCTTTTTTGTATTAATCAGTGACGTGAGTATTCTAATTGTTGTTCTGTTCAAGAATATGATTATGTTGTTGATATTGACAGGGGCATCAGCAGTACAGTCCGGCGTGTGACAGAAAAGAGCACGGGATTAGAGTACGCGGTCAAGATCATTGACATCAGCGGAGAGAAGGGCGAACTGGTACAAGTTGAGCAGGTTAAGAAGGACACCTTCAGAGAAATCACCATACTGCGCATGTGCGCTCAACATCCGAATATAAGTAAGTCTTGTTTGATTGGTGCTAGGATTTGTTGATTTTTGTTTGGTTGGTTTCGTGGTTAGTGCTTGGTAATGTGCCTATAGCTGTTCTTGATTGGTTGAATGGTTTAGCTGTGCTGCTGAAGTTGCGTGAATGGTTGCTGGTTGCTTGTTTTGGCATTTGGTATTATGTTGGGAGTGGTTGATGTTTCGTTATTTTGAAATTTATTGTTTTGCTACGTAGCTACAGTTGTTAACTATAGTGCGTTTCACAATGTTTGCCGCTGTTTAATATTCAATATCTCTGCAACCACTTGATCGTAATTGTTGCAACTTTGCATATGACCTAATGATCGCTATGTCCCGAGGGGACATTTTTTTCCTCGTTAACAAATTTATGGTTTTAAATTTTCTTTATTTAATTAAAGTATACAAAATCGACCACCTCCTAGTCCAACCGTGTATTGACAGGGCTTACCCCTTCATATTTGTGAGCTATTTCGATTTAACATCTTGAACGTATTTCACGTGATTTTCCCCGTGTTTCAGCTCACTACCGCACTGTTTTGAACATTACATTGATCCTTCCGCTGTGTTCAGTTACCGTTCTACTGATTGTGTATTTCAGTGCATAGGCGTATCTTGCGGTATTCTAGGTCTGTAATACAATGGGTATGAAAGTCAAGTTCCTTACACTGCATACAATGGCAGTGAAGATGTATAAATATTTCTGCAGAAAAGCTAAGCGTGGTAAACTGTATCGGAGTCTCTCAAATCCCAAAAAGAGAACTATTCACGCTTTGGGTTTAAGTAAACGCTCATTTCATCAATTACTCAAAGCTGATGGAATTTTCAGTTCAATCAATACCAGGACGCAAGGAAGAAAGGAAGTAGTAGATAGTTTTGACAGGGATGTGATTAGAAGAGAGATTTGTAGAATGTTCAATTCCAAAGAAACTGTGACACTAAGAAAACTGAAAATTCGGCTGAGAACCCGCAATGGCATTGATGTGTCGAAATCAACATTATGGAGAACTGTTAGAAGCATTGGCTTTACGTTTAGGAAGTACGCTAGTGGAAGAAACGTCATCTGCGAGAAGCAGCACTTAGTATCTATGAGAAGTAAATATTTACGTGAAGTACTGGAAATGCGTAATCAAGATTATGATATTGTGTATGTGGATGAAACTTGGATCAATGCTCACCACACAAGTGAAAAAGAATGGCAGTTATCAGATGGAACGATTAAAAGATGTGTACCCAGTGGAAAAGGACAACGTCTGATAATGGGACATGCAGGCAGCAGACATAAAAGATGCTATAAAGGCTCAGAAAAGAAAATGCCTGTCGTTCGTTCAGCCGAGAATAGTAATCAATATGTTAGACTCGTCTGACTCAGAATAAATGTGTAAATACCTTATATGTTTTATATGTTTTCTCCTCCATCTATGTGTATATGTAAACCAATTCATTTCCTTTTTATCTCTGCGATTTCACTACTATTTTTAACATACACAGTACTTTCACGCATCCATCCACGTTTTAGTATAAAAAGTAACATTTACAACGAATATGCGTTATTATTCTCTCAAATATTTCGAAGAAATAAAAAAGGACCTCACGTAGTAATCAGTTAACAAACCCCTCTAACATTCGAATTGTATAGACGCCTATGCCGAAAATATGCAACCTCCTTCATTTACGGTAAATTATTTTCTTCCAGGACAAAATAATTACTTCGTTAAAAAAGATCAAAGGAATTAGCCGTTGCAAGAAAAGAACACTACCTGCAACATCGAATTTTATAAAAACTTTGGGACATTGAAAATATAAGACCACATGCAAAAAATCACGTTTATCAGTGCAAGGAATATGGAGATATTTGAAGTCAATCGTCGACTGATCTTTTTGAAACGCACTATAGTTAATGATTGCATATTGTGATATTTAATGTTTTATAAACATGCATTAATTCAGGTTGTTGATTTTTTTTGTTTACTAAGTGATTGACTAAGTTTATGGTGACCCTTTAGTCACAGGGTGGGTCTTTGAGGAGACAAAGAAATGATAGGACAACTGCACCCTCAGGCATTTGGTACAAGGCAACTAATATGAGGTTGTGTCTAGGCTAGCAGCCTCATCTATGAGGTTGTGTCTAGGGTAGCAGCCTCATCTATGAGGTTGTGTCTAGGCTAGCAGCCTCATCTATGAGGTTGTGTATAGGCTAGCAGCTTCATCTATGAGGTTGTGTATAGGCTAGCAGCCTCATCTATGAGGTTGTGTATAGGCTAGCAGCCTCATGATATAAATGAAATTACCACAGAAACCAGTGCAGCAGAAGCATGTGAATGTTTGTTGCAGGCTTCATGCCAGGGGACCAGATACAGCAGTGGCTCCTTGCTCTGTAAGGATGATGGAGTTGTTGGTGATTATATCAGTGGTAATTGTTGAGTCTGTAAGGATGATGGAGTTGTTGGTGATTATATCAGTGGTAATTGTTGAGTCTGTAAGGATGATGGAGTTGTTGGTGATTATATCAGTGGTAATTGTTGAGTCTGTAAGGATGATGGAGTTGTTGGTGATTATATCAGTGGTAATTGTTGAGTCTGTAAGGATGATGGAGTTGTTGGTGATTATATCAGTGGTAATTGTTGAGTCTGTGAGGATGATGGAGTTGTTGGTGATTATATCAGTGGTAATTGTTGAGTCTGTGAGGATGATGGAGTTGTTGGTGATTATATCAGTGGTAATTGTTGAGTCTGTAAGGATGATGGAGTTGTTGGTGATTATATCAGTGGTAATTGTTGAGTCTGTGAGGATGATGGAGTTGTTGGTGATTATATCAGTGGTAATTGTTGAGTCTGTAAGGATGATGGAGTTGTTGGTGATTATATCAGTGGTAATTGTTGAGTAGTCATATCCGTAGTCTTCTTCTTCTGCTTCTTCATTCGCTCTCAAGTAACCACGCCAACTTCTCTTGTAAAGTTGGCAGTCCATCTCAGCATTCTCTAGTCACCATACACTTTCTCTCTCAACTGGGATGAAAAGATCATGTGGTCTCCCTACTCCTCTCATGAAGTTGACAGTCTTGGAATACTTATTCTACTATTTGGTCTCCTCCACATGGACACATATCTGTCTATCCGATTTTCACGTTCTTGACAGTAATAATATTTGGAGTCTGCAATGCCCGGTTGTCAGTCTGAAAATTGTCACTTGATCTCTTCTTGGTAAGGAGATTGGAGTAGGTTATTATACTGATTGTTCAGTAGTGACATTGCTCATGGTTTGATGAATCGTTGTCTGAGACAAATTGGTTGTAGTTTGTGTTTGAGTGACTTTCCTTTCAGGGCTGGGTTGGGCTGTTGAATTATCGTTGAGTTAGCAGACTGCCTGATGGTATTTTCAACTGTTGAGTAGTTTGTTGATAGATTGTGTTTTGTGACTTGAGTTGATAGTGAGTTGTTGAACTGGACACCAGCAGGCATGAAATAACATTGGATTGTTTTAATTTAGTGTCTTGAGCTGATAGTGAGTTGTTGAACTGGACAACGGAATGCATGAAATAACATAGTGTCTGATTTGTTTTTTTTCTTTTAGTTGAGCTTCGCGACGTCTTCGAAACACCGACTTTCATTTTCCTGGTCTTTGAGCTGTAAGTTCTTGTTTGTTTGTTTTTTAAAATGTATTTTCTGTTCATCGAGAACACACTGTGTCTCTGTGTGTCTCTCCGTTTTTCTCTGAATTTATACCTGTCTATCTTTCCCTGTGGCCTCCTCTGTCTGTCTGTCTCTCTGTATTACCTATATTCCTGTCTTCCTATGTCAGTCTTCCTTTATCTCTCTGTGGTCCTGTCTTAACTTTTTTTCTTCCTTTGACTGCCTTTGTGCGCCAATACTTTCCTGTGTTTGTGTGCCTCTGTCATCCCCTGTCAGTATGAATATATGTATATGTATGTCTTCTTCTTGTCTATCCATCTGCTTTCCTGTATATAAATTTGTTTGTATGTCATGTTTTTCTCTGTTTGTCCGTGTTTCCTTTCTTGCTCTATCTGTGTTTGTATGTCATGTTTTTCTCTGTTTGTCTGTGTTTGTATGTCATGTTTTTCTGTTTGTCTGTGTTTGTATGTCATGTTTTTCTGTTTGTCTGTGTTTGTATGTCATGTTTTTCTCTGTTTGTCTGTATTTGTATGTCATGTTTGTCTGTATGCCTCTATTATCTTCCTATCTTGTTCTCTGTCTTTCTCTCGTGTTTTCCTCTGTCTTGTCGTTCTCTATCTCTGTGTCCTGTTCTATCTGTATCATTGATTTCCATAACTTTGTTCCTCTAATGTCCCTGTGTCTTTCAGTGCCTCTGTTGGTGTCCAATAGGACATTGTGCATGAAGTTAGTAATATGAGTATGTCAAAGAGATGACTACAGAGTCCACCACAGCAAGAAGGGCATACATTGATTTAGTGCTGTCTTATCACAGTGGTGCCAACTACACTGACTGGCCCGTTGCTTGTAAATGACCGGATAATGAACAAACATTTATGGATGCTTACAAGAAGCCGCATATTCAAATACACACATTGGTGCACATAATTTGTGTGATCAAGTATGTATGAGTGAATGAGAGAATTGTTGACTTAGTCAGTTCACATGTTCAGCTTTCAGCTATACCAGAATAATTCGTCCACACATACACAATATGACACAAACAGCAGTAGAAAGGGAGGTAAATGTTTGAGAGATTCTGTCCGCAGACGTAAACAGTTAACCGGTGTGAAAGATGGCGTTGTTGCATGAATTGTAAACCTTGTGTCCTTTACACACACACAAAAAAAAAATTATTGACCGAATTTTTACCCAGACTTACACCTCTTTCCCCACCCACCCCTTCAAATGAAACTGTTTAAGGCTAGGAACATAGTTCTCGTCTGTTTTGGCGAACGAGGTCAGCTGCAACCCACGTCCCACAATTTCGCGGAATTCCAGCCAGACTTACCTCCACACTCCGCACTGTTTGTTTTACTTGTTCTTTCATTCATCTTTTCGCTGGTGATAAAGCATTGGCCAACCACAGCAGCTGGTCCTCTTAGAACAAGTCTACACTGAAACATTCTTGTCCTCTGGTAGCAAGCCTACACTGAAACATTCTTGTCCTCTGGTAGCAAGCCTACACTGAAACATTCTTGTCCTCTGGTAGCAAGCCTACACTGAAACATTCTTGTCCTCTGGTAGCAAGCCTACACTGAAACATTCTTGTCCTCTGGTAGCAAGCCTACACTGAAACATTCTTGTCCTCTGGTAGCAAGCCTACACTGAAACATTCTTGTCCTCTGGTAGCAAGTCTACACTGAAACATTCTTGTCCTCTGGTAGCAAGCCTACACTGAAACATTCTTGTCCTCTGGTAGCAAGTCTACACTGAAACATTCTTGTCCTCTGGTAGCACGTCTACACTGAAACATTCTTGTCCTCTGGTAGCAAGCCTACACTGAAACATTCTTGTCCTCTGGTAGCAAGTCTACACTGAAACATTCTTGTCCTCTGGTAGCAAGTCTACACTGAAACATTCTTGTCCTCTGGTAGCAAGTCTACACTGAAACATTCTTGTCCTCTGGTAGCAAGCCTACACTGAAACATTCTTGTCCTCTGGTAGCAAGCCTACACTGAAACATTCTTGTCCTCTGGTAGCAAGTCTACACTGAAACATTCTTGTCCTCTGGTAGCAAGTCTACACTGAAACATTCTTGTCCTCTGGTAGCAAGCCTACACTGAAACATTCTTGTCCTCTGGTAGCAAGTCTACACTGAAACATTCTTGTCCTCTGGTAGCAAGTCTACACTGAAACATTCTTGTTCTCTGGTAGCAAGTCTACACTGAAACATTCTTGTCCTCTGGTAGCAAGCCTACACTGAAACATTCTTGTCCTCTGGTAGCAAGCCTACACTGAAACATTCTTGTCCTCTGGTAGCAAGCCTACACTGAGACATTCTTGTCCTCTGGTAGCAAGCCTACACTGAAACATTCTTGTCCTCTGGTAGCAAGCCTACACTGAAACATTATTGTCCTCTGGTAGCAAGTCTACACTGAAACATTCTTGTCCTCTGGTAGCAAGTCTTGTCGTAGATTTTTTTGATAGGAAATTAAGACTTTGGTTGGTCCCTTCTGAATAGATAGAATCAGTGATAGCTGCAGTGAGAGTTAATACAGAAATAGATCTTTCCACGAGTGCAGTGGTAGCGAATCAATAGAACGGTCCCCTGGGAAAAGACAAGATTCTTCTCTCTCTCTCTCTCTCTCTCTCTCTCTCTCTCTCTCTCTCTCTCTCTCTCTCTCTCTCTCTCTCTCTCTCTCTCTCTCTCTCTCTCTCTCTCTCTCTCAGGCCTATCTTCTACGACACTTATGTAAGAGTCGGACAGACTATTGACAACATATGCTAATATGTAATGAACATACCACTCACGTGCACACACACCAGTGACAACAGGTAGACACACAGACGTGGGAAGACTATCAAAATGATTACATATATATATATTCTGAACGAGCTGACCAACACGCTGCTTTTAGTTTCAAAGGGAAGTTTTTATTTATCAGCTAAAAAATTTCCTCACAACACATAAAATTCATCAAGAAAAAGAAAATAAACATATACACGTGGTCAAAACAATAATCAATGAAATTGCTACAAGAAATGATAGACCCCAATATGATCTCATCCCCTCAAGGTAAGCCCACAGTCCCGTTATGAGTAAAGTGAAAGCCAGGAGATTCAATGATACATATGAGTTTGTCTAATAATTTTTCTTTCTTTCCTCGTAAACAAATATGAACCGACTTAGATGTAGTAGGTTTTAACCTGAGGGAAGTCAAAAAAATATTCTTGCATTGACAACAAGTTTCATAAATGGAATTACAAACATGGGTGAAATTCACATACCTCACACCGTCTACTTTCACTCGGTTCTTTCATCAGGGCCCTGTACTAATTACATACGTGATGTAGCTTGCCGTCTGGCGCAACCTTGGTAACATTCACACCCTTGGTCTGTTCTGTCGTTCACTGAAGCGGATCCCAGCTCTACAGAGTGGTTTGCTGGTTTTGTTTTTTCTCAGAAATTTCTCCGGGGAGCATCAGCTTCAGGCGTCAGCTATTTCAGACTAAAGTTAGTGTATCTTGACTCACGAAGTAAGAATTGGGGTTAAGCGAACACACAATGTCAGAACACGAGGTTTCCCTAAATTAGGAAAATGACCGGTGGACAGCTTCTCTCAACAGATAATCAGGGTTCACCACACATTTGGTCAAAAAGATGTCGGAAAGTTTAATGCTATGAATAATGTTACTTGCCACAAGGGCTGTACTTTAGAATATCGTTTCTGGAAGGACTAATTCAGGCACACTGGGCCCGTTATTTCAGTTCACGTTAAAGTTCTTGAAAAGCTTACGACCAAGTCTTTAAGGGAAAAGTTTTTTTAGTCTTCACAGGATAGGTTCATCAGTACGTAACGCTGGTATAGTTAGGTTACCACAGAAATCTCTGTATAAAGAAACATATATATATGAAATATTTATACATCCTATGTTTAAGGGTATACTTATATTTTAACTGCGGGCGTAAACCTTAACTTATCATTTAACACCTCCCGTGAAATAAGTTATAGTCATAAATTAATCATCATGAATTAGAGATATATATAAATATATTCTCGTCACGACTCATGAGACATCTAGTCTAGCAGTTATAAGTTAGTTTGAAAATTATGTTCTCGTCTGATTATTTAGCAGTTAAATTAAATTTAGTAATAGCCGACTGAATTTAAGCTAGAAATATAATTTATCCTGCTTTCCACTGAGACACGTCACTAGAAATTAATACAGACTTATAAATTATTCGCTCTGCACCAGATTTACCTAGAGAAATAAATAGCGATTTAGCACTTTTAAACACTTCACAAAATACTAGATATACTAGATAATAATATAGGATACCTCAAACACAGAATTCCTAAGAACTAAACCACTTCGATCAAACTAAAGGCCATCTCTTTTTAACAGAGATTTTTTTGAAATCGAACGAGGCTTGTTCTAGTCTTACTGCGAAGTTACTGGGTGATAATGAAATCTAGCTCATTCTAGCATATATGAAAACCCAGACAAAGAGATGAACGTTTATTTCGCAAAAACGAAATAATCTCCCCTTTCTCATAACAACTACGTAACTAGAAGAGGCTGTCGTAAACTGCCACTTTCTGCGTGTCAGTTGCGAAATCTCAGACAACCTGTCTCCAATGCAGGGCAGTTTTCACACTACAGCTGACCATGGCCCACAGTGAGCGCTGTGTCAGTTTGGGATTTTTCAGACAAATGTCTGAATACTGACCGGTGCAGATGTAAAGTATCACACCTCACCGGGACTTATGCCGAGAAGAAGCTCGCGCGCTCGGTGAGAATGTAGACGATTGTCTACGTCCTATGTTCAGCGAACCGACTTATCACGCCTTCTGACGCCCTGCAGCCCTGACATCTACGTAATATCGTCCTAGCGCGATTCTCAGTTTTGAGAAAGAAACAGGTAAAGTTTAAAAATACTGAAGAAAATATTTTTCGCAACCGAGTGATGCGAAAAATACAGGAAAAACAAGTATGGAAAGAATATAAATGAAAGGATTAGGGTGAGAGAATAGGAAGAAGATGTAGGTAATTTAATGATATAAAGACCCACGTGACAAGTCTACACTGAAACTTTCTTGTCCTCTGGTAGCAAGCCTACACTGAAACATTCTTGTCCTCTGGTAGCAAGCCTACACTGAAACATTCTTGTCCTCTGGTAGCAAGCCTACACTGAAACATTCTTGTCCTCTGGTAGCAAGCCTACACTGAAACATTCTTGTCCTCTGGTAGCAAGCCTACACTGAAACATTCTTGTCCTCTGGTAGCAAGCCTACACTGAAACATTCTTGTCCTCTCGTAGCAAGCCTACACTGAAACATTCTTGTCCTCTGGTAGCAAGCCTACACTGAAACATTCTTGTCCTCTGGTAGCAAGCCTACACTGAAACATTCTTGTCCTCTGGTAGCAAGCCTACACTGAAACATTCTTGTCCTCTGGTAGCAAGCCTACACTGAAACATTCTTGTCCTCTGGTAGCAAGCCTACACTGAAACATTCTTGTCCTCTGGTAGCAAGCCTACACTGAAACATTCTTGTCCTCTGGTAGCAAGCCTACACTGAAACATTCTTGTCCTCTGGTAGCAAGCCTACACTGAAACATTCTTGTCCTCTGGTAGCAAGCCTACACTGAAACATTCTTGTCCTCTGGTAGCAAGCCTACACTGAAACATTCTTGTCCTCTGGTAGCAAGCCTACACTGATACATTCTTGTCCTCTGGTAGCAAGCCTACACTGAAACATTCTTGTCCTCTGGTAGCAAGCCTACACTGAAACATTCTTGTCCTCTGGTAGCAAGCCTACACTGAAACATTCTTGTCCTCTGGTAGCAAGCCTACACTGATACATTCTTGTCCTCTGGTAGCAAGCCTACACTGATACATTCTTGTCCTCTGGTAGCAAGTCTACACTGAAACATTCTTGTCCTCTGGTAGCAAGCCTACACTGAAACATTCTTGTCCTCTGGTAGCAAGCCTACACTGAAACATTCTTGTCCTCTGGTAGCAAGCCTACACTGAAACATTCTTGTCCTCTGGTAGCAAGTCTACACTGAAACATTCTTGTCCTCTGGTAGCAAGCCTACACTGATACATTCTTGTCCTCTGGTAGCAAGCCTACACTGAAACATTCTTGTCCTCTGGTAGCAAGTCTACACTGAAACATTCTTGTCCTCTGGTAGCAAGCCTACACTGAAACATTCTTGTCCTCAGGTAGCAAGCCTGCACTGAAACATTCTTGTCCTCTGGTAGCAAGTCTACACTGAAACATTCTTGTCCTCTGGTAGCAAGCCTACACTGAAACATTCTTGTCCTCTGGTAGCAAGCCTACACTGAAGCATTCTTGTCCTCTGGTAGCAAGTCTACACTGAAACATTCTTGTCCTCTGGTAGCAAGCCTACACTGAAACATTCTTGTCCTCTGGTAGCAAGCCTACACTGAAACATTCTTGTCCTCTGGTAGCAAGCCTACACTGAAACATTCTTGTCCTCTGGTAGCAAGCCTACACTGAAACATTCTTGTCCTCTGGTAGCAAGCCTACACTGAAACATTCTTGTCCTCTGGTAGCAAGCCTACACTGAAACATTCTTGTCCTCTGGTAGCAAGCCTACACTGAAACATTCTTGTCCTCTGGTAGCAAGCCTACACTGAAACATTCTTGTCCTCTGGTAGCAAGCTAACAGTGAAACATTCTTGTCCTCTGGTAGCAAGCCTACACTGAAACATTCTTGTCCTCTGGTAGCAAGTCTACACTGAAACATTCTTGTCCTCTGGTAGCAAGCCTACACTGAAACATTCTTGTCCTCTGGTAGCAAGCCTACACTGAAACATTCTTGTCCTCTGGTAGCAAGTCTACACTGAAACATTCTTGTCCTCTGGTAGCAAGCCTACACTGAAACATTCTTGTCCTCTGGTAGCAAGCCTACACTGAAACATTCTTGTCCTCTGGTAGCAAGCCTACACTGAACCATTCTTGTCCTCTGGTAGCAAGCCTACACTGAAACATTCTTGTCCTCTGGTAGCAAGTCTACACTGAAACATTCTTGTCCTCTGGTAGCAAGTCTACACTGAAACATTCTTGTCCTCTGGTAGCAAGCCTACACTGAAACATTCTTGTCCTCTGGTAGCAAGCCTACACTGAAACATTCTTGTCCTCTGGTAGCAAGCCTACACTGAAACATTCTTGTCCTCTGGTAGCAAGTCTACACTGAAACATTCTTGTCCTCTGGTAGCAAGCCTACACTGAAACATTCTTGTCCTCTGGTAGCAAGTCTACACTGAAACATTCTTGTCCTCTGGTAGCAAGCCTACACTGAAACATTCTTGTCCTCTGGTAGCAAGTCTACGCTGAAACATTCTTGTCCTCTGGTAGCAAGTCTACACTGAAACATTCTTGTCCTCTGGTAGCAAGCCTACACTGAAACATTCTTGTCCTCTGGTAGCAAGTCTACACTGAAACATTCTTGTCCTCTGGTAGCAAGTCTACGCTGAAACATTATTGTCCTCTGGTAGCAAGCCTACACTGAAACATTCTTGTCCTCTGGTAGCAAGTTGCCACTGAAACATTCTTGTCCTCTGGTAGCAAGTCTACGCTGAAACATTCTTGTCCTCTGGTAGCAAGTCTACACTGAAACATTCTTGTCCTCTGGTAGCAAGTCTACACTGAAACATTCTTGTCCTCTGGTAGCAAGTCTACACTGAAACATTCTTGTCCTCTGGTAGCAAGTTGCCACTGAAACATTCTTGTCCTCTGGTAGCAAGTCTACGCTGAAACATTCTTGTCCTCTGGTAGCAAGTCTACACTGAAACATTCTTGTCCTCTGGTAGCAAGTCTACACTGAAACATTCTTGTCCTCTGGTAGCAAGTCTACGCTGAAACATTCTTGTCCTCTGGTAGCAAGCCTACACTGAAACATTCTTGTCCTCTGGTAGCAAGTCTACACTGAAACATTCTTGTCCTCTGGTAGCAAGCCTACACTGAAACATTCTTGTCCTCTGGTAGCAAGTTGCCACTGAAACATTCTTGTCCTCTGGTAGCAAGTCTACGCTGAAACATTCTTGTCCTCTGGTAGCAAGTCTACACTGAAACATTCTTGTCCTCTGGTAGCAAGTCTACACTGAAACATTCTTGTCCTCTGGTAGCAAGTCTACGCTGAAACATTCTTGTCCTCTGGTAGCAAGCCTACACTGAAACATTCTTGTCCTCTGGTAGCAAGTCTACACTGAAACATTCTTGTCCTCTGGTAGCAAGCCTACACTGAAACATTCTTGTCCTCTTACAAAAGTAGTTTCTGTAGCTGTTTGTGTGCCAGCCCAACATCATTTTCCTTGTTGGTGTAACTAGAGCCGCCATAACAGTTGTTGTAGATGGCTTTTATTAATGCGTTCATGTGGTGGTGCAGTAATGGTTCCTGTAGCATGTTTGTATTACTTGATGAGATTGTCAGCCTCATACTTAGTCTAATATCAGTGGCCTAAACAGTGATCTTATTCTGTCGTTGTTTCATCAGACCTCCAGAACAACACATGGCTCCTAGCCTCATGTAAAACCTTTTATTAATAGCATCTAACAGTTTAGGCTGACCTGATTAGCAAAACATGATGGTCGTTGACAAATTGTATTCTCAGTATTGCAAACAACAGGAAGTACTTCGTTGGTTCCCAAACTATTTTTTCTCTGGGCCACACTGTCGAAATGAAAATTTGCTCGTGTCACACACAATTTTTTATTGATAAGAAATACCTTTAAAAACAAAAAACCAACTCCTAGCAGTGTTTTATTCATAACACAGAACATAACTACTTTATAAAATGATTATGAGACACCCAGAAAGTATAAAACAAAACAGCAATATAAAAACACGATTCAAAACACACAATATACAAATATAATGGCAGGTCGGAGTTTGTTTTTGTAGGGTAATCTCATTTATATTAGGTCTTATTTGAGACCCCCGAAAACAAAACAAAAACTCATCTCATCAACACAAAGAAGTTTTTTCTCTTTTCTGGACTTTAGTATTTGTTAGACATAAAAATCCCTGTTTGTAACAATTTTCCATGGAGAACTGTATCTATTTGAAATAAAATAAACCGTATTACTGAAAAAATCTGCAAATTACACTAGTCAACAAATTTTCAAAAGTTATTTGTACCAGAAATTAAATATATCATTTCTTATTGATTTTGACATGCTGATTTCAAATATCATAATGAAATTCACCAATTGGCTCTGGGTTTTTTTTTTAAATGATGAATTTACATTACAGTAATACAAATAATGTATGCTTGTTTAATTCTCTGGGTTGAACAGCTAGTCTTTCTACTTTAGCATTATAAAAATTGTGGTTACATACTCAATTAATTGATATTTCAACATAAAATGATAGAAAAAATAAAAACATTATTTAAAGTTCACATATCATGTTTTAAAAAGGCACATTTTTACCTATTCCGTCATTATTCAGTCGCTATTCGAGCTCTCTTTGCTTGCTTCTTGTAGTCAATCGATGAGGTGTCTCTTGTCACAGTCCAACAGTAATCAGCAAGCATTGAAGGGCGTCAATTGCCTTGATACATTGTCTCCATAGCAGCAATGTCCCGGTGAAATCGTTCACCATGCTCATCACTGACCGCTCCACAGTTTGACGTAAAGAAATCCAGATGAGAATCCAGAAAATGAATTTTCAAAGACATGTTGCTGCCAAGACTCTTATACTTCAGAAGGAGATTTTCTACAATTTCATTGTAATTATCAGATCTGTTGTTTCCAAGAAAATTGTCCACCACTGACTTAAATGCTAGCCATGCTGCTTTTTCCTTGCCATGCAACACGCAAAGAAACTCGTCATCATGAAGAAGTTTTCGAATTTGCGGACCAACAAATACTCCCTCTCTTATTTTAGCTTCACTCAGTTTTGGAAATTTTCTGATGAGGTATTTGAAAGCCTCATCTGTTTTCTCCATTGCCTTGACAAAGTTTTTCATGAGACCCAGCTTAATGTGCATGGGTGGCAACAAAATCTTGCTGGTGTCGACAAGTGCTGGGTTCTCAACGTTCTTACTGCCAGGCTGCAATGACTGCCTGATTGGCCAATGTCTTCTGATGTAATGGTCACTTCGTGCACGGCTATCCCACTCACAGAGAAAGCAACAGTACTTGGTGTATCCACCCTGTAGTCCAAGCAAAAGAGCGACCACTTTTAAGTCACCGCAAAGTGACCAATGATGATGATCGTAGTTTATACACTTCAAAAGCTGCTTAATGTTTTCATAAGTTTCTTTCATATGAACTGCGTGACCAACTGGAATTGACGGTAACACATTACCATTATTCAACAAAACAGCTTTAAGACTCGTCTTGGATGAATCAATGAAAAGTCTCCACTCTTCCGGTATGTAATTGATTTTGAGGGCTGCCATTAAACCAGAAATGTTGTGGCACGCAGAAAGGTCACCCTCTTTGAAAAAAAATGTAATAAGCGGCTTCTGGCGGTTCCTATACACAGAAATTGTAACATCTTCTGGCAGGAGATTCCACTGTTGCAATCTGGAACCCAAAAGCTCCGCCTTGTTCTTCGGTAAATTCATATCTCTTACAAGATCATTCAGTTCACCTTGGGTTATTAAGTGTGGTTTAGTGGATGTAGTTTGCTCAAAATCTGGGTCGCTTGAGGTTGATGGTTCAGGACCACCAATGTCCTCTTCTTCATCAGTGGAAGCAGCTGAAAATGATTCTGGCACTTTGGGAACTGGTAGGTCATCGCCATGTGGTACCGGACGTATTGCAGAGGGGATGTTTGGATATTCCAGAGTCCATTTTTTCTTCTTTGATATGCCTTTCCCAATTGGAGGGACCATGCAAAAGTAACAGTTGTTGAGATGATCAGTGGGCTCTCTCCAAATCATTGGGACTGCAAAAGGCATAGATTGCCTTTTGCCAGTCAACCACAGTTTAAGATGTGCTGCACATGTATTGCAGCATGTGTGTGGTGCCCAGCTCTTATCTTGATCTCCTATTCTGCAGCCAAAATACAAACTGAACGCCTTCTTAATCACTTTAGTTATATTTCGTTTTTGTGATACAAATGTCACCTCACCACATATATAACAGAAATTATTAGCACTGTTCACACATGTCCTAGGCATTTCTAACTACGATACTTTTGATAAGGACAAATGCACTAACTAATGGCAAAATTTTATCAGAGATAAAATATTTATACACAAAGATGATGTAATCATAGGTAGGATTGCATCATCAACTTCTAGTTACATTTTTATTGGTCATTAGAAAAAATTATGCAATCGCCCACAACAGTTGCGTCATATATATATAAATTGACCGTAATTAAATAAACTAGTAGCATATATCTTGAAAACTAGAGCCAATCAACATTTTTTAATGTCATTTTCGTTTTCAGCACACCAAAATTAGTTAAGATCAGCTATTTTCTTTTCTGGTACATTTTGGTTGTTGACTAGTGTTATTGGAGAATTCTGTCTGATTCTAAACATATTTTTCCCACAGGTAACAAAATAAATAAGAAAATGATCTTGATATTTATTTTGACATGTAATATCTTTAAAAATCTCTCTAAATCCTTGATTGTCGCTGAATCTTCTGGCTGCACCTGCCATCCTCTCGCGCCACAGCGCCACACCGTTTGGGAACCGCTGTCTACTTGATCATCATCACAGCAAGGACGATATTGTCATGACGAGTATCTTTCATATGCGTCTCAGTTTTCTATTGGAGGAACACAATCACACGCGGATATTCCGAGGGAAAATATCTTGGCAGTGTTTACACCAAGAACAAAATGAAAGATGGTGATTGTTGCATGAAATGTAAATTGTATGCCCTCATTTTTATTATCGAGTTTAATTTTTGACCGAATTTGCACCGAGTTTCATACTTTTGGCCAAAAATAATGAGGCAAGGAGCATGAATCTGTTCTATTACATAACTGTAAACAGATGTATGGTACACTGGGGTTACTTGATGAGAGGTCACGACACTTTGGTTTTAAAATATTAAACGGGTAAATACGGTAAATAATAGCCAGGCTGTATTTGGATCAACGCCCTTACAAGATGTTGACTGTGTGTGCGCGTGCGTGCGTGTGTGTGTGTATGTATGTCTTGGCAGTATAAACAGACTTGGAAGGATAGACTGTGATATCTGAGTAAGAGTACAAAAGGCACAAAGAGCTTTTATTGCCCTGTCTTATGGAGATGAGATGTAATCAGAATCAACACTTTGAGTTCACATGTGAAGGCATTGCTACACACTTGACTCTAAAGCATGACAAACTACAGAAACGGCATCCCAACAAACTACAGACTTTCATAAATTGGTGCATGCGCAGTATAGGATTGACATAGTTCCACAAGATGACCATTGTGGAACCGATGAAAAGAACCAGGTAAATAATGGAGCAGGTGGTGGGGAGGATACGTTCGCGTTGGGTAGGACGCACTTTGAGGAAATCAGTTGATAGCATCACAAAGCAGTCCTTGTTCTGAAATCCCCCGGGTAACGAAAATAGGAGATCTAAAACACATGACGGGAATAGGAAAGAGATATTAAGGGAATAAACATGGACAAAGACACAGGCAGACTTTGATGTGATAGTTCATGAGAGGAAGGTTCTGGATGAATTAGTTGAAGGCTGTACTCCCTAGGGAGCCAAAAGGCATGAGTGAACTGTGTCCAGAATTGGCGGTAGTTCTTACTGTTGCTATTAAAACTGTGTCATCAACATATGTACAAGTATTTAAGTTGTAGCATACAACTCATATTCCAGGCATGTCTTCTGTTTTAAAAAAAAATTGTTTTCACTGTAGAGGAAGAGGTCAGGTCAACACACCGTCTTGCTGTGTACCCATTTGATTGCTGTTGTTATTGTCAGTAACGTGTCATGATTGCTCTTGTTATTGCCAGTAATGTGTCATGATTGCTGTTGTTATTGCCAGTAAGGTGTCATGATTGCTGTTGTTATTGCCAGTAACATGTCATCATTGCTGTTGTTATTGCCAGTAACGTGTCATGATTGCTGTTGTTATTGCTAGTAACGTGTATGATTGCTGTTGTTATTGCCAGTAACGTGTCATGATTGCTGTTGTTATTGCCAGTAACGTGCCATGATTGCTGTTGTTATTGCCAGTAACATGTCATGATTGCTGTTGTTATTGCCAGTAACATGTCATGATTGCTGTTGTTATTGCCAGTAACGTGTCATGATTGCTGTTGTTATTGCCAGTAACGTGTCATGATTGCTGTTGTTATTGCCAGTAACGTGTCATGATTGCTGTTGTTATTGCCAGTAATGTGTCATGATTGCTGTTGTTATTGCCAGTAACGTGTCATGATTGCTGTTGTTATTGCCAGTAACGTGTCATGATTGCTGTTGTTATTGCCAGTAACCCCCATCGAGGCCAGCTCCTTGACGTGGAGATGGGGCTCAAGTACAGCCATCAGCGGCTGAAAAACCAAGACTGGCCAGGCCCTCCTACACTCGAGCAAGACCACAGTCTGCCCTAGCAAGTCAAGGTGCTGAAGACGGAGGCAACCAGCCAAGAGGCGCACCACAGCAATCAGGATGCCACGCACACGCGCAATGGAAATATGCCTATATCTGCAAAACGTTATGGCACACGGCCTGTGACGGACACCCAGGCAGGCACAGTGCCGGGCCCTCTGCCTCGGAAGGGCCCAACCCCTATTACTAGGGGTCCTTCTCAGTTGCCCCGTGGAGCCAGGAGGCATGAGAATAGAGCTACTACCAAGCAAAGAAAAGACCATTTAAAATAATGCACTGGAATGCTGAAGGCATCAATAGTAAAAAAGACGGCTACAGCAAAAAATTAGAGCTCGAAAATATCTTGAATGAAGAGCAAGTAAATGTATGTTGCTTGGAAGAAACCCACCTCAACAAGGACATAGCCTTCAAAATCAGAGGCTACCAGTGCTACCGATCAAAAACAGAAGTCCTGGGAAGAATTTGGAGAAAAGCTAGAAAAAGATGCACAAGAAAACCAGAAATTGTTCTATAAGACCCTAAAGAACATGAGGAAGGAAAAACAATGCCCTCTCAAATTTATAAAGGACAAGCAAGGCAAATTGCTTACTGCCCCGAAGGAAGTAATGGAAAGATGGAAAGAATATTTCTCAGAACTCCTGGATGGTGAGCATGGTGAAGCATCAGAAATGATAAACACTAGCACAGAAGAGAAAACCAATGATGGTGAAGATGACATAAAGATGGAAGAACTGAAGGCAGCACTGGAGAAAATCAGATGGGCAAAGCAGCAGGGCATGATGGTATAACACCAGAAATGGTTAAGTACATGGGAGCATCAGGCGACCTATTATCTTAAGGGTTTAACAGGGCATTATTTGTGGGTACAACAAGACCATACCAAAGATTGGGAGATTGCCATCATAACACCAATTTTCAAAAAGGGTGACAATCGACAGTGTGGAAACCATAGAGGCATATCCCTTCTCAGTGTCCCTGGTAAAATCTACTCTAGAATCCTAGAGCAGAGACTCCGACGCCTAGCTGAGCCACAATTGGATGAGGTCCAGTACGGATTCCGAGCAAACCGAAGTACTCAAGACCTAATCTTCACACTCAGACAGCTGAGTGAAAAGGCCCTTGAGTATAAGAGTGAGATCCATCTTTGTTTCATAGATCTGGAAAAGGCGTTTGACAGGGTCCCCTGGAGCAAACTTTGGGACTGTTTGGCAAGGAAGAATATTCCAGCACCTCTGATTCATGCTATACAGAGCTTCTACAAGTCTTGCAGAAATTATGTGAGGACAGCAAACCATAAGTCAGAAGAGTTCAGGACCACCACTGGTGTAAGACAAGGTGATATCCTATCACCTTACCTCTTCATACTCCTTAGGACGATGTCATCAAGGCATGTAAGGAGAGAACAAGAAAGTATTCAGTGGGGTACTGGAAGATGAGACAGGTCTATATTTCAGAGCTGGCATTTGCTGATGATGCTAAATCAGAGGCACATCTCCAATCAACCTGCAAGTCTGGAAGGAAGAGCTGAGAAGAGAGGGATGGTCATAAGCAGCTCTAAAACAAAATCCATGGTGATATCACGAGAAGAAAGAAGCCATCAGATTAAGCTGGGAGAACAGGTTCTGGAGCAGGTCGACCACTTTAAATACCTCGGAGCTATTATAGACCGAAAGGGAGGCATCAAAGAAGAGTTGGCCACTCGAAAAGCAGCAGCTGGGAGACTTTTTCAGGCCATAAATCGAGGATTCCTCAGCAAGAGAGAGGCTGGTAAGAAAACGAAGATGGCTGTATACCGCTCCACCTATGTCCCAGTCGTGACATATGGATGCGAGTCATGGGCAATGACTACAACCCATAAAAGCCAGATCCAAACCTCAGAAATGAGGTATCTGAGGAAGGTGGTTGAAGTAACAAGAAGAGACATGGTACGCAACCAGACGATACGTCAATGCCTTAAATCCTACCCCCTGCAGACCCAAGTAGAACAGTCCCAATTAAGATGGTTTGGCCATGTCTGCAGAATGGGAGAAGATCGGATACCACGACAAGCATGGTAAACAAAGAGCCAAGGATCCAGACCCCGAGGACGACCCAGAGTCCGCTGGGAGGACAACATTAGACAATCTTTGAAGGACCGAGGACTAGAATGGAACCAGGCCAGAAGGAAGACAGCCGATAGGATAGTCTGGCGCTCTCTCTTCCAAACCTCTACACCTCACGGTAGAAGGAGAACGACTAAGTAAGTAAGTAAGTACATAGACATAAAAAGAGGTGTCAGACAAGATTGTGTGCTGTCCCCCTGCCTGTTTAATCTATACGCTGAAAATATTTTCAAACAGATACAGGAAATGCCAGGACTGAACATCAGTGGAAGGTCAATAAACAACCTTAGATATGCAGATGATACCGTGTTGTTAGCTGAAAGTGAACAGGAGTTACAAGAACTAGTGAAGCAAGTGAACAGTATAAGTAATAAGGAGGTCCTAGAAAACCTAGGTATGAAAAGAGAACTAATGAAGGAGATCTAAATTAGGCAGTGTCGTAGATTTTTGATAGGGGAATTAAGACTTGGGTTGGTCCCTTCTGAATAGATTAGAACAAGTGATAGCCACAGTGAGAGATAATAATAGAAATAGATTTCCACGAGTGAGATGGTAGAAATTAATAGAGTCTGTCCCTGAAATCGAGAATTTTCTCTCTTTCAGCCTATCTTCTACAACAGATCTAGAGGAGTCAGACAGTCTATTGACTATATATATTAATATATATATACCACTCACGTATACACACACATAAGTGACGACAGTTAGACGCACAGACGTGAAAACTATAACAATGGAATATAGATATTTTGGAACGAGCTGACCGACACGCTTGAATAAAGTTTATGTAAATTTATTAACATAAGGAAAATTTACCACAACACATAAATGTTAATATCAAGCATAGAAAATACATATAAGGTAATGAATTGCTACAAGAATGATAGACCCATAGGTATAATCTTTTCCCTCGATGTATAGCCCACAGTCCTGTTAGAAGAAAATGTGATAGCCCCAAAGAGTCACGGATGCATACGCTATAGTCTAAGAGTTCCCTTTAAAGGTATGAACAGAACGGATACTCTACTCTATCCTAAGGAAAATATCATTAGCAACAAAACTGCATAAAGGAAGTTAAGCCAGCAAAATGGGTGCCAAAAATACAACAATAAAGGAATCACTCAGTCCTGCATTCACTCTATTCATGTCAGCCGTGGCCACGCGCTTGCATTCGTACTTACAGCTTTGGTAGCAACTTCTGGAAAAACAATTTTTAGGACATACACATACAGAATCTCCGGTGTTATTCTTGGCCAAGGGAACCCCAGCTCCGCAAAGACAGGTTGAATTCACTACTTCAGGGAACGTTTCCTTGGTTATTATTATTTAGGATATCTGTTTATGTCACATTAAAATTGTCCAGGCACGAAAGTTAACAGCGAGCACAGTGTCAATAGCTTAGGTTTTCCAGTACCTAGGAATGTCAGGTCGGTGCCTTCTCTCAGTATAGAAATTTAATTTGGTCACACCACAATTAGTCAAAAATGTCGGAATGTTAATGATTTGTAATTTTTCTCGCCACAGGGCTGCATGTACATGAGAGTTTGTGAAGAAATATAATCTGGCGCAATAGGCCCAGTATAGGCATTTAGTCTTTAGAAACCGTTAGTGAGATTTGTACTCTGTCTATTTCTGGAGGCAAGCGCCCTGCCAGACAGGTGTTAACTTGTAGACCCACGTGGTTAAAGATAAAAATGTTTCTTCTCTCAGTTGTACTAAAACCGCTGGTAAAAGTTGGGCTGACCCAAAACTGTATAAGGAAGAGAAAAGTACAAAATACTTAACCACAATATTTGCTTCGGTTATAACTTACATTATAACTGCAAGCGTAGAGCTTGTCTTAACGTTAAAACTCCCGTGAAATAATTATGATCGTTTAAAAAAAATCAATCATTATGAATTAGAAATACCTACGTATTTCGTCAATACTCAATGATGACTCAGTGCAGTTATAAGTTAGTTTAAAATACACTCGGACTGGTTACTAGCAATTTCATTTAATTATATTAATAGCCGAATGAGTTTAAGCTAGAAATAATCATTTATTCTGCTATCCACTGTAACACGTCAACTAGAGAATATAACAGACTTATCATTTAATCCCTCTGCACAGAAATCTAACTAGTGAAAATTCCCCCCCCCCCCGTATTTTTATTTAAGTTTATAAACCAATAAAACGGTATTGAATCAGTTCTACAAGTTAACGGTACACGGGAAACAAGGGAAGTCGCTGCCGTTGCCTTCTCTAACTCAAGATCAGAGTCAGGTACCCTTTTACAGCTGGTTAGACTGATGCGTGACACTACCAAGCTTTGAACCCGAAACCCGGTAACTTATTGCGGTAGTGGAGTGTTAGAGACTTATCATACTAGGTCCAGCATCGAGAGGTAGGGCCTACCTAGCTATAAATGGGTACTTAACTTTGAGTTAGGGAAGGAAAAGACAGCGAGGAAGGAAACTGGTCTCCCCACCTCTCGATGCTGGACCTAGTATGGTGAAGTCTCTAACACTCCACTACCGCAATAAGTTACCGGGTTTCGGGTTCAAAGCTTGGTAGTGTCACGCATCAGTCTAACCAGCTGTAAAAGGGTACCTGACTCTGATAGGGACTTGAAAGCTGATGATTATGATGATGATGATGATGACTAGCAATTCCCTAGACTTAAGGGTCTTTTATATTTGGACATGCGCCCTAATATAACCGACTAGGTAGAACGGGACGCGCCTCGCCAAAACGAGACAAAACTTTAAAAAAAAACATTCGAGTAAGTTGTATTTTTTCAGGATTACAAAAAATAAGGACAAAAAAGGGGACGGGGTGGGTAAGAGATTAGTGACGTCGCGTAAGGGGGTGGCAAAAATGTGACAACTCCACGGCCTAGACATTGCGATTGGATTTGCCGATTTTTCGCGGTACTTTTTCTTACATTTTTTTTCTTACATTTTTTTTTCCTTAAATTCCGTGCCTTGGCGCTGCTTTCGAGCGGCAAATCTTATCGTGCCATTTGTCATTTGATAGCAGTGTCCAGAGACGTGGAAGATGAATTTCCTGGAGGTGTCAGATTTTACACGTAACAAAGAGAACTGTGTGAAGTTTTTGCAGAATCGGGGCATTCTACACACCGTCCGGCAGTGTGCTAACAATCACCAGATGAGTTTGTCCTTGTCAGTTCGCCAAGATCGTTAGAGATGTCACATATGTAAGCACGATATACCTATTCGTTCTGGCACATGGTTACAGGGCGCACGTCTGTCCTTCAGGCAGATTATTCTGTTCATTTACTGTTGGAGTAAAGAGATGACTAGCATTGATTTCTGTAAATCAGAGCTAGGAATTGCCAATCAAGCTGCCATTAAATGGAACAGCAACCTCCGTGAGGTTTGTGCAAATGTACTAATTGCAAATCCCACTATAATTGGCGGTCCCAATACGATGGTAGAGATCGATGAAAGTGTGTTCACACGCAGAAAAAATAATGTTGGTCGTGTATTTCCACAGCAGTGGGTATTTGGTGGCCTGTGTCGTGAAACAAGTGAGTGTTTCATGGTTGCAGTGCCGGACCGCTCAGCTGCTATACTTATGCCCCTTATCATAGCCAACATTCGTCCTGGTACGACAGTTGTGTCTGATCAATGGCGCGCATATAGTACCATTCAGAATTTGCCAGGTTTAACTCACCAAATGGTGAATCATTCTGCAAATTTTGTCGACCCAAATACAGGGCAAATACTCAACGAAAAGAGAGGTTGTGGAAATCTGCGAAAGAATGCAACAAACGTCAGAACGGAACACACAGACACATGTTAGATTCCTACATGTGTGCATTTTTGTGGCGTCATCGGAATAAAGTTCGTCAGTGAGACCTGTTCGACAATATCCTGCTTGACATTGCAGAATTTTGGCCTCCTCTGTAAATTATGCAGCTACGAACGAACATGTGTATGTCCTGATATGTGCCAAGCTTCAGCGATCCTTGGTGATCTGTTCCCCTCACGGTCCTTTTCAGGGCCCACAAAACTACACCCACCACGGTCCTTTTCAGGGCCCACAAAACTGCACCTACCACGGTCCTTTTCAGGGCCCACAAAACCCACAAAACTGCACCTACCACGGTCCTTTTCAGGGCCCACAAAACCCACAAAACTGCACCTACCACGGTCCTTTTCAGGGCCCACAAAACTACACCCACCACGGTCCTTTTCAGGGCCCACAAAACTGCACCACGGTCCTGTTTAGGGCCCACAAAACCAACAAAACTGTACCCTGGCAAGAAATCCTTTATTTGTTTTCAGGGCTGGGTGGAGAGGGCTGGGTGGGGAGTTGGTCCCCTCCCTCACTATGCACTGATCCTTGTCAAATATTTACCTAATCAGAGCCGGATTAACGTAGTAGCAAAAGTAGCATATGCTACGAGCCCCGCGCTTTTAGGGCCCCGCGCCAATAAATATGTACATCATTTTTTGGTCATCTTCTAATACGAGCGTTAAACCAATGATCTTGTGATGTATGCCATCTTTAGCGCCTTTTCATTTGATGTCACGAAATTGTGAGAGAAAGAGCATAACAGGGTGACTTAGTGTGACTCTTTATTACTTTTATCTTAACTGTTTGCGTACAGAAGCAGTCATTTTCTTTGGATTTGTTGAAAGCTTGTACACCTTCTTTTCTGCTTCTACCTACCGGTGGGGTCTCCTTTCTACTGCATTATGTGCTGGTGGTACTCATAAGTCCCATTTGCCCTTTGTGAAAAGACTGTCAGATACCAGGTGGTCCGCTCGGGCAGATGCAACAAAAGCACTTTTACACAGCTTTTCTGCAATAAAACAAGTCTTGGATGTAGTGGTATGACAAGATCACTAATGTGCAACTGATGACACGAACCAGGCAAGTGCCAGAAGAACGAGACATGAGAAGAAGACGCTGAAGATGGATAGGATACACACTGAGCAAACTTGCTTATAGCTTTACCAGGCAGTCCTTGGTCTGGAACCCCCAGGGTAAGAGAGGCAGAGGAAGACCAAAGAATACACGGATAAGAGAACTGATGACAGACAAGAAGAGGATGAAGAAATTATGAAACGACCTTGAGCTGATGGCACAGGACAGGAAGACTTGGTATAAAGCAAATTCTCCTTAGGGACTTGAAAGCTGATGATGATGATGACTAGGTTGAACGGGACGTGCCTCGCCAAGACGAGGCAACAATTTTACATTAAAAAAATAAATACATAAACAATGTGAAATGCAGAAAAATGACCCATGCTACCACCCCTACCTGCGAAAATGCATAATAGACTAACTCGCAACCCCTACCTGCTAAATGGACTAATCCCGCGCAGGCGAAAAAAAAGAAAAAAATTGTAAGAAAAAAAATTGTAAGTAAAGAGTACGGTTTGGGTAATAAATTTGCAAAATTTTAATTTCCCGGTGAAATATCACACAAGAACCGAATTGTTCACTAGATAGGTATTCTAGAAGCTCGGCAAAAATTGACGAGAAAACTAAGAACTTCGCTATACAAGCTTATTCTCTAGCACGAGCGATCCGTCTACTGCAACTTAGGAGGACTGAATGCATGAAGTCTAACTACTGGGGTTTATATCTTATGAAAAGAAGTGATTTCCTAATTCTCGAAAACCCGAAATAGTTCCCGTCTTAACACCTACATAAAACTTAGATGATGGCAATGAAACTGCCAGACGCGTTTCACACCTGCTGCTAACTATGGTCATCTCTGAGCAATGCATGTGTTTCACCTTACACCTATCGCCGAGAAATCTACCCTAAATGTGTCGTGTCAGATGAAAATGTAGACGATTGTCTGCAATCTTCTCTCTGTCGAGAACGAATTTCACACTATTCGCTCTCACCGAGGACTGAGCTTACGCAATAAAAATGCGTTGCTACATAAGAAAAGAGACAGGCGAAGGTATGAATGGGAGAGTTATATTTTCACAATCAAACGAATGCGGAAAAAGAAAAAGGATAAAGGAGCGATAATAAAGTAGAAGACACGGGTAGAATAAAGAAAAGATATAGAAATTTATTAATCATAAATCTCTCTGCGACAGGCAGCTAAAATATTTTGGCCACATAAAAAGACATAACACCTTGCAGAAGACCCTAATAGAAGGCAGACTTGAAAGCAAACGTGCAAGGGAAGACAGCGCTATAAGTGGGAAGATAACATCAAAAGATGGACAGGAAAGAGTATCAGAGTGCACCACCAAGACAAGAGACAGAAGACGTTGGAGATCCACTACAGCCAACTTTCGTTGTGGAGATGGGAGTTGATGATGAAATACAAGTACAGTTTTAGTACTGTATCTCTTTCTGTCAACGTCTTCATGATGCATACGACATTGATTTTCTTTTCCCTCTGCAATTCCTCATTGCTCCTCAGTACTACCTGGTTGGAGAACGGTGGTATCTTGTAGGTAAATATCCAGAATCTAGGTGGATTGGTGCATGTAACACTGAGGTCTGAACCTGGCGGTTATGTTGTGTTGTGAATAAACAGTGTTGTTTAGATTGATGACTGTTGAGGCCGTCATTGTAGGTTAGGGGAGTAAAGGATGAGCCAACATTAGGCACTTAGAGCCAACATCATTAGGCACTATGAGCCAACATTAGGCACTATGAGCCAACATTAGGCACTATGAGCCAACATTAGGCACAATGATCCAAATACCAGTTCAGGCAGCTTAGATAACTGATCTGGAGCCATTGCGTCACATTAATTGAAGGTCCCCTCTCTATATTTATTAGTGAAAAAACACACCTAAGGTCCCTGTTGTAACTTGTTTAGTTTGGGTCTGATGTATAGTATAGTGTTAGAGTTCTTATAACTTTCGTTATGTTCTTTGGCCATCGGCTGATACGCTGTTTACTTCTGTATGTACTTTGACCTTCCGTCGATGCGACAGTTATTTCTTGTGAATATTGGTTGTGTCTATTACTAATAGTTCATCAGGCTACTGACTACGAATGCTGTCAGTTTGGTCGGGCTTACGGGTGGCCGACTAATATAGTGACCCCAATGACGACATGTCTATAGGCTGTGATAATAACGAATCAATGTTAATATGTAAACCAACATTCAGATGTGATTGATGGACGCTGAACTCCGGGCTTGAAGGACAGTTTCTATAACGAATTTATTTGACAAAACGTGGACGACATCATCATGCGAAGACACACTGGAACATCAGGCACGGCAATCATAATACAGCCTGTAGATACGATTTCAATGTCAAACTTGATTGACCTCAATAACCGTTGGACAACCCGTGAACGGCAAAAGTATTGAGGTGAAGATATTTTACATCTTTTCAGATCCTATCTTTAATCATAGATTCTTATGTATATTTGGCCGGACATCTTTACTTGAAACTACAATACAAAGCATCGATTTCAAACTTACTTCACAGAGGACACGGGTGATGAAGACCACTCTGTTCATCCAATTATTTAAGAATATGTTAGGTTAGTCTATGGGTACGAAGGTGACTGAAGAGCCCGATGCGGGCCTGGAAAGATCTTGGACAGTGTGGGCAGGGAATGTTTGCTTCATGTGAAGGTTTTATTTCACGGTCCTTTCTAGCTTGTCTCCGCTGTTCCGCTGCTGCTCTTCTGGATGATTCGCATGCTGCTGCACCTTTACGAAGAGATGTGCGCCAAGCAGTTCGGTCTTGCGCAGCAGCTTCCCATGTGTCTGGGTTTATGTCAAAGGTTTTTCAATGACGTCTTTAACGTGTCTTTGAAGCGCTTCTTTTGGCCACCATGGGAGCGTTTACCCTTCTGCATCTCACCATAAAAGAGTATCTTTGGCAGTCGATGGTCTGGCATGCGGACTACATGACCTGCCCAGCGAATTTGTGACTGCATCAGAATAGTATCAATACTAGGGATACCAGCTCTGTCAAGAACGGCGGTATCCGGGATCTTGTCTTGCCATTTGATGTTCATTATCTTCCTGAGACAGACTGTATGGAAGTGGTTTAGCTTCTTTACGTGGCGCCTGTATACAGTCCATGTTTCACATGCATATAGCAGCACTGGAAGCACCGCAGCTCTGTACACCTTCAGCTTTGTCTGTAGACTAATGCCACTTCGATGCCAAACGTTGGTGTATAGTCTGCCAAATGTGCTGCTGGCTTTGGAGATCCTGGTGTTCACCTCATCATCAATGACAATGTTCTGGGATAGTGTGCTACCAAGGTATGTGAATCTGTTCACAACATTCAGTTTCTCACCATTAACCTTGATGACTGGCTCAGTATAAACTGTGCCAGGAGCTGGTTGGTACATGATTTCTGTTTTCTTCGTGTTGATGGTAAGCCCAAAGTTGGCGCAGGCTTCGGAGAATCTATCCACACTATGCTGCAGATCAGCCTCTGAGCCAGCATTGAGGGCACAATCATCAGCAAACAGAAGATCTCTGATGGTGTGTGATTTGACCTTGGTTTTTGCTTGAAGCCTCCTAAGGTTAAACAATTTTCCATCAATACGATAACTAATGTCGATTCCTGTGTCCCCGTCTCTAAAAGCATCAGTCAGCATAGCAGAAAACATGATACTGAACAGAGTCGGTGCAAGTACGCACCCTTGTTTAACTCCATTTGAGACGGGAAAGGCTCTGATAGCTCACCGTTTTCCTGAACTCTAGCCTGCATTCCATCATGCAGTTGCTGCACTATCGTGATAAAATTTCTTTGGGCAGCCGTATTTTGCCATGATCTTCCATAGACCCTCTCTACTGACCGTGTCGAACGCCTTTGTCAAGTCGATGAAAGCTGTGTACAGGTCACAGTGCTGTTCTTGGCATTTTTCTTGTAGCTGTCTTGCAGCGAACACCATATCTGTGGTTCCACGTTCTTTCCGGAATCCACACTGACTTTCAGGTAAAAGACCTTTGTCAAGATGAGCCGTAAGGCGATTCAAAAGGATTCTGGCGAATATCTTCCCAGCGATTGATAAAAGAGAGATGCCTCGATGATTGTTGCAGTCTTGGCGATTACCTTTACGTTTATATAGATGTATAATTGAGGCATCTTTGAGATCGTGTGGGATGGTTTCACTCTGCCACATTTGCTGGAAGATCATATGAAGTTTCTCTATCAGAACTGCACCGCCATCTTTATAAACCTCAACAGGAATTGAATCGGAGCCAGGGGCCTTTCCACTAGACAGTTGACGAATCGCTTTTTTAGTTTCCTCCAGAGTTGGTACATCATCTAATGCTTCATTTATAGGAATTTGGGGCAGGCGGATGATGGCTTCGTCGTTAATAGATGATGGCTGGTTCAAGATATTATTAAAATGTTCAGCCCAGCGTTGGAGCATTTTTTCCTTGTCTGTAATTAGTGTTTTTTCCATCTGCATTAAGGAGGGGAAATGATCCTGATGATGTTGGACCATAGACCGCTTTGAGTGCAAGGTAAAAGTTTTTCAAGTCATGGCTGTCAGCAAAGCCTTGGAGCTCATCTGCTTTATTACTCAGCCATGAATCCCGCATCTGGCGTAGTTTATGTTGGACGATTCTACGCATGTTGTTGAAAGCGTCTTTCTTGGATGTAGATTTTGGATCATTTAAATATGCTTTATGGAGATGGTGTTTCTCAGCCAACATCTGCTTTATATCATCTGAGTTCTCATCAAACCAGTCATTTTGTTTCTTGATGGAAGGACCCAGGACCTCTGTAGCAGTGTTGTAGATCTGCTCACTTAGGGCTGCCCAATTTGTTTCCACACTTTGGCCGTCTAGCGAGATAGATTTGAGACGGTCTTCTAAGGTGTCAGTAAATGACTGTTTGATTTTTGTCTTCTTTAGTTTGGTGACATCCAGCCTCTTTTGAGTTTTCTTCCCCTGAGGGCGCCTGGCTGGTTGGATACGAATTTTAAGTTTAGATACAATGAGGCGATGATCAGTCCAGCATTCGGCACCACACATGGACTTGGTCACCCGGACATCTTGCCTGTCCTTCTTCCTAACAATTACATAGTCAATTAGGTGCCAATGCTTTGAGCGAGGGTGCATCCAGGAGGTCCTGTTGCGGGTAGGAAGTCGAAAAATGGTGTTGGTGACAAGGAGGTCATGTTCTGCGCAAGTCTGGAGGAGACGAAGTCCATTACTGTTACAGCGACCCACGCCGTACCTACCAATAGTGCCATTCCAGGAGATGTTATCTGAGCCTACTCTTGCATTAAAGTCACCAAGAATGATGAGCTTATCTGCTTTAGGAACTGATGCAATGACTGCATGTAGTTCTTCGTAAAACTTATCCTTGACATCATCCTGGTTTGTCATAGTTGGTGCATACGCGCTAATGATGGTGGCATGTTTTCTTCCATAGAACAGAGGGATCTTGACCGTCATGAGTCGGCCATTTATTCCCTTTGGGGGCCCCGCTAACTTGCTGACAATTGCTGTTTTGATTGCAAATCCAACCCCTGCTTCTCGTCTTTCTTCAGTTCCTCTTCCGCTCCAAAAGAATGTATAACCTGCACCCTTTTCGCAAAGTTGGCCCGATGCGTACCTAAGTACTTTTAACATAGTTAGATTTGGGCATCTGGTAATCTGTTAAGTCTCGCATCATACATGGTTGTGCGAAAATGGGACGTAACAGTCCCTCTGACCAGTAGTCGTTGGGGGCCCTATTTACACTACTGTACCCACCCACGCAGCCAACATTTACTCATCTATTCATGTACATGTACATCCTAATATCTGTCTTTGTAAATCTATCTTGAAATATCCATCAACGTACATCAACAATAAAATATCTGTGTACATGTTAACAAAAGTTTATATATTTTCCCCCACAGATGTAGAAAGGGTGAACTTTTTGACTACCTGACTTCTGTGGTGTCATTGTCTGAGAAGCGAACAAGGTAAAAATAAAACAATCTTTGTACCTGTCTTTTCATGGCTAGAAATAATCACACACATGAAAGTCCTTCCCTCTCTCGTTTGGTTCCATTTGTTTTTTTAATAGTTCTGCTTAAGTGGGCATAAACATGTGTACTTCTAATCTGTGTTTGTCTCACAGGTGGTATTAAAAAAGACATTTACTTAGTGAAAGAGACTTCTATTGGGCGTCAGAATTGATGTGACTTACTAATGTCAGGTGCAATCATTCATTCAAAACCATCCAATTTCATGATGAGAATACGTTAATCTATCCTGTGCCATCCATTCACAGTCTTTCCGTGCCATCCATTCACAGTCTTTCCATGCCATCTTTACCCCTTCAAAGTGTATCTCCTATTCCCATCTTCATTAGTTTTTTTGGGTGCCTTCTTAATGACATCAGCTTGTCTCCTGTATGTCATTTGCCAAGACCATCATCTTCTCACACCTTGTTCCACAGACATTTGTCTGTTTCTTTCCTCCAGTTCCACATGGGTCATCTGGTCAATACTATTTTATCGAAAATCAAGTTATTAATTTTATATAATTTATTATTGTTAAACTTACATATTGAATACCATTATAATTATCAGACTGCCATCAATGGTACCTATACCTTGTAGCGGTATGGCAGCTTGTGTACCCTGACAATCCCCAGAGCTATGTCAGTGGGAGATTTACTCCTGGTAGGTTCAACCAAGCTGGACTGGTCTGCTGGGGTAGGGGTCAGACAAAAACTGGTACCCTGGTCCTCCAGGTTGGGGGTTTTAGCACAGGGCCAACACCCCTGTCTGTGTAAAAAAATCACACATGTTACGGAAATGGCAACAAATGAAAAAACTTTGATGCGGGACGGACATTCGGAGCCTCAGGCTCATATGACTGACAGTGGTGAAAGCCGAAAGGAAGCCATTGGCATGAAAACGGATGCCCTGACCGTAAAACACGAAACCAGAATTGGTTTATGGAACGTCAGAACTATGAATGAGGCAGGAAAGCTGAGACAAATCACAGCAGAGATGAGGAATTACAAATTACATATCCTGGGATTAAGCGAGAGCAGATGGACTGGGATCTTCTTTCTTCTTTGATCCTTAGCCGCCGACCGTCAAAGCAGTCAGTGGCCATTACGCCTGGTGGCGTCTTGTAGGGCAACAACAAATTGATTCCACTTTGCTCGGTCGGCGGCCATCCTTCATACAGTGCCCCAACTCTGGTTCATTCTTTGCATCTCAGCCTCCACAGTCCTCCGCCAAGTTGTTTTTGGTCGGCCTCTCTTTCGTTTTCCTTCAGGGGTCCATAGCATAGCTGTTCTTGTGATGGCATCGGGGTCTCTTCTGAAGACATGGCCAACCCAGCTCCAGCGTCTGCCAGCTATGATGTGTGCATGTCCTCTTGCTTGCTCTGAGTAAGCAGATCTTGGTTGGTGATGATATTCGGCCAAAAGATTCTGAGAATTTTTCTTAGGCATGTTGTGTGAAAAGTGGACAATTTCGACATTTCCTTCTCTGTAACTCTCCAGCTCTCCGCACCATAGAGAAGCACAGAGCCTAAGGAAAATTCTCCGAATCTTTTGGCCAAACACAATCAGCAACCAAGAACTACTTATTCGGAGTAACCAGGAGGACATGCACACCATCATAGCTGGCAGACGCTGGAGTTGGGTTGGCCACGTCCTTAGAAGGGACCCTGATACCATCACAAGAACAGCTATGCTATGGACCCCCGAGGGAAAGCGAAAGAGAGGCTGACCAAAAACAACTTGGCGGAGAACTGTGGAAGCTGAGATGCAAAGAATGAACCAGAGTTGGGGCACTGTACGAAGGATGGCCGCCGACCAAGCAAGGTGGAATCAATTTGTTGCTGCCCTACAGGATGCCACCAGGCGTGATGGCCGCTGACTGCTTTGACGGTTGGCGGTTATGGATCGAAGAAGAAGAAGAATAATTATGAGACATGTCATGACTTTATATTTTAAATATAACTACAGCAGTAGTGGTCCTCAGTTTTGTACACATCTGAAATCAAATAGCCATTACCATGTCAGATTGTGCATGAGGCAGGTCATGTCAGATTGTGTGTTAGGCCAGGAAGCATGTCAGTCAGATTGTGCATGTCTCATTGAGGACCATGTCCGATTGTGAGGCTATTAGGGGTCATGTTGTACAGATGTGCACAAGGCAGGTCATGTCAGAGCTTTGTGTTAGGCAGGTCAATTTAGGCAGTCATGTACAGGTGGTCATGTCAGATTGTGTGTTAGGCAGGTCATGTCAGATTGTGCATGAGGCAGGTCATGTCAGATTGTGCACAAGGCTGGTCATGTCAGATTGTGTGTTAGGCAGGTCATGTCAGATTGTGTGTTAGGCAGGTCATGTCAGATTGTGTGTTAGGCAGGTCATGTCAGATTGTGCATGAGGCAGGTCATGTCAGATTGTGTGTTAGGCAGGTCATGTCAGATTGTGCATGAGGCAGGTCATGTCAGATTGTGCATGAGGCAGGTCATGTCAGATTGTGCATGAGGCAGGTCATGTCAGATTGTGCACAAGGCAGGTCATGTCAGATTGTGCATGAGGCAGGTCATGTCAGATTGTGCATGAGGCAGGTCATGTCAGATTGTGCATGAGGCAGGTCATGTCAGATTGTGCACAAGGCAGGTCATGTCAGATTGTGTGTTAGGCAGGTCATGTCAGATTGTGCATGAGGCAGGTCATGTCAGATTGTGCATGAGGCAGGTCATGTCAGATTGTGCACGAGGCTGACAATCTCATCACTTAAAAAAAAACTACAAAAATGACCACTGCAAGAACACTTGAAGTTCATTGGTCCATTCTTTCTATGGAGGCAAATCATTGGTTACTCCAGGCTCCTTAAAGAGATTAAAAGGAGAATGATTATGGTATGTGGTTATCATCTTTTATATGACATGACATATATGACACGACATATATGACATGGTATATATCACATGATATGTATGTCACAAGTAATGGCACCAAGTTAACCAGCTTAATGTTAGAATTTTGCTACCACCTGACATGTTTCTTTTGTATTCTCCCCAGAATTTTTATGCGACAGCTTATAGAGTCAGTAGCCTTCATTCATGATAAAAACATTGTACATAGAGATCTGAAGGTAAGGCTTGTTTTATTTCACAATACAAATATTGTACATAGAATCTCTTTCATGACAAAAACATTGTATATAGAGATCTTCTCCGTACATTCTCTCATGTCTACTTGAATATTTTCAAAGAAACAAGGGATCATCTTGAGGCTATTTGAATCTTCATATAGTTTTTCCAGGAATGGTACTGGTGACGACCATATATGCTATCTCTGTTGCTTATATTTGGGCATGTTTGAAGCAAGTGTAGAAATCTCAAGTTAAGGATTGTCACTCTATCATGATAGCAACATTGTACATGGGAATGTCAAGGTCAGAGTTGCCATTTTTGTTGGCAGCTTACAAGTCTTTCTGTATTGGACATCGTTCTGGCTAAAGAGAAGATCTAGGGCAGAAAGTAATAATGGAGGCATAGAATAACATGCCAGATTTGGACATTAACCAGAGCAGAAGAAGACAAATAAGTCTTTGTGAACTGACATGTCTTAGAAAAGAAGCAAATTAAAAAAACAAAAATGACATAATGAGAAAGAGAGATCGTGGCCACTGATAGGAACAGAAGCAGTGAAGGAACTGATTGAGAAACAAAGAATGAGTTAGTTTGTGCCTGTGCACATGTAACAATGAGTTATGATCAACCAGCAGCACAGGAGCATAAACTTGAAAATAAGAGTTTACAAGAATAGGAATAAATCCCATTATCATAACATCTTAACCTATGAACATTACAAGATCATCATTATTCCATTTTTTGTTTCCAGTGGAGCACAGATCTTTAATACAGATTGTTCTCTTGCAGCAGACCAGCATGACAGCATTCATGTACTCTAGCAGCTGTGGTCTCTGTAGCAATCTGTTTGACATAATGAGATTGCCAGTCCCACTGACAACCTGACATTACTCACCTTGTACAGCATGACAGAGCTGTACTCCTACTATCTCTTAGTCTCCACAGAGACCTGTCAGAACTTTCCTGGGTTGTTATCAATAATTATTATTATTATCATAGTACATTAGGTCACCTGAGTTACCTTAGATACTCCACAAACTATGTCAGCGATTCAGTAGAGATGTGATACAGTGGAGCCCATCCCTTTGTAACATCCCTGGCAGTGTAGATGTGATACAGTGGAGCCCATTCCCTTTGTAACATCCCTGGCAGTGTAGATGTGATACAGTGGAGCCCATCCCTTTGTAACATCCCTGGCAGTGTAGATGTGATACAGTGGAGCCCATCCCTTTGTAACATCCCTGGCAGTGTAGATGTGATACAGTGGAGCCCATCCCTTTGTAACATCCCTGGCAGAGTAGATGAGATACAGTGGAGCCCATCCCTTTGTAACATCCCTGGCAGTGTAGATGTGATACAGTGGAGCCCATCCCTTTGTAACATCCCTGGCAGAGTAGATGTGATACAGTGGAGCCCATCCCTTTGTAACATCCCTGGCAGAGTAGATGTGATACAGTGGAGCCCATCCCTTTGTAACATCCCTGGCAGTGTAGATGTGATACAGTGGAGCCCATCCCTTTGTAACATCCCTGGCAGTGTAGATGTGATACAGTGGAGCCCATCCCTTTGTAACATCCCTGGCAGAGTAGATGGGATACAGTGGAGCCCATCCCTTTGTAACATCCCTGGCAGTATAGATGTGATACAGTGGAGTCCATCCCTTTGTAACATCCCTGGCAGAGTAGATGTGATACAGTGGAGCCCATCCCTTTGTAACATCCCTGGCAGTGTAGATGTGATACAGTGGAGTCCATCCCTTTGTAACATCCCTGGCAGAGTAGATGTGATACAGTGGAGCCCATCCCTTTGTAACATCCCTGGCAGAGTAAATGTGATACAGTGGAGCCCATCCCTTTGTAACATCCCTGGCAGTGTAGATGTGATACAGTGGAGCCCATCCTTTTGTAACATCCCTGGCAATGTAGATGTGATACAGTGGAGCCCATCCTTTTGTAACATCCCTGGCAGAGTAGATGTGATACAGTGGAGCCCATCCCTTTGTAACATCCCTGGCAGAGTAGATGTGATACAGTGGAGCCCATCCTTTTGTAACATCCCTGGCAGAGTAGATGTGATACAGTGGAGCCCATCCTTTTGTAACATCCCTGGCAGAGTAGATGTGATACAGTGTAGCCCATCCTTTTGTAACATCCCTGGCAGAGTAGATGTGATACAGTGGAGCCCATCCCTTTGTAACATCCCTGGCAGAGTAGATGGGATACAGTGGAGCCCATCCCTTTGTAACATCCCTGGCAGAGTAGATGTGATACAGTGGAGCCCATCACTTTGTAACATCCCTGGCAGAGTAGATGTGATACAGTGGAGCCCATCCCTTTGTAACATCCCTGGCAGTGTAGATGTGATACAGTGGAGCCCATCCTTTTGTAACATCCCTGGCAGTGTAGATGTGATACAGTGGAGCCCATCCCTTTGTAACATCCCTGGCAGTGTAGATGTGATACAGTGGAGCCCATCCCTTTGTAACATCCCTGGCAGAGTAGATGTGATACAGTGGAGCTCATCCCTTTGTAACATCCCTGGCAGTGTAGAGGCTGGCAGACTGGCAGAGGAAGGTGGAAAGCTACCTCAGGTTAATACAAGCATAACTTATGAAGAGGCCAAGAGTTTTATCGTAAGTGGGTGCAGGAATAAATGGGAAGCAGAGCTCCCAGGCCACCATAAAAAATGATGCATAATATCAGCTCAGCAGACGTGAACAAGTTGTAACATTCAAGCTCCACTCAGGTCACAACAGACTGAGATACCATCTATTCAACAAGCTGAAGATAGAAACTACTGATAAAATGAATGTTGAACATCTGCAGCAAAAGTTCCCTTTATGTAGAAGAGATAAAGCACACAGGGTTGTCACCAATATGATTCCTGCACAAACTCAATGGACATACAAAACACCCATAGCTGACTACTACTTTTTTTTTTTTTTTTCCTTGACGTCTGAAGTATTTCTGTGAAAGAAATAGTGTTCAAAAGTAACCCGGTTGACAGTGGTTAGAGCGCTGGTCTCTCACGGCAAAAGTGTCAGGTTCAAATATTGGCACTGACATGCTCCAGTCAACCCAGCCATAAACGGGTACCTGACTCTGCTCTTTGAGTTAGGGAAGGAAAAGACAGCGAGGAAGGGAACTCTATATTTTTTCATTGACACCACCAATGGCTATATCTTTTCATTGACACCACCAATGGCTATATTTTTTCATTGACACCGCCATTGGCTATATTTTTTCATTGACACCACCAATGGCTATATTTTTTCATTGACACCACCATTGGCTATATTTTTTCATTGACACCACCAATGGCTATATTTTTTCATTGACACCACCAATGGCTATATTTTTTCATTGACACCACCATTGGCTATATTTTTTCATTGACACCTCCAATGGCTATATTTTTTCATTGACACCACCAGTGGCTATATTTTTTCATTGACACCACCATTGGCTATATTTTTTCATTGACACCACCATTGGCTATATTTTTTCATTGACACCACCATTGGCTATATTTTTTCATTGACACCACCATTTCATTTGGTCTCACTGCAGTCCTGTCGATATTCTTATATGGTTACAGTTCATGCAAGCTGATTTTAAAAATGTTTTTTTTTCTTGTTTAACCAGTTTTCATATTTTAAAATTTCAGCCTGAAAACATTCTGCTAGATGACAATCTTAACATCAAACTGTCAGACTTTGGTTTTGCCACAGTGGTCAAGGACGGAGAAGAGTTGACAGGTTTGTCTTTTTTGTTTGTTTGCTAACCTTATGACCTCGTGCACCACCTTATGACCTCATGCACCACCTTATGATCTTTTGCATCATCTTATGATGGACCTCTTGAATCATCTTATGACCTCTTGAATCATCTTATGACCTCTTGAATCATCTTATGACCTCTTGAATCATCTTATGACCTCTTGCATCAAATTGTGACCTCTTGCATCAAATTGTGACCTCTTGAATCAAATTGTGACCTCTTGAATCATCTTATGACCTCTTGAATCATCTTATGACCTCTTGCATCAAATTGTGACGTCTTGAATCATCTTATGACCTCTTGAATCATCTTATGATCTCTTGCATCAAATTTTGACCTCTTGAATCATCTTATGATCTCTTGCATCAAATTGTGACCTCTTGAATCATCTTATGACCTCTTGCATCACATTGTGAAATCTTGCAACAATGAGTGAGTTGGACCCTCTTCTCTTTTACTCCTTCTATCTTTCATAGCCTTGGTGGTCATTGAAGCTTCACTTTTTGTTGAATGCTTAATCATTTGTTTCTACTCTTGTCTCCTGTCCCTTGTCTGTGTTTGTGTAAGCTTCCTATGTTGTCAGTTACTGAATATTTTCTGCAGGTCCTCAAGCTGCAACATTTTTACATTAGCAGAGTAAGAATTTAGAAAACATCACTTTGATGATGACACAAAGCATCACATATTACCTGATCTAATTAAATACAATTAAATATTTGTATTTGTTTTTATATTTAAATTCCCTTCACAGAGCTGTGTGGTACCCCAGGTTACCTGGCACCAGAAGTTCTAGCACACTCCATGTATGAGAATGTCTCTGGATATGGCAAGGAGGTTGACATGTGAGTATATTGTGTACACAACTTTGTTTCTCTCTCATTTGAGTCGGTATATTTAACTCTTCTGTTTGATGTGGTAGTTTGTTTAATTCTTTTTCTTGTTTCTGTATCTATCTGTTTCATACACCAGTTTCTTATTCTTGTTTGTATATCTGTTTGTTCATTTCTTACTTCTGTTTGTTTACTTTGTTTGATTGTTAAATATATTTGAATGTCTTATTTATTTCTTTATTCTATTTTGCATTTCTGTTTATTCTAGGTTGCATGATATTGTTTTTTGTTTTGTGTGAGGTTAATATTGTGGTCTATTTATGTTTAGTTCTTAATTTGTTTTCTTGTCTGATTCTAAATCCAGCTTGTGCGTCTGGCATTTCTATTTTTATATATGTCCGGTTTTCATTCCTGTTTTTTGTACACCTGGTTCCTTCAGTTTTCAATGTCTGGTTTCAATCTGTATTTTGTGTGCGTCTGTTACTTTAGTTTGTTGCAATGTCTGGTTTTAATTTCTGTTTCTTCTGTGCACCTGTTACTTCAGTTTTCAATGTCTACTTCTCAGTCCTGTTTTTTGTATGCATCTGTTACTTCGGTTTTTTCAATGTCTGGTTTCAATCCTGTTTTTAGTGTGTATCTGTTCCTTCAGTTTGTTTCAAAGTCTGGTTTCAATCGTGTTTTTTGTGTGTGTGTGCATCTGTTACTTCAGTTTGTTTCAATGTCTGGTTTCAGTCCTGTTTTTTTCTGTACATCTGTTACTTCAGTTTGTTTCAATGTCTGGTTTCAATCCTGGTTTTTTTTACTGCATCTGTTACTTAAGTTTGTTTCAGTCCTGTTTTTGTGTGTGTGTCTGTTACTTCAGTTTGTTCCAGTGTCTGGTTCTCTGTCCTGTTTTTGTGTGCATCTATTACTTCAGTTTGTTCCAGTGTCTGGTTCTCTGTCCTGTTTTTGTGTGCATCTATTACTTCAGTTTGTTCCAGTGTCTCATTCTCAGTCCTGTTTTTGTGTGTGTGTCATTACTTCAGTTTGTTCCAGTGTCTGGTTCTCTGTCCTGTTTTCTTTGTGCATCTGTTACTTAACTGATTCCGTACGCAAGATCTAATAATAGATGCAAAGGCCGAACGCTGTAGACGTAAGATCTTTTAAAAGACGCTGATTTATTTCATTGTTTCTTTCTATTCTGATATTTTATACTGCCCGGAATTTATCTCGAACGGAAGTAAACACAAAACTGGGCAAATTTCAACAAGCTTCAACGTCTTTTATTTGCGTTTGAAGGAATTTTTTCACATTTATCTTCATCTTTAATCGTGTTTTGTCGTATCGCCATAATGGCCGAAAACACACAGGATATGTTACTAATATGTGAACAGTGAACAAACTGTGTGATCAACCATAACTTTCTTACTTTTTCTGTGTTTCTAAATGGATTACCTGCACAAAGAGAGCAGTGAAACTGTATTTTGATAACAATTTATGTTACAAGCCTTACGTAAGTCGAAAATTTTTGTTCAAAATTTCAAGTTATCTTTTTTCCGTGTACATGTTATCTGTTATAACATAAACATGACATAAAATTAGCTAGAAAGGCATATGGATTTATATTGTTCATCCAATGTACTTTAATTTGATATATAATATGTTATACTTAACTCATGATTAGACACACATTGTCAGTAAACGTAAATTATGTATGTGTAAATTTTTGGGGCTTAAAAATAATTCCGTCCAGAGCTGAAAATAATTACGTACGGAAAGAGTTAAGTTTGTTTTAGTCCTGTTTTTTTTTGTGTGCATCTGTTACTTCAGTTTGTTTCAGTCCTGTCTTTTTGTGTGCATCTGTTAATTCAGTTTGTTTCAGTCCTGTTTTTGTGTGCATCTGTTACTTCAGTTCTGTTTTTGTGTGTGCATCTGTTAATTCAGTTTGTTTCAGTCCTGTTTTTGTGTGCATCTGTTACTTCAGTTTGTTTCAGTCCTTTTTTTTTTTTTGTGCATCTGTTAATTCAGTTTGTTTCAGTCCTGTTTTTGTGTGCATCTGTTACTTCAGTTTGTTTCAGTTCTGTTTTGTGTGCATCTGTTAATTCAGTTTGTTTCAGTTCTGTTTGTGTCTGCCATCTTTCCATGTATGTGTTCTCTCATATTTTTAAGAGAACTATGCTGCTTGATTTTTATTTTTTCAACTCTCTTGTTATAGTCACATTGCCAGCTCCCTTATTCATGTCCTGTCACTGTTTTTTCCCCCATAATGTAGCCTGCATTTGGTGTTTGCTCCCTCACATGTTTTGTCCACATAGTTTTTCCCAACCTCCCAATATGTCACTCATAATTATTACTAATAATCCCCGCTTGTGCACCCAGACTGCTGAGATGTTTTGATTATGGTGTGCATTAATATGGAGGCATAACTTCTGATGATCAGATTGCCTCCTATTTGTAACAATCTGTATAGTTTCCTGTTCTAATCAGTGCCACATCTGCACCACTAAGGCATCCATTGCAGCCTCCTTTGGACAGGGGGCTGCAACATTTCCTTGCCATGGATTTGTTGTTACTATTTCTGTCATGTATATTCTGATGCTAATGTCAGCCATTGTCTTTCTCTGTCTGACAGGTGGGCATGTGGTGTCATCATGTACACACTGTAAGTACACATCATATTTATTGTTAGTCCTGTAATGCTGGCAGCTTTCAGTATCAAGTAAGATGTATAAAACAGAAGGCTTGTAGCATTTTAAAATGTGAGATATGAAATAAAAACTGTAACTATCAGATCGTGAAAAGGGGGGATTATGAAATAGAAAGAGTGGTTTTAAAGGGGGGAAAATGAAATCTGTAATAAAATAGATGGCATCAGAGAAAAATGGCATATTTTAAACTGAAAACAGTAGCATCAGGGGAAAAAAATGAAATCTGTAATAAAATAGATGGCATCAGAGAAAAATGGCACCTTTTAAACTGAAAACAGTAGCATCAGGGGGAAAAATGAAATCTGTAATAAAATAGATGGCATCAGAGAAAAATGGCACCTGAAAGCAGCAGCATCAGGGGGAAAAAACAAAACCGCTATCTTCAAAAAGCAAAAGAAAAATTGATATGGTTGTCAAAAGGAAACAGAAACAATAATCTGGAAAATAGTGGTCACAAAATAAAATAGTATGTTTCAAGCAAATACAGTGGGTGTCAGATAACAGGGAGTCTCATGACAGTGAATTGTACACAACAGAAACAGCACATGTAGAATAATGAGTATGTCAAATAAAAACAGGAATTCTCATAACAACGGGGATATGTTAAATAAAATGGTGATTCTCACATGTCAGATAGAAACAGTGATTGACAGGAATGGGATATGTCAAATAGAAACTGTGATTCTTTGAAAAATGGGATTTGTCAAATAGAGACTCGGATTCTCCGAAAAATGGGATATGTCAAATAGAAAAGGTGATTCTCATGAAAATAGGATATGTCCGATAGACTCGGTGATTCTCAGGAAAATGTGAAATGTCAAATATTCTCAAGACAAAATTATGAATGTGAAGGAGGACCAAACTGCAAGCTAGTTGTTGGGGACATGAGGAGACAGCAAGCTGGAATATATTCTGACGACAGGGATAGATTGATGAAGTATAACAACAAGAAAAGATACTGGATAGATTAATTTTGTGGTATGAAACAACAGAATTGATAAAAGTACTGGGAACAGGATGTTGTGGAGCTTGTGATCACCTAAGCCAGTTGGCATGATACTTAAAGTAGAAGAAATGTGAACGTACGATTGTGGCATGGCTTGAGCAGTACTCCTCCACCCATTATTGTTAGCATTATTTAAGGAAAACCTTTTATCGTAACAGTACACCATTTACAGGATGTCCAAGATAAGATAATGGCCAAGAGTTATGAGCCGTAGATAAATATAGACACAGGTAAACAAACAGGTTGACATCATGAGATGTACACAAATTTCTGCATGGCAGAGCTGACATCTGCTGACATCAGACATTGATGTCCCTATCATGCTGTGGAAATAGTCACTCAAGAGGTATAAATAAAGTCTTTGCAAAGTTTCTCATTGAAGCAGAACAAAAATATCTTTTATGATGTTGTCACTAGTGATTTATTTATATGAAGACTCAATATAGAACTTTTGTTCTATGAATGTTTAATTGTCTGCTGACTTTTGTATCAAAGAAGTTCATGATGTTTTTTTTTTCTTTTTCTGAATTACTCTTAGTTTTGATCAGGTCATTACTAAAGAAATGAAAATAAAAAACAATTTTATTTTTTAAATTATTAATGATAATTTTTTAGTTTTGTTTGATTTGGAAGAAGGTTTGTTTTGTTATACTCTTGAACTGCCTGAATGATGTCTTGACATTCTTTATTATTAAGGTGTAAAATTTCCATGTCTTGTTTATACTTTGATTTTTACATTCAAAGTTTTCATATTTCTTTGTAGCCCAGTTTATCATAAGCATCTCTTGCTAGGATATTCCTAGATTCCTTGGCTAAAACTGTGGTGACTGGTAATCCAGGGATCAGTTTAAAGGGAGAAACCTCTGGTGACTGGTAATCCAGGGATCAGTTTAAAGGGACCCTCAGGTTATGTGGGGCACCACCATTCTGGAATCGTCGACAGATGATGATGTTGCGAGCAATCATGGCAGCAGAGTACACCTTTAACAGCCCCGAGTGGGATGACATTACAGAGGCACCTAAAAGCTTGGTCAGTAGGGATTTGACCTGTCATGTTTTAGCATTCATAGTTAACATATCGCCAACAGAGCATTAGACCTGACATGAATAATGCAGGGAACTTTTTTAACATCAAATAACACTGGTAAATTTGAGGGTGTTTTAGAGTTCCCCTACACTGAATAACTTTTGATAAATATGAGGGTGTTTCAAGGTTCACCTACACTGAATAACATTAGTAAATATGAGGGTGTTTTAAGGTTCACAAACACTGAGTAACATTAGTTTATATGAGGGTGTTTCAAGTTTCCCTGTCACTGAATAACATTAGTGAATATGATGGTATTTTAAGATTCACATACACTGAATAACATTAGTTTAATATGAGGGTGTTTCAAGGTTCACGTACAGGAAATAACATTAGTTAAGTATAAGGGTATTTTAAGATTCACATACAGGGAATAACATTAGTTAAATATGAGGGTGTTTCAAGGTTCCCTGTCACTGAATACCATTAGTAAATATGATGGTGTTTCAAGATTCACATACATGGAATAACAATAAATACAAGGTCACTTCAAGGTCCACCTACACAGCTGTCTATAAAATATGCTAATGGAAATAATTACTTAGTTAAGTTTCAAGGGTATTTTAAGATTCAAATACTGGGGAATAAAACATTTAGTTGGAATGTGGGTGTTTCAACAATATACTATGGAGTTTCAAGATTCACAACGCAAGGGTCACTTCAAGGCAATAACAACTGCTTGAAACTTTACTAACAAATGCGGCAACACTTGATTTTACTGCCAAAATGGATTGGTGAAGGCACCGGTATTTGTATCTTCAACAAATGACACTGTTGCGTGATAAATTCTCGCAACATCGTTTTATTACAATATCTATTTTATAACGCAAGGGCAACAACTGCTTGAAATTTATAGTCACTTTTCTCGGTAAGCATTTGTCTTCCCGCGTTGGTATTGAACGCAGTTAAGTTTTGAGCTGTGGTCTTTTTGCGCTGGTCGATCTTGGTCTTGTTTTTTTTTCCGTTTTTCCGCCCACCACTAGTGGAGTGAGCGATTTGAATGGCGAAAGAGATGCCTCGTTGAAGAGGGGATCTCCGCTATTTTTTGTTCTGTCAGGGATGTGTAGTCCTCTTAATGGATATTTCGTTTATTCGAGATAATACCTCGAGTGTTTCCCACATGTCGGGAGGCGTGATATTTCTGTGTATTTCCTGAAGGCAAGGTAAATTGACTTTTCATTAACTCTATCGATTTTGGGTCGTGAGCGATTTCGATTCATAGCCTGTCTTCGAAAGTCGTCGTCACGAGATGTTTTCCCAGCTCACATGTCGCTGTATTGTACTGCATCGGTTGATGCATGTCCCAAGGACCATTACTTGCTACTTTGTTAAATGAACTAGGTTTGGAAAACCTTTATTATCTAGAGGATATTTTTTGAGGACATTATTTATACTTCGGCAGACGTGTCTGTCTTGCTGAAGTCAGACTAAGGAGAGTGAACTGATCTCATACATCTGGTTATCTCCTGGCTGTTATAGAAAAGGATGGAGTTTTTCACCTGACTACATTTACAGCACTATGAAATATAACATGCATCTGACTCATCATTGTAATGCTGTCTACCGTCTATTGCTGTATTGAATGTTGCTGTGATAATGACTGTTTGATGTGCCTACATATTCGCGTAACCATTTGGTCACTGTGGCGTCCACAATAAATAATGAAGAAAAACGTCAACGGCTGTTACAAGAATCATTGACTTTATACGTCGTGAGTTTACTGACGTCCTATGTGGATTGCCCTGTTATTTTTGTATGAACATTGTTTGACTGAACACATCTGCACACTACACAAAACCAGACATGCGGATACCATCCATCATCATATGGCATCACGCATCATTTGGTGGCCATAAGCTGGTTTGATTCTGGTACCAGCAAACACGGGGTCCCTTACCCACTTCATTTTCAACAAGAATTCATCAGCATCCTTCAAGAAATTAACATTCTTCAATACAGTCAACATCTTCAAAATTTTCAAAGTACTCGGCGTTGCCCGGTAAAAGTCAAAATTTCACCTTTTTGACGGAAACAAGAATTTGACAGTACCCGGCGTTGTTACATGTTGCCGGATAACTCGGACTGCTGTTATCTTTTACGCAAGTCAAGCAAGTTGCTGCTGTCAAGGTTCCAGTGCTGTCGTTTTTGTGAAGGTCAAGTGCCGGTTGAAACGGGTTGTTTTCTGAAGAAGGCCAAGTACCGATTTCCATCAACTTACTTTTGGATTAGAAGGTCAAGTGCCGAAACAACTCAACACACAGTATTTCAGAAGCTCTTGTACCATCGTGTTAGCAGTGGAAGCAGTTCAGATGTGCCATCATCGTTGGAGCTTCGCTCTTTAGGACGTTGATTGACATCCGTTTTTTTCTGCTGTTCTACGATTGGAAGCCTATAAGTTAAGTGGCCTGTTTGTATGTAAACTGTGCCCTTATACTTCTGCTGAGTCTTCTGTGTATCATCTCATTCTATATGTTATATGTCTATATGTTATTTGTATATTTATATGTTTATATTTCAGCGGGTTCTCGGTTGGGTGGTGTCTCCGTTAGATTATGCCACGTCATAGAGGTCGTCTATTGTGAGCGTTTTCTGTAGGGTTTGCAAATTTCCGATACTGGAATTTGCTAAGCGACTTCTGTTGCTATTTATGTTAGCTGTGATGACATGTTTTTAATATTGTTTTCGTTATTATTTCGCATTCTTTAGTTTTGTTTTGATTTGTTTGTATTTGTTAGCCTACTCTTGTCTATAATTTAGTTTCATACAACATTTTTGTTTATACACTGTGGTGTCATGTATTTTGTTTAATTATAGCGCAGATATCGTCACATTTTTTGTGATATTTCATTAATTTCTGCTTTATTTTTTAGTTGATTTCTGCGAACGTTTTTTTGTATTGTTGCTGATCTTTGTTATTGTTTACATTGTTATTGTTTACATTGTTTGCATTGTTTACATTTTCAATGTTTACATTCTGCATGTGTTTACATAGTCATTGTTTACAGTTATAGTAATTAGTTAATGGGCTATGCTAATGCACTGTTACTACTACACTGATGATAAATGAATGATGAATAGTGTCGTGCACTATTGAATGAGAAGTGCACTTATGATCAAGAATTGAGTGCTGATATTTCATATACAAGTTCTTTGATTGGAGACTTGTTTCCCACAGAGACTGGGATAATATAATGTGATGTGAATATACAAGTGCTTAATTAAGACTTGTTACACTTAGGTTTGAAATAAATTAGTTAATTATTTCAGGTTTTGGACTCATATGTTAGACAACATGTCTACATTTGAGCACTTTATTGAGCAGGGTAAATTGCTTGGGAAGACTGGTGATAAGTTAGAAGAATTTGCAACTGCTCGATATGATAAAGCAATGGAAGCTGAACAAAAGAAACTGCAGATGCAGGTGGATGAAAAGAGATTCCAAATGGAAATGGAAAAACAAAAAAGGGAATCAGAAGCTGAGGAGAGAAAACTCCAGCTACAGCTAGAGGCTGAAAATAAAAGACTTGAAAAAGAGGCTGAAAATAAAAGACTTGAAAAAGAGGCTGAAAATAAAAGACTTGAAAAAGAAGCTGAAAATGAAAGACTTCAAAAAGAGGCTCAGGCTGAGGAAAGAAGATTACAGAGAGAGTCTGATGAGAGGAAAGAGAAAGCAAAAATGGAACATGAAGAAAAGGTCTTAGCTTTAGAGTTGGAAAAATTGAAATTGACGAGCATGAGTAATGGTAATGATTCAAACAAAGGTTCATCTTCTGGTAAGGCTAATAATGATACTTTTAAGATTAAGTTACCAACATTTAGTCCTTCCAGTGATGACATAATGTTCTATCTGGACAGATTTGAACAAGCATGTACAGCTCATAACATAGACAAAGCAAAATATGTTTATCAGTTATCAGGGATACTGACAGGTAAAGCTCTAAGTATATTAAATATGGTGGATGAACCTGACAAGAACAATTATGAGGTTGTCAGGGCCGCTCTGTTAAAGAAATATCAGCTTAACGAAGACGGCTATCGTCTACAATTTAAAAAACATGTTACCTGAAAATGGAGTTGAATTCTCCGAGTTTATTGCAAGAATACGCATTACTTTCTCACGATGGGTTGAACTATCTAAGACGGAAAAAACTTATGAAGGACTTATGGACTTAATACTTAGAGACAAAGTCATGTCGTCTGTCAATGAGTCTTTCCTTGCTTTCCTTCATGAACGTAAACCTAAACAATAAAAGAAATGGAAGATTTCTGTTGCCAATACGTAACTGCGCACCCACACATAACCATGGGTAACTCTAAGGTGAAAGAAGGTTTACCAGTTGCTTCGGCAGCTCCGTATGACCAAAACTTTGCTCGTAGATTCCAACAAAATTTTGATAGAAAGAGTAGCGGTAATTTCTGTCAAAATCATGGAAATCAATTTCATGGTGATTCTTCTTCGAAGAATTGGAGACAACCTGATAGTACTCGTTACTATCACCCTAATAATTATAAGCATTTCAAAAGAGGATATGGTAATAGAGGTTATTCCTGCCGAAGACCTCAGAACCAAACAAATAGATGTTCGCATCAATGTGAACATGATAGTAATCGTGGAAACTGGAATTCGAACCAGGATAACAATTACAATAGAGACAATAATAACTGCAGAGATAATAATAACTCTGATAACTTCAGAGGTAATAATAGTCGGGGTAGATCTCAACACAAAAAAAAGAGATATCAGCAGGCTAATGCTGTACAACAGGAAACTGAGGGAGCCTGTAATCATGTTGTTGATAGTAAAAACTTTGACGCTGTCAATGGTTCTGCTTTTGACTTTGAGAGAGCAAACAAATGCCCCCAATGCAGTACTTTATTCGAACCGGGTACCATAACTACTTTGAGTTGTGGTCACCCACTTCCCGCTCTTCCTGCTGCTGTTGCGCATGACGGGAGGGGTTCTTTAATTCTACATAAGGGTCTTGTTAATGATACTCCGGTCTCACTACTTTTCGATTTCGGATGCACCACTATTGGTGTTAGACAATCGCTTGTAGATCCATCTTGTGCTACAGGAAGGGTTATTAAATGTGTCACATTTGGCGGCACTCTAGAAATATATCCTACTGCTGTAATTCGCATTGCCACTCCTTTCTTTACTGGAGATGTGCATGCTTGTCTCTTACCTAATCCTATGCGGACCTTATTATTGGTCGTATTCACGGAGTTAGGGAGTGTACCCCACAGCAGATTGCTGCTTGGGAAGATAATAACATGCAAGCTACAAATGCAGTAGTTACAAGAGCACAAGCTCTACAAACACCCGAAACTTCACTGAATAGTGATAATGAAGTTGATAGCCAAGATAGTCACTTAGTAATCACTCGTGACTCTTTCATTAAATTGCAAGAAGAAGATCCTTCTTTAAAAAAATTCTTCGTTCTTGCGAAGAAAGGTGATCCGAATCAGGATACAAATAGAAAATCTTGGATTGCAATGAGAAACGGCGTACTTGTACGTATGGTACAAGATTCGACTACGTCGGCACATTCGCAAATTCTTGTTCCCAAGAGCATGAGAGTGCAAATATTACAACATGCTCATGACTCGCAATGTGCTGGACATATGGGTTTTTCCCGTACGAAGTCGAGAGTCCTTGCGGCTTTCTTTTGGCCTTTTGTCAATAAGGACATTCGTATTTACTGCCGATCATGCAAGGTATGTCAGGAGGTCAAATCTAGAGGACCACGACATGCTGCGCCTATCCAGGCTGCTGACATTCCTATTCGGCCGTTTCAGAAAATGGCCATAGATATTATTGGCCCTTTTAAGGTCAAGTCGGCCAGAGGACATCAGTTTATCCTTACATGTGTCGATATGTGCACATGTTGGCCAGAGGCTATTCCTCTTAAGAGCATATCTACTACAGATATCGCAGATGCTCTTTGGTTGATATTTTCTCGCTTGGGGTTCCCAGAGAAATATTGTCAGACCATGGCACTCAACTCATATCTGACACTATGTCACAGGTAATGTCTACCTTACATATTGAACGATCTCTCAGTAGTATCTACCATCCTATGTCTAATGGGTTAGTTGAGCGTCTGAATAGAACGCTCAAGACTTTGCTTGGTAAGATAACTGAAGATCATCCTCAAGATTGGGACAGGGTTTTACCCGCGGCTCTCTTTGCCTATAGAGAAGTCCCTAATGAAAACAGGATTTTCTCCCTTCGAACTTGTCTTTGGCGCGCGTCCACGCGGCCCTATGTCTTTATTACACGATCTCATCACTGCCGATGATATTAGCGATGAAACTCAATCCTCATATGAGTATGTCATTGCTCTTAGACAAAAGATCATTGAGGCATGTAAGCTAGCAACTGCTTCATCAGAAATTGCTAAAGAGAAGGCAAGACAGTTTGCTAACAAGAATAGATGTCTACGACAACTTTGTCCAGGTGACAAAGCATTCGTCCTACTCCCCAGTAGGGAAAATAGACTTCTTATTGCATGGAAAGGTCCGTATGCAATAGTCTCTCGGATTTCGATGTTGACTATGTGGTCGATATTGATGGAAAGCATAAAAACTTTCCACATAAACATGCTTTCGGAATTTCACGAACGTCCGGACTATTTGCTGCCTATTTTCCAGGCAACGGATGATGCTCCTGCACCTCACGGTCATTATTCATCCCTGTCTGTCATACAGGATGAGGAATCTACCTTCTCTGATGTTAATCTTCCCCTTCCAGTGGTTCCATTACATTCTACGGAATCTTGGAAAAACGTTTCTGTTTCTCCTAATCTTTCTGGTGACGAACATCGACAAGTCTCGTCGATGTTACAAACATTTCAGGATGTTCTCACTGACATTCCTGGACACACAGATGTCATAGAACATGACATAATTCTTACCGACAATAATCCAATTAGGGTTAGGCCTTATCCTATTCCTATACACTTTCAGTCGCAAGTGGAAAAGGAATTGGATGAAATGATTCAATTAAATATAATTGAACCATCGACTTCACCATATTCTTCTTCCATGGTTATTGTCCGGAAGAAGGATAAGAACATACGAATTTGTGTTGATTATCGCAAATTGAATCAGGTCACAAAGTTCGATGCTGAACCGATGCCTTTGTTAGAAGATCTACTGATTAGACTTTCTAATTCTAGATTCTTCACTAAACTTGACTTGTCTAAAGGTTATTGGCAAGTGCCTTTAGCAGAGCATGCCAAACCTCTTACTGCTTTTTTCTACACCTAGGGGTCTATTTCAATGGAATGTTATGCCTTTTGGTCTCATGAACGCCCCTGCCACTTTCGTTCGCATGATGCGTCGAATTCTGTCACATCGTTCGGATGTCATCGCATACTTAGATGACATCTGTCTCTTCAGTGATACCTGGGAAGATCACTATTTAGGGTTATATGACTTACTGTCCACTCTACGTGAGAATAATTTGACAGCGAAACCTTCTAAAGCTTTTGTTGGTTTTGGTGAAATCTCTTTCCTGGGTCATCGTGTTGGTCATGGTCTCTTGAAGACAGAAGACCACAATACTTCCAAAATACTGAACATCTCTGTTCCTAAAACGAAGAAACAAGTTAGGAGTCTCTTAGGTTTAATTCAATTTTATGGGAGATTTATTCCAAATTTATCTTCGATCATGGCACCTCTCTCAACATTGTTGAAGAAAGGTTCGCCTAATCTGGTCCGTTGGTCTGAAGAATGCCAATCTTCACTAGACCAAATCAAGAATATATTTTCTTCTCCTCCCATCTTAAGATTACCTACTCTTGATAGGACTTTTGTTCTTCGGAGTGATGCTTCATCCACTGGGATTGGAGCAGCACTGATGCAAGAATATGCAAATACTCTGCATCCTGTTATGTACATTTCTAGAAAACTAAATGCGGCAGAGAGGAACTACTCGGTTTTAGACCGTGAGTTGTTAGCGATGGTTTGGTCAATTCTAAAGCTACAAAGATTCCTCCTGGGCGCACATTTCATTCTAGAGACTGATCAGAAAGCTCTTACAGCTATTCAGACTAAAATTTGAAGAGTTCGAGATCCACTCGATATGCTATAGCTCTTCAACCTTTTCACTTCACGGTACGAGCTATCCGTGGTGCGGATAATGTGATGGCTGACATTTTGTCTAGATGCCCACATGACTCCAACTAATACTTCTGTCCTATATTTCCATATATTACAGAGTCATAACACACCTATATTTCTACATAGATTAGCACATCTGTACTTACTTTATATGTACACACTATCGTGCTTTGTTGTCATCTTCTTCTGTTCGTTTTTTAAGATGATAGAGGAGGACTGAGTAGTTAATATAAGGGCCGTTAGTTTACTAAACAGCCACAATTATTAATAATGTATTGTACCTTATGAAGCATATTAGTTATTAATTAGCATTATATTGCTTGTACTTTCTCAAGAAGCAATAAATAATTTGTGTCATCTCTCGGTTAAAATAGGTCTCCAAATAAATGCCTCTAAAACTAAAGCTATGAACTTTTCTAACGAGACCTTTGATATCATCTTGACGGGGAAAAACTACAGAAAGTTGAAAGTTTCAATTATTTAGGCAGTAAAATGACTCAGGATGGTGACACAACAAGAGAAATCCATACTAGAATTGCTTTGGCAGCTAGCGCCTTCAATAGATTATCTAACATTTGGAAATTACGATCATTGAATATACATACCAAGCTTCGTCTGTTTAATTCAAATGTTATCTCAGTGTTAACATACTGCTGTGAGAGTTGGAAAATAACAAAAACATTGGAGAACAAGCTGAATACATTCGAGAACAAATGTCTTAGAAAACTCATGAACATCAGTTGGAAAGAATTCAAGACTAATCGACAAATAAGAGAAGACTCTAGGCAGAAATATGTCTCCGACTACATAAGGAAAAGACGATGGTCATATATCGGTCATGTCCTACGAATGCAAAACAACAGAATACCACTACAGGCGCTCACTTGGGTTCCTGAGGGTAAGAGGAAAAAAGGAAGACCAAAAGAAACACTCAGAAGAACAATAATGAGAGAAGGAAGAACGTTGGGCCTAAATAATGTGCAAGAGCTAAGAGGAGTGGCGTCACAACGAACAACCTGGAGAGCACTGGTTTCTGCCTTATGCGCCGTGTTTGGTGCTTAAAGAATTTATTATTATTATTATTATTACTTTCTCAGAATGTCATTGTTGAGCTGAGGACTTACCTTACTAGTATCAAGCATGACGAGTTCTAGATTGTGTACTTACCCTCGGAATACCAGAGCATATGTCCTGGATCGTCATGTAGTTTAACTTTACTATGTACTTATGTCATTACATGTCAAAGAATGTACTATTTAAATTTTCCTATCAGATTTGTACATCCATTTTTAAAGACAATATTAGAGTATGCTGTTTAATGATGATTATGGTAACTTGCATACGTATATTGTGTTTACATGCTAACGTGATGTGTGTTGGTGACACCTCCCCGATGTGAATATTTTTTGAGACATATTTATTTTTCTGTTGAGGTATATCCTCACCAGAGACTCTATATTTAGCCTCATGTTAGGCAATTTAATTAATTATCAGCGCATAATTCGTGCGTTTTGAGCCGCTTATCGCATGCTCTTTGATATTTAAAAAAAAAAAAATATGTTCCACATTTTTTTTTTATCGGGAGGAGGTGGTGATATGTTGCGTGATAAATTCTCGCAACATCGTTTTATTACAATATCTATTTTATAACGCAAGGGCAACAACTGCTTGAAATTTATAGTCACTTTTCTCGGTAAGCATTTGTCTTCCCGCGTTGGTATTGAATGCAGTTAAGTTTTGAGCTGTGGTCTTTTTGCGCTGGACTGCGCATGACTGGTCTTGTTTTTTGGTTGATCGGTTTCCGCCCACCACTAGTGGAGTGAGCGATTTGAATGGCGAAAGAGATGCCTCGTTGAAGAGGGGATCTCCGCTATTTTTTTGTTCTGTCAGGGATGTGTAGTCCTCTTAATGGATATTTCGTTTATTCGAGATAATACCTCTAGTGTTTCCCACATGTCGGGAGGCGTGATATTTCTGTGTATTTCCTGAAGGCAAGGTAAATTGACTTTTCATTAACTCTATCGATTTTGGGTCGTGAGCGATTTCGATTCATAGCCTGTCTTCGAAAGTCGTCGTCACGAGATGTTTTCCCAGCTCACATGTCGCTGTATTGTACTGCATCGGTTGATGCATGTCCCAAGGACCATTACTTGCTACTTTGTTAAATGAACTAGGTTTGGAAAACCTTTATTATCTAGAGGATATTTTTGAGGACATTATTTATACTTCGGCAGACGTGTCTGTCTTGCTGAAGTCAGACTAAGGAGAGTGAACTGATCTCATACATCTGGTTATCTCCTGGCTGTTATAGAAAAGGATGGAGTTTTTCACCTGACTACATTTACAGCACTATGAAATATAACATGCATCTGACTCATCATTGTAATGCTGTCTACCGTCTATTGCTGTATTGAATGTTGCTGTGATAATGACTGTTTGATGTGCCTACATATTCGCGTAACCATTTTGTCACTGTGGCGTCCACAATAAATAATGAAGAAAAACGTCAACGGCTGTTACAAGAATCATTGACTTTATACGTCGTGAGTTTACTGACGTTCTATGTGGATTGCCCTGTTATTTTTGTATGAACATTGTTTGACTGAACACATCTGCACACTACACAAAACCAGACATGCGGATACCATCCATCATCATATGGCATCACGCATCAGACACATTGACCTGAGAAGGTTTGTGATGTTAAGTTTGTTGTGTATGGTATAACAACAAATGACACATTGACCTGAGAAGGTTTGTGATATTAAGTTTGTTGTGTATGGCATAACAACAAATGACACATTGACCTGAGAAGGTTTGTGATGTTAAGTTTGTTGTGTATGGCATAACAACAAATGACACATTGACCTGAGAAGGTTTGTGATGTTAAGTTTGTTGTGTATGGCATAACAACAAATGACACATTGACCTGAGAAGGTTTGTGATGTTAAGTTTGTTGTGTATGGCATAACAACAAATGACACATTGACCTGAGAAGGTTTGTGATGTTAAGTTTGTTGTGTATGGCATAACAACAAATGACACATTGACCTGAGAAGGTTTGTGATGTTAAGTTTGTTGTGTATGGCATAACAACAAATGACACATTGACCTGAGAAGGTTTGTGATGTTAAGTTTGTTGTGTATGGCATAACAACAAATGACACATTGACCTGAGAAGGTTTGTGATGTTAAGTTTGTTGCGAATGAAAGTGGAAAGCCAGCGGAACTCTTTAGAAGTTGTTGAAAGAGTTTAGAGAAGAAAGACTTTCACAAAGATTTGTTTTTAATTGGTCAGAAGAATATTTTTTTTTAAAATCAGGAAGTGATGTGAAGTTGTACGTATGTGACTGAATGCAGCGATGAAACAGGCGACTTGACGTGGTAAATAGTTGATCTTTGATAATTATTGCATTTCCTTTAAGATGGGGCTGCAGAGATGAAGGTCACTGTTGGCTATATAGAAATTTTTGCGTATTGTAGTGACCTTGTGTCATGGTACTGTGAAGAAAGATGGGGTAAAGAAAAATAAGTCTTACCAGGACAAAGAAAATTGCCTACCCTACAGCCACAAGACCTTCACATGGGACAAACAAAGAAAATCAGAAGGGTCCCTACAGCCACAAGACCTTCACATGGGACAAACAAAGAAAATCAGAAGGGTCCCTATAGCCACAAGACCTACACATGGGACAAACAAAGAAAATTGCCTACCCTACAGCCACAAGACCTTCACATGGGACAAACAAAGAAAATTGCCTACCCTACAGCCACAAGACCTTCACATGGGACAAACAAAGAAAATCAGAAGGGTCCCTATAGCCACATGACCTTCACATGGGACAAACAAAGAAAATTGCCAACCCTACAGCCACAAGACCTTCACATGGGACAAACAAAGAAAATCAGACGGGTAAGGAGATGAGAACTTCTGGAACACCCAGCTTACGAGAACAGGAGGGGGACTAAAAACACATGGAGATGGTAAATAAACACAGACATGATGAGGGATAAGGAAGATAAGGATAAGGAAAGAGCCTGAACAGATGGCACTGGACAGGAAGGCTAGGCATATATATCTGTTGGAGGGTCTGTTCTCTGTGGGGAGCTCAAGGGTTATCATCATATTTATGATGATGATAATGATGATATTTATGATGATGATAATGATGATATTTATGATGATGATAATGATTATATTTATGATGATGATAATGATTATATTTATGATGATGATATTTATGATGATGATGATATTTATGATAATGATGATGATGTTTATGATTATGATATTTATGATGATGATGATCAGTTACAAAAAAATTTTTGCTTTTAGAAGTGGGAATACTTTTTACAGGTAGTTTAGTAACGCAACTCTTAAATAAAATACATGTGACATTTACTGACCCACAACTTTTCACTATCATCTACACAGATCAGGAAGTTGCTGGTGCTTAATCCTAAAGAGAGATTGACAGCCAAGCAAGCTCTTGCTCATCCATTCTTTCATAATCAGGTATGGTCATGTTGGTTCCAAAGGTTGTTATTGCCGGGAGTTGTAGTGAGGATAAGCTCTCACTGCAGATAAAATACTTCTATGGCACGCGCCTCAAACAGCCTCTGACAACCAAGTCCAGCTCCCGGCCTTCACGTGTGGCTCAATTTGAGCCCGGCGGAACTGTTTCTACTGACGGGAGAAGGGGCAAAGGCGAGCGACTGGCGCCTTAAAACCAGCAGCTTCGGGCAGATAGGGCTCGTGATCCTTGGTTGGTAGCTTATCTAAGAGAAGGAACTCTGAATTCAAACCACCGCTGCCTTGCGGGAATATCCATTTATAGAATTGGCTTCGGGAGTAAACCCTGAGGATAAATCCGGAGTCAGAGTCCCTAAGGCAGTCTAATGTCGATTCGACATTATTCTGGCAACTCCTGCGACATGGCTGGTACCAAACTGTATCGGCTACTGCCGTTCCTTTGGATCTACCGGCTGTGTGGAGAGGGGGAACATGCTGCATGGGCAACAGCTTGATCTCCATATAACTGTGCCCAAGCTCGCGCCCTGGAGAGGACACTCCAGCTTCACCCTATAGGTGTCGGCAAAACACGGGAAGTAGCAGTTACCGGTTATAAGCTTTTTGCCCAATTGGCGTAGGGCATGGCGCCAGGGGCTACTTCCGACAGTGGGAGAGGTTCTAGGATCTCACTGGACAGCTACCGCCCGCTTCAAGCTGGGCAGCCCCCAGTCAATAAGGTGTTGTCCCGCCACTGTCTGCTTTCCCCATTGGGTGCATGGGGATTAGGGTCAAACCCGAACTGTGGACAGAAAATTTTGCACCAAGCAATTATCGAAAAAATAGAAATAAGCAAACTCTCAGATTGGGATGCTGGAACGTCCGGACTATGTTGACTGGACTATCCGAAAACCTACAGGATGTAAACGATGTAAGGAAGACAGCCATAATTAATGATGAGCTTAAACGACTTCAGGTGGATATAGCTGCACTTCAGGAAACGCGCCTGGCGGGCTCTGGAACGGTGAGCGAGAAGGACTACACATTTTATTGGCAAGGGAAAGATCTTAATAAAGCTAGAGAACACGGAGTAGGTTTTGCAGTCAAAAAATCGCTAACTAAAATGGTTGAACCAGGCGAGAATGGATCAGAACGCCTGTTAACGCTCCGCCTGCAAACTAGCACAGGTCCCATCACCCTTGTCAGTGTGTATGCTCCTACTCTGTACTCTGCCTCAGAAGCTAAAGATGAGTTCTACGAGAATCTAACAGCAATTATCAAAAGCATACCTAGGCAAGAACAGCTTGTTCTCCTTGGTGACTTTAACGCTAGAGTGGGTGCCGATAATGTTTCATGGCCTTCATGTCTGGGCAGGTTTGGTATTGGCAAGATGAATGAAAATGGACAACGGCTCTTAGAGATGTGCGTCCACCATGACCTCTGCGTGACCAACACCTACTTTCAGACAAAACCCCAGCATAAGGTGTCATGGAGACACCCACGATCCAAGCACTGGCACCAACTTGACCTGATTCTCGTCAGAAGGCCACTCCTCAGGTCTGTGCTCTCCACGCGCTCGTACCATAGTGCAGACTGTGATACAGATCACTCCTTGGTTTGCTGCAAAATCAGAGCACAACCAAGAAAACTCTATCGTGTCAGACATGAAGGGAAACCACGCATTGATACCAGCAAGATGTCAGACCCTTTCATGATCGCTCAATTCACTGCGACCTTCGAGAAAGTGCTCAGTAGCCCTCAGCATGGTGATACTATTACAGAGAACTGGGAGCATCTATGGAACACCATTCAAAGTACTGCACTTGCCACCTTTGGTAAGAAAACAGCCAAGTCAAATGACTGGTTTGATGCTTCATCAGATGTGATGGCACCTGTCATTGAAGCTAAGCACAGTGCTATGAATGAATACAAACGTTCACCGAGTGCCAGAACCCTACAGATCCTGAGGGCTACGAGAAGCAAAGTTCAACAAACTGCTCGACGCTGTGCAAATGACTACTGGCTCCAGCTCACTGAGAGCATCCAGATCGCAGCGCAAACAGGCAACATTAGACAAATGTATGACGGTATAAAGAAAGCACTTGGCCCCCATAAAAGTAAGACGGCACCGCTAAAAACCATCAGCGGAGAGAAGCTAACCGATAAGGGTAAGCAGATGGAGAGGTGGGTCGAGCACTACTCTGAGCTTTACGCGAGAGACAATACCGTTACGCCTGCAGCCCTTGATGGTGTCAACAGTCTGCCAACTATGGAGGAGCTGGATGCCGAACCAACATTAGAGGAACTCAGCAAGGCCATTGATAGCTTGGCCTCTGGCAAAGCACCAGGCAATGATGGGATTCCTCCTGATTTAATCAAATGCTGTAAGAGCACGCTATTACATCCCCTGCATAGGATGCTGTGCCAGTGCTGGGAAGAGACAACTATTCCTCAAGACATGCGAGATGCCAAGATTGTAACACTGTATAAAAATAAAGGAGACAGAAGTGATTGCAATAACTACAGAGGCATCTCTCTTCTTAGTATTGTTGGTAAGGTTTTTGCCAAAGTCATCTTAATGCGACTACACAAGTTAGCTGAGCGCATATATCCAGAGTCACAGTGTGGATTCCGAGCTGGCAGATCAACAACAGACATGATCTTCTCTCTCCGCCAGCTTCAGGAAAAATCAAGAGAGCAGAAAAGACCATTATATATCGCCTTTATAGACCTCACAAAAGCATTCGACCTGGTTAGTAGGAATGGACTCTTTAAAATCCTCCTGAAAATAGGCTGCCCTTCTAAAATGCTGGAAATGATAAAGTCATTCCATGACGGCATGAAGGGAACAGTCCAATATGCTGGAAGTACGTCACAGCCCTTTGATATACGAAGTGGCGTTAAACAAGGCTGTGTTCTGGCTCCGACCCTCTTCGGAATCTTCTTTGCCTTACTCTTGAAACATGCATTCAGAGATGCAACTGAAGGAATATGCCTTCACACTAGATCAGATGGCCGTCTGTTTAATCTTTCAAGGCTGAAGGCAAAAACAAAAATCAGAAGGGTCACTATAAGAGACTTGTTGTTCGCTGATGATGCTGCAGTCGTCACTCAAAGCCAACAGGAGCTTCAGAGCTTGATGAATCGCTTCACTAAAGCATGCAAGGACTTTGGCCTCACAATAAGTCTAAAGAAAACGAATGTGCTGAGTCAGGATGTGGGTGCTGCACCAGTTATCACTATCGATAACTATGAATTGGCAGTTGTGCACCACTTCACATACCTAGGGTCTACCATCAATGACAAACTCTCACTGGATACAGAAATCGACAGCCGCATTGGCAAAGCTGCAGCTACCTTTGCCCGCCTCACATCGCGTGTTTGGGGAAACTCCAAACTCACAATGAAGACCAAAGCTGCGGTATATAATGCCTGCGTCACCAGCACACTCCTATATGGCAGCGAGACCTGGACGACCTATGCTAAGCAAGAAAGAAGGCTCAATACCTTCCATTTGCGGTGTCTACGCCGCATCCTCGGCATCTCGTGGAAAGATAAAGTGACAAATGTCGAGGTGTTGTCACGTGCTGGCCTTCAAAGTATGTATACGCTTCTTAGACAACGCAGACTTCGCTGGCTTGGCCATGTTCGCCGCATGGAAGATGGTCGCATCCCAAAAGATATCTTCTACGGACAATTAGCAGATGGCAAGAGAACAGTTGGGCGACCACAGCTGAGGTTCAAAGATGTGTGCAAGAGAGATATGAGGGCACTGGACATGGATCCAGCAACATGGGAGGATGAAGCTGCCGATCGCACTAAGTGGCGATGCTATTTACGGCGCCACCTCAGATTGGGCGAAGAGAGGCTCACACAAGAAGCAGAGGTGAGGAGAAAACGTCGAAAGGAGCACCAGGAAAATAAGCAGCTGAGGGCTGTCACCTCAGGGGCGCATTCCCATAGTCAGTTTTGACTGAAGGGGCTATTATTATTATTATGGTCATGTTTCATCCTCATTTGTGTACCTTCTTCTTGTTCTTATTTCCAACACCTTAAACCTCTTTGCTACAAAACACATTCAGCTTCTGTTCTTGGATGTCCTTGACATTCTTGCTCAGTTTTTCCATTCTCAGCTATTTCATGTCCGTGCTTTACAGCTATTTCACATCTGTTTCTGTGCTTGCCACCTATTTGTTGTCTGTGATGTGCTTTCCACCTATTTGTTGTCTGTGATGTGCTTTCCACCTATTTGTTGTCTGTGATGTGCTTTCACCTATTTGTTGTCTGTGATGTGCTTGCCACCTATTTGTTGTCCATGATGTTCTTTCCAGCTATTTCATGTCTGTTTCTATGCTTTCTACATATTTATTGTGCATCATGTGCTTTCCACCTATTTGTTTTCCATCATGTGCTTTCCACCTATTAGTTGTCCCATGATGTCCTTTCCGCCTATTTGTTGTCAGTGGCATGCTTTTGAGCTATTTCATGTCTGTTTCTGTGGTGTCTTCTTACATAGAAGAAATTCAAAACGGCAATAATGATATAGATGAAAACTGGAGAAGAGAAAGAAAAAATAGTGAAGGAAGCTGATAATTATGTTGATGAGATGGAGTAAAATTAATGATTGACCTTAATCTATTAGATTGATGAGCCAGTTAAATATTTAATATGTTGAAGGAACAAGAAGAATATCAAACGTATGAAAGGGTCCGCAGATTTTCACTGTATATGACTGCTTTGCTGGTAAATACTTGTCGTGTCATGTTTTGTTGTCAGTTTTGAGTTGTTACATTATTCTGGTGTTGGGCATCTTCATTTTGGTTCATTTAGGTCAATTTTTTTTTCCAGGTTAGTTGTTTTTATTTGAAGTGTTTGTTGTTATGTTCATGCTGATGCTGTAATTCTTTCAACATTTGCTACTAATGCTTTCATTTTCAATTTGACAGCTGGGAGACATTAACTTGTGTTACTTTTGTTTTCATGTTCAGTTTGAAAATTGTGAGACATATTAACATTTGTTCAGATGTTTAGTTTGAAAATTGTGAGACATATTAACATTTGTTCAGATGTTTAGTTTGAAAATTGTAAGACATATTAACATTTGTTCAGATGTTTAGTTTGAAAATTGTAAGACATATTAACATTTGTTCAGATGTTTAGTTTGAAAATTGTAAGACATATTAACATTTGTTCAGATGTTTAGTTTGAAAATTGTAAGACATATTAACATTTGTTCAGATGTTTAGTTTGAAAATTGTAAGACATATTGTTATGATTAAAATTCATAACTTTTATGTCGGTATAATACGTAGCTCAACAGGGCTCCTTTTCTGATAATTTTATACGGACTTACATATTAATAAAGGAAGTGACATCATGCCGATAAAGTGGAGGGGCAGACGCAAACTTTGAAGCAGAAGTGAGGTGATCGTCTGCAGGAGAGATGCGGCCGGTGTTTTTATGTGAGCGGACGTATATGTATTGAGCTCCTGCAGTACACTGATTTTCCTGCATCATTTCATCACCAGGACATCAATATACTTAGTTGAGGTGTCCATGGTTATTAGATGCAAGAAATGTATGCCTATTCATGACGATGTCCAGTGGACTATGAATAATAAAATTTGTATGATTGCCATTGAGCAGCGTTTGATAGTGAACGGACTGGACTACCACTAATAACTGCATTTGCTTTTTGGCGAGAACTGATTTCATGGAGCTTTATGTCAAGATTAATAAACTGCATATTTGTGAAAATGTGAAGAAGGTGTTTGTCTGCTCACTGCAGTTATGCTGATTCGTGTTGTGTGACTACCCCTAGAGTCTACTTTGGCCATGGAGACCTCTGGAATATTTATAATAAATGACACGCATCACATATTAACATTTGTTCAGATGTTTAGTTTGAAAATTGTAAGACACATTAACATTTGTTCGGATGTTTAGTTTGAAAATTGTAAGACATATTAACATTTGTTCAGATGTTTAGTTTGAAAATTGTCAGACATATTAACATTTGTTCAGATGTTTAGTTTGAAAATTGTCTGACATATTAACATTTGTTCAGATGTTTAGTTTGAAAATTGTCAGACATATTAACATTTGTTCAGATGTTCAGTTTGAAAATTGTGAGACATATTAACATTTGTTCAGATGTTCAGTTTTAAAATTGTGAGACATATTAACATTTGTTCAGATGTTCAGTTTAAAAATTGTGAGACATATTAACATTTGTTCAGATGCTCAGTTTGAAAATTGTAAGACATTAACATTGGTTCAGTTGTTCAGTTTGAAAATTGTGAGACATATTAACATTCGTTCAGTTGTTCAGTTTGAAAATTGTGAGACATATTAACATTTCTTCAGATGTTTAGTTTGAAAGTTCTGAATCATATTTATCATATGTTACTATTGTTCTGATGTTCAGTTTGAAAGTAGTGGGACATATTAACATTTGTTACTTTTGTTCATATGTTCAGTTTGTAAGCTGTGACATATTAACATTTTAAAATGTTATCAGATGTTCAGTTTGAACGTTGTTAGAAAGTTAACATTTCCTAAACTTTGTCTAGTAGAATGGGAGAAGAAATAAATGTAGTTCCTAACTTGTGGCCCATCTACCTGGTCATGAAAAACCTGGGCCATTACGTTCAGGCCAAGTGGACCAAACTGAATGAAAACACCCTGACCTCAGTTTTCTGTACTATATGTAGAATACGTCCCTGCATCGCTGCCATGCTCCTGCATGGCAGCAAAACATGGACAACCTATGCTAAGCAAGAATAAAGGCTATTACCTTCTATCTATGTTGTCAATGCCACATTCTGGGTATTTCATGGAAAGACAAAGTGACAAATGTTGAGGTTCGCTGACCTTCAAAGGATGTTTACATTGCTTAGACAGTACAGATTAAGCTGGCGTGGTCACGTCTGCTGCATAGAAGATAGTTGCGTCCCCAACAAAATTTTTTACGGACAACTGGCAGATGGCACAAGAACAGCTGAGCAATCACAGCTGAGATTTAAAGACGTGTTCAAGAGAGAAACTCTGCCTATGCCGGTCCCAAGCCCGGATGAAAAAGGAGGAGGGCGGCCTGCATGGAGGCCGTAAGGAGGCAGCCCCTCCACCATGCAAAGGCACAACAGGCCAATCACCTGTTTGTCTTAAACTACGATTACAAGCAATACAAGAGAGAAAACCGGACTGATTCTAAAGGTGACGAACTGGAACGGACTACGGACTACGACTTATGGAACATGGAACACAAGAAGTATAAATGGGAAAGAAGAGGAACTGATGGAATAGATGAGGAAAGCAAAACTAGAAATCCTGGCTATTACCGAAACAAAGAAAAAGGGACAAGGAATCATGGATCTCGATGGCAACACTCTGCTATACAGTGGTGTACCCACATCTGAAAGAGCTAAAGGGGGCGTGGGTTGCATTGTGGCCAAAAACCAGAAAGATAGTATCAAGGGATGGAACTTTGTCTTGGAGCGCATTATGGTTGTGAAACTAAAAGAAGGAGAAACCATAGTCAACCTGGTCATAGTGTATGGGCCAAATGAGGATGAGAGAGCAGAGGTCAAGGAAGAATTCTTCGAGCTGCTTCAAAGGACAGTGGATGACTGCCTAGATGAAATTATCATGCTCGGAGATTTCAATGCCAGAGTTGGAAATGACCATGCTAGATGGGGTGGAGTTATCTGAAGATATGGAGAAGATACTCTCAATGACAATGGAAAGCGACTCCTCAGATTCTGCAGTGAGCAGAATCTGATCATTACCAACACAAAGTTCCCCCATAAGCGCATACATGCATACACTAGGTGTGAACCAACAAAGAATGAGAAGTCAGTGATCGACTATGTCATTGTTATGAGGAGCTCATTCAAATATGTCTGGGATGCTAGAGTCTGGAGGGGGCCAGAGATTGGAAGTGATCACTACCTGCTTACAATCAAAAGAACAACTGAAAGAGTTGCTCAGCCTAGGAACTGCCCAGCACCACGCAAGAAACCAAGTAAACGAACGGAAGAAATGAGCATTAAGACCTACAAGCTGAAAGAGCCAGAAATTAAGACCAGATATCAGGGGCTTATTGCTACAGTGATGAGAAACACAGAACAACCTGATGACTTGGAAACCCTGTGGCTTAAATTCAAGGACATCATAAAGACAGCTGCTGCAGAAGCATGTGGTGAAGTCCGACTTGGGAACAAGAGAAAGAGGACACCTTGGTGGACAGAAGAAGTCAAAGAGAAAATAAGAGAGAAGAAAATGGCATGGAAACAATACTTAGGAGCTAAAAACACAGCAGGACAAATAGAGAAATATAAAGAATATGTGATACTCAGAACAGAAGCAAAGAACAAGGTGCTAGCAGCAAAACAGAAGTCCTGGGAAGAATTTGGAGAAAAGCTAGAAAAGGATGCGCAAGAAAACCAGAAATTGTTCTATAAGACCCTAAAGAACATGAGGAAGGAAAAACAATGCCCTCTTAAATTTATAAAGGACAAGCAAGGCAAATTGCTTACTGCCCCGAAGGAAGTAATGGAAAGAATATTTCTCAGAACTCCTTGATGGTGAGCAAGGTAGAGCATCAGAAATGATAACCACTAGCACAGAAGAGGATACAAATGGTGATGAAGATGACATAAAGATGGAAGAACTGAAGGCAGCACTGGAGAAAATCAAGATGGGCAAAGCAGCAGGGCATGATGGTATAACACCAGAAATGGTTAAGTACATGGGAACATCAGGCGACCTATTACTCCTAAGGGTCCTACAGGCAGCGTGGTGCAACAAGGCCATACCAAAGGATTGGGAGATTGCCATTATAACACCGATTTTCAAAAAGGGTGACAATCGACAATGTGGAAACCACAGAGGCATATCCCTTCTCAGTGTCCCTGGTAAAATCTACTCTAGAATCCTAGAGCAGAGACTCCGATGCCTAGCTGAGCCACAATTGGATGAAGCCCAGTGCGGATTCCGAGCAAACCGAAGTACTCAAGACCTAATCTTCACACTCAGGCAGCTGAGTGAAAAGGCCCTTGAGTACAAGAGTGAGATCCATCTTTGTTTCATAGATCTGGAAAAGGGGTTTGACAGGGTCCCCTGGAGCAAACTTTGGGACTGTTTGGCAAGGAAGAACATTCCAGCACCTCTGATTCATGCTATACAGAGCTTCTACAAGTCTTGCAGAAATTATGTGAGGACAGCAAACTATAAGTCAGAAGAGTTCAAGACCACCACTGGTGTAAGACAAGGTGATATCCTATCACCTTACCTTTTCATACTCCTCATGGATGATGTCATCAAGGCATGTAAGGAGAGAACAAGAAAGTATTCAGTGGGGTACTGGAAGATGAGACAGGTCTGTATTTCAGAGCTAGCATTTGCTGATGATGATGTTGTCCTGATTGCTAAATCAGAGACACATCTCCAATCCAACCTGCAAGTCTGGAAGGAAGAGCTGGAGAAGAGAGGGATGGTCATAAGCAGCTCTAAAACAAAATCCATGGTGATATCACGAGAAGAAAGAAAACATCAGATTAAGTTGGGAGAACAGGCCCTGGAGCAGGTCGACCACTTTAAATATCTCGGAGCTATTATAGATCGAAAGGGGGGCATCAAAGAAGAGATGGCCACTCGAAAAGCAGCGGCTGGGAGACTTTATCAGGCCATAAATCGAGGATTCCTCAGCAAGAAAGAGGTTGGTAAGAAAACGAAGATGGCTGTATACCGCTCCACCTATGTCCCAGTCTTGACATGTGGATGCGAGTCATGGGCAATGACTACAACCCACAAAAGCCAGATCCAAACCTCAGAAATGAGGTATCTGAGGAAGGTGGTTGAAGTAACAAGAAGAGACATGGTCCGCAACCAGACGATACGTCAAGGCCTAAAATCCCATCCGCTGCAGACCCAAATAGAACAGTCCCAACTAAGATGGTTTGGCCATGTCTGCAGAATGGGAGAAGATCGGCTACCACGACAAGCATGGGAAACAAAGAGTCAGGGATCCAGACCCCCAGGACGACCCAGAGTCCGCTGGGAGGACAACATTAGACAATCTTTGAAGGACCGAGGACTAGAATGGAACCAGGCCAGGAAGAAGACAGCTGATAGAATAGTCTGGCGCTCTCTCTTCCAAACCTCTACACCTCACGGTAGAAGGGGAACGACTAAGTAAGTAAGTTCAAGAGAGACATGAAAGCACTGGACATTAATCAGCAACCTGGGAGGACTAAGCTGCAGATCGCACCAAGTGGAGATGCTCCCTATGGCACAACCTTAGATTGGCGACAAGAATCACTTACAGCAACAAGCAGAAGAGAAAAGAACAAGGCAAAAGGGACACCAGACAAAGAAAGCAGCTGAGGACTATCACCTCAAGAGAACATCATTCCCTCAGTCACGTTATGACTTGAGAAGGCTACTGTCTATAGAAGATGCAAAATGCTGATTTTTTTATCACAAATGAAATGTTCATAAATGTATGCCTCTGTAAGCCAGCCTGGCATATGCATAGCTGGCCTAAGGTTTCTCTTTGTGAACATAAACCAGTTTGTTTTTTTTGGTGGGTGTGGAGAATGGAAAGGCACTGTTGTAAGTGAAAAGTTGCGGCAGGTCAATTTAATTTCATTTGGTTAGAAACAGATTGATTTATAAGTTAACAGCTCTGACATTGAAATTAATTGGGGTGTTGCATGCTGTTCCTGGCTTCAAACATTTTTACAAATAGTTAATAAAACCTTTAAATTATTCATTTTTCTGTTATGTCAGTTGAAAACCTAGATGTGTTTTTGGAAACAGCTGTGATATGTGAAATGTCTAACCAAATAATGTGTGTACAGGAAGTAAGTCTTATAACAAAATTTCTTAAATTTAAATAAACACTACGTGTAGAGTTGACACCAGAGTTTTGTGCAGAGTGTAAACTTGACACACATAAAATGTATGTAAAGTTGACACCAATAAAATGTATGTAAAATGTAATGTAGACACCAAAATTGTCTGTAAAGTGTACAGTCTACACCACAAAAAATATAATAGTAGTATGTAAAGTTGTCATCAACATTTTGCATAGGGTATTGTTGTTGCCGAGCTTCTCACTCTTCTGCAGCCAATACCAAGTTGAAGACTCCTTGGTATTATCTACACTGTAGATCTTGGCTTTTCCTGTGGATTTTCTGCCGTTCTGAAATGTGTTGAGTTGAAGTCATGAGCTCCAGTTTCTCCAGCTTGGCTTGCATGCAAAGGACAATCACATCTGTTCCCAAGCTAGGAGGGAGAAGTGCATGGCATACTGTGCATTCCCCACCATCCAAGGGGACTCTCCAAATATGCAGAGCTAAATTACTGTGCTCTGATTCTGAGCTCTTCCCAAGGAATTGTCACGTCCTACACAGAACTACTTCTCAGCTCCCCCGGCCCATCATGGGCCCACAGTGAGATCCTCCTACATGCAGCCAGCCAGGTGAAAGCTACATCTGGGACTCAAGTGACTTCTCTAAGCTGAGTGTGCTATGCTAGATTCTCTGGAATCCCTGGAAGTGTGTGGATAATTTCAAGAGTCAATGAGGGTGTAATTAGCCTCACTTCAGAGGTTCACTTCCACATATATATATTGTAGCATTGTGCTTATCTGGTGGTCATGTAAGGATGACTCCAGATATGCCTCTATTCATGCCTAGGGTATATTTGTATGCTGTGATGTTCTCTTGTAAATATGTGCGTAGTTGATACATTGTGACATTCCAGTATTTCTTACCTGGGGGTCCACCAAATATCAGTGATTCCATGGGCAGTCATTGAATAAACAATTTTTAATTCTATTTTAAATATTTAAATACCCAGTACATAAGGATATTTTCTTGTAGATATTTTTATCCTTAGTACGTAATTTTCTCATCTAAACATTTGTATACTCAGTCAAGTTTGATAGTACAAATGCATACTTCCTGAGAGCAGGCAAGTCAGCACGTCCTGAACCAAATATTAGCTTACCAACTATTCTTGATTGTGCAAATGATTGGGATGTGGCAGTAGATCTACCAGAGTGAGGGACATACTCCAAAATCATTGGGAAGTCTCATAGACAACCAGGTGTAGTGCTGCATTCCTCTTCATCGCTCCAGATAATGATTGAGCCGACACAGCCAATGGAGTCAATGAAAAATGAGTAGCAGATATTCAGATTGGCCAAATAAAATGATCTGGTCATTGACTTGAGACATGATGGGTTGACAGCAAAAGTCATGGCTGTGAAAGTAGGTGCACGAGGTGTAGTAGCTGCCTCAGTTTATGATCTACTGAAACAGTTGGGCTTGAAGAGACAGTCAAGACCAAGGGCAGACGTCTGCTTTGGTTTTGTTAAACTCCTGTTAAGTCGAATTCTTGTGCTCAGAATTTTTGGATGTCGAAATATTTTGTCTGTCTCAATTCAAATTAGGACTCGCATAAGTAAAAGTTCTGCCTTCATCACCTGAGATACAGTCCTATGTGACCTTACATAGTTTTGAAGTGAACAGGTGATAAAAGGTTAATAAACGCCTGAGCTTCCATCAGTAGAATGCAACGCTAACATTCATGAAACCAGCAAGCATGCAGTCGTCAGGCCGACTGAGCAAATGGTTTACCTTGGTTTGCAAGAAAAGGGCTTTCGTTACTCTAACAGCAACGGGGCTACGCATTCGAGATCTGATGATAAACAAAGAGTGAATAACGAAGCATATTACTAGTAAATAATAAACATAAACCAGTATTTGACTGGCACATGTAAGTAAGAAGGAAGGAAAACACTAGACGACAGAAAAGTCCCTAGGTCAGGGTTAGTAACTCTTGCATCGGCTTAATTGTCCTGCAATAGACAGGAATCATTGTAGGAAACGCTAACAGCTTACACAAAAATACAAAGCCAAAGCATGATTAGAACATTTTTACACTTTCTGCTATCCTATTAGCAATTAGCCTAACACTACATTTTAAACTTTGCAAAATCGCTTTTGAAAACTTTGGCTATTTTCTTTGTCTTTTTTCCTCATAAGACGAATTACCTTTTTTCGATTTTTTTTCACACCCATCCATTTTGAAAACTTTAAAAGATGCAGAAACAAAAATTGAAAATCAAAATACTTGTTTCTGATTGGTTAAAATAATTACTTCATGCTTTACCTCTTATTCTGGCGTAAATGTCTGTCTTTAAGCAAAGTTCAGATAAGCAGAATTTAGGATAAGAAGTACTATAGATGATGCCTGCAATTTCTGAACTGTATCTATATGCTCGGCACATTGTACTCGTAGATAGTCTCTTATAAATATCTGTATGCTCGGTTCATTACAGACAGTCTCCTATAAATAACTACATGCTGAGTACATTGTTCTGTTTGTTTATATAGTGTTTTATTTTTATGTTGCTCACCATAGTATCTGTTAACTGATGCATTAACTGTCAGGCCACGTTGCTCTCCCCTTGCAGGTTCCAGAAGAAAAGAAGTTCAAAGCACGGAGAAAATTCAAAGTGAGTAGACATTTCATAAATTGTCAACATGAAGTTGCATGTCATTTTTTTTATAAATATAAATCTTTTTTGTGTGTCCACCATGTTGAGGTTAAGGTCAAGGTTGTCCCATAGCAGATCTACTGCTGTAGGGGAGTAAAGTGAGAGACTTGACTATACTAGGTCCAGCTTTAACAGGTTAGGGTGACCTGTTCCTTTCCTCACTGCCTTGTCCTTCTCTAACTCAAGAGCAGAGTCATGTACGCATTTACAGCTGGGTAGACTAGAGCATGATGCCACTGTGTTTCAAACCTGGTAGCTTTGCCATAAGAGGCCATTGCTCTAACCACTCTACCGATTGAATTCTGATGTTGAGGGTACAAATACCTTTTTTAAAAATAAATATTAAAAGTAACTTCAATTTTTTGTAGTTTGATATTTTCAAAGTTTATGATTTCGTGGCTTGTTTTCCATTGTGTCACAATAATTTAGACTAGCATTGTTTTAACAAGGATCTCTCTGAGAAGGCAAAAATATGATCATTGTTGTTTAAGTTATATCTGCCGTAAGTGACATCATGAATTAGGCAACCTGTCAGAAGCACTAATAGAAACCAGTTGAGTAAAAGTAAAGTGGGTTCCTGGCCACAGCAAGAAATATGCTAATAACAAAAGTAGGTAAACTTGCTGAAGAAGGAGGAAACAAAGTCAGTACAAGCAGTAACAAAATTGCTGATAGAAAAATGGCATAGTCAACAAATAGGGTCACATATAAAACTCCTTACTAAGAAGAGATCAAGTGACAATTTTCAGATCTGCTCAACAAGCTAAAAAATCTGGCCAACAGATGTGTCCATGATAGGGAGACAAGTAGAACATGTCCTTCAGGAAAATCAGCTCCACAAGATGACCTTTACCAGCCTTGTTGAAGGAGAAATGGTATGATGATTAAAGAAGCCTGAGACAGACTGCCAACTTTATGAGAAAAACACATACATTTATACAACAGCAAACGATGGAGATGTTCTTAGAGGTATGTTGTAAGAAGCAACTAATGTAAAGTTGTGTTGGGGCTGGCCAACTCTTTATCTACAACATATTACTTTAGAAACCACCACTACAAGAGTATGTTGGAGTACTGTGGCACAAAATTCCTGGGGGGGGGGGGGGGGGGGGGGGGGGGGGGGGGGGAGGTGGGGGGTGGGCTGTGCTCATAAAAGGGGGACCATGGACTGTCCAGTACTGTGGGGGGGGGGGGGGGGGGGGGGGGGGGGTATCCATGGACATGGGCTGGAGTGGTATGCATGCGCAAGGTGATGGCTGTGCTCATAAAAGAGTAGAAAAGAAAGAAAACACGACCATGACTGTCAGTACTGTGGTAGGTTGAGTTTAACGTTTCCTGCCGTCGTCTTTTGTTCCCAGGCTGGCGTACAGTGTATTAAATTTTACCTGAGACTGAGCTTTTACTTCAAGCACCCACCCCCAGTATCCATGGACATGGTGCGTGAGAACCCCTATGGTATCAAAATCATGCGCAAGGTTATAGATGCATGCGCTTTTGGTATGTACAAACACTGGGTCAAGCGTGTAGACAATCAGAACCGTGCTGCCCTATTTGAACACACACTGAGGGATGACTGGAAGCACACGCTGATGACGGTAGATGGTATAATGTAGATACTCAAGGTTGTTGTTTGTTTTGGAGTTTTGTAATTTATGATTTTAAAAAATTGAATTTGATCACATGAGTGGCTGCTTTAGTGACTTGATTTTGTACATCTCCACAACGTCTTCAAGTCTGTTGTTACATGTTCTTGATAATGATATTTTTATGAGTTTTTTTATAATAGCAACAATAGTTGATGAGTTTTGTACCCTTATATAACCTCATCATGTCCAAGACATCACCTGAGAAACCAGCTCCGCAAGAAGATGTAATTGTATTGTGTCAGCTTTTATGTAGGAGTCACTGTACAACTCACTGTAGGAGTCACTAAAGTAGAACATTTAATTAGGCCATAAGTGATGGAGGGAATGAGGATTGCAGAACTTGAACAACTAAAACGCTGGAGATTAAATAGAGATCGTCTTTGATATAAAACACTGGAGATTAAATAGAGATCGTCTTTGATATAAAACACTGGAGATTAAATAGAGACCGTCTTTGATATAAAACACTGGAGATTAAATAGAGATTGTCTTTGATATAAAACACTGGAGATTAAATAGAGATCGTCTTTGATATAAAACTCTGGAGATTAAATAGAGATCATCTTTGATATAAAACACTGGAGATTAAATAGAGATCGTCTTTGATATAAAACTAGTACTAGAGATTAAATAGAGATCGTCTTTGATATAAAACACTGGAGATTAAATAGAGATCGTCTTTGATATAAAACACTGGAGATTAAATAGAGATCATCTTTGATATTAAACACTGGAGATTAAATAGAGATCATCTTTGATATCTGTAACTTTTTTTTTTGTAGACAGGAAAACAAAACGGGTAGCAGGAAATTGTTTACGTTGTTATTGTTCAATAAATCAGACACCGTTAAAAAGTAATCAAAATTTGTTGTTTTAGTGTTTGGAAAATTGTGCTGTAAGGATTCTCAGGATGATTTTGAATATATTAGTCCAGCTGTTAGATATGCTGGGAGCAGGCAATTTTAAACTATGAATTTTACAATATTTTTATCAATCAGTAATTTAAAAAACTATTGGGTGGAAAAACTGGTATAATCTAGTTTTGGAAAAACTTATTGTTCAGATTGTGAGAATAGATCCTGGATATATCTGTCCACAATCCAGCTGTTTGAGTTTCTTAGTAATGCTTGTGATAGGGAATTTGTAAATCATAATTTAAAACCTATTACTGATCAGTAAATAATGCTTGTGATAGGGAATTTGTAAATCATACTTTAATTTAAAACCTTTTACTGATCAGTAAATAAACTGGGTTTTAAAAAAGTCTGGTATGTTCTAGTTATTGAAAATGTGCCAGGCTGATTCTTTTGTCAAAGGATTTTACATATGTCTGTCTGCTCAGATGTCAGCTGTATCAGAAACAGGTGTGACCACTTCTCTTTCATATTATGTCATTTCAGACATCAGGTTTGTGTCAGATACAGGTATATAGCAACTTCACTTTCATATTATGTCAGTTCAATCAGCTTTATGTCAATTACAGGTTTGTGGCTTACTTACTTAGTCGTTCCCCTTCTACCATGAGGTGTAGGGGTTTGGAAGAGAGAGCGCCAGACTATCATATCGGATGTCTTCCTCCTGGCCTGGTTCCATTCTAGTCCTCGGTCCTTCCAGGTTTGTGACAACTTGACCTAATCCAGACATCAGACTTGCCTCTCATCAGTTCTAATCATCACTGTTGAGGGTAGTAGTCTGTCTCCTTGAAGCTCTTTGTATGCTAGTTCAGTTGCAAATCTCCAACCTTGAGAACATCCCACACTTATAAATCAGAAATGATCTAGAAGAAATCTGACATAGAAAAAAAAAAGACAGAACGAACTTGACATCTGTAGTCCATGTTTGACCTTGTTTTAATTTATGTCTGATGGTCTTAACAAATGTAGAGGGCGCCCGAGTAAACTTTGTGATTAGTTGCAGCATTCCGAGTGCTGGTTGAAAAAATGTTGAGAGAACCTACAATAGATGTTTTGTGGTTTTAGTTAGTTGTGACACATTTGTAGATAAAATGTTGTTATGTCGTGGTTGGCAGTTACATCCACTGATAAGGTCAAAAATATAAATGACCCCAGAAACTGCACTACTTACTTACTTTTTCTGTCCACTGTTGCTGTGAGAATTAGTGGGGAAGTTAAGCCATTTATGCTCCAATTTAGACTTATCCTTAATAGAATAACCACTGTCTGCTTGCTAGGCCATAGCCCCTTGGCCCAGCGACTTTTCAAGGTTTCCTGAACCAGCCTTTATGGCTATCATAGCAGTCCTGTGTATGGACATAGTTGTTTGCTAAACCATTTTTGATGTAACTCAGCAAAATAGGTTAAGATGTCAGCTTGCCGAATTTAGATTTTAAAAATACAAAAGACCTGTTTGGTTAAAAATATCTATAAATGTTTACATTTCATGAATTTTCACCTTCTCTTCTGTCATATGGTTGAAGTTACATGTGTCAGACGTAATCTTGCACACTTTTAAAATACATTCAGAAGCAGTGACTCATTTTAACATGCCAGTGTGATACTGAATCATCATCATTTTTAATCAGCTTTTTGACAGCTTATAGAGCATGAAGTCACAACTTCTGCTGGCTCCCTTACAGGAAGCCTCCTGGAGTCACAACTTCTGCTGGCTCCCTTACAGGAAGCCTCCACCAAAACATATTCTCCTGCATTAGTTGTTTTTGTCGCAGTGTGTTTTATATGGTGAGATTGCCAGCCTCATGCTAGTCATGTTGTAGACATGCCTGAGGGTACAGCAGCAAATTTTTTTCTTAGCAGCAAATTTTTTTCTTCGTCTCCTCAGAGACCCCCACCCCCAAACATTACACAGGGCATGATATTAAACGTTAAATCCAATTGTCTCTGAATGTCTTCTTCCCACACTATCACCTTGACTGACTACACTTGAAAATAGCAGAGGTCAGCTACAGGCTGCTGGTATCTCTTAATACACCTTGTTCTGGGGTGGTACCCAGGATGGCAACTACATGGTCTGTTCCACATATGTTCAGCATGCCACAAAAGATATGGATCATGGTACCCAGGATGACAACTAAATGCTTTCTCTGTTCCACATTCAGCATGCATGCAGAAGATGCTGAGCAATCATTTTATCAATGCCGTAGGTAGACTCAGGTAGTTCCTACCTTTAACTTGTTAAAAAAAACATGGTACTGTAGCCTGTTGTGACCTGTGTGGAGTCTGAAGATTTAGTTTTTGTCAGCTAAGTTGGTGAGTCATCTCCTGGTTTTTTTTTTCTGTTTTCTTTGATGTCCACATCTTCCACTTATATCTGTATCTGCTATTGATCATTTTGTTGGCTTCTTTGTGTGTTAACACTTGTATCAGTTTGAATTAGTTTTTTCACCCTCCTTTGCCAGTCTGTTGGCCTCTTCTTTCCCAGGAATAATGCAGTTAGATGGTATACTGTGTGACAAACTCTATTGAACTGCTGACATAGTTTGGAGCTCTTTCTTTTTAAGACATTTACATCTTTGACTTTTTGAGTGTTGTGGTTACTGACAGTGTTTCAGAAATTGATAATTAAGACATCTTCTTCAAGTACCATACCAAATGGCATAGGTGATCACATCAGTAGAGGCTCTATTCTTGGGCCTCTACTTTTTGCCATATACATTAATGACCTTCCACTACACGTCGAGCACGCATCCTGTGACCTATTTGCTGATGACTGTACTATCTACACAAGTGATACAAGTTGCAACACACTCGAACTATCGTTACAAAAAGATACAGACAATCTGATTAACTGATTCCGTACGTAATTATTTTCAGCTCTGGACGGAATTATTTTTAAGCCCCAAAAATTTACACATACATAATTTACGTTTACTGACAATGTGTGTCTAATCATGAATTAAGTATAACATATTATATATCAAATTAAAGTACATTGGATGAACAATATAAATCCATATGCCTTTCTAGCTAATTTTATGTTATGTTTATGTTATAACAGATAACATGTACACGGAAAAAAGATAACTTGAAATTTTGAACAAAAATTTTCGACTTACGTAAGGCTTGTAACATAAATTGTTATCACAATACAGTTTCACTGCTTTCTTTGTGCAGGTAATCCATTTAGAAACACAGAAAAAGTAAGAAAGTTATGGTTGATCACACAGTTTGTTCACTGTTCACATATTAGTAACATATCCTGTGTGTTTTTCGGCCATTATGGCGATACGACAAAACACGATTAAAGATGAAGATAAATGTGAAAAAATCCGTTCAAACGCAAATAAAAGACGTTGAAGCTTGTTGAAATTTGCCCAGTTTTGTGTTTACTTCCGTTCGAGATAAATTCCGGGCAGTATAAAATATCAAAATAGAAAGAAACAATGAAATAAATCAGCGTCTTTTAAAAGATCTTACGTCTACAGCGTTCGGCCTTTGCGTCTATTATTAGATCTTGCGTACGGAATCAGTTAAGTGGAGCATCGGAAATCGCATGCTAATTAATATAATTAAAACAAAGTGCATGTTAATATCAACTAGACAAAAATTACAAAATTCTGAGAAAACAACACTTCAGATCTATATTGGTACCTCACCAATTGGAAACGTTAATGAACATAAAACTCTAGGAATAGTCGTTGACCAGCATCTAAATTGGAACTCACATGTTCATGCACTGACCAAGCAAACGGCACAGAAAGTTTACCAGTTAGCTAAAATCAAACATTTCCTAGATGAAGATGCACGAAAATTGTTCTATATATCTCACATACAAACAAACCTTGACTATTGCTCCACAATCTGGGATGGTTGTTCTATGTCCAACACAAAAAGACTCCATTCACTACAAAAGCGTGCAGTGCGTCTAGTTTCTGACAACTGCCAAACACAGTGTTTAGATCTATATAAAGATCTCAAAATACTGCCTCTAAGAAAGCGCTTTCTGTTCAACAAAGCTAAATTTGTTCACAAAATCCTGTCACAGAATGCTCCAACATATCTGTGGCCAATGTTCAAATACAATGAAAGACGCAGTCAACGCCTTAACAAAATACAAGTGCCCAAGCCTAGGCTTGACTTATTCAAGAAAAGCTTAGCTTACTCTGCTGCTCATCTTTGGAACTATCTTCCACATTATCTGAAAGATAACAACCTCAGTCCCTATTCATACAATCGTAAACTTTTCGATTACTTTATGAGTTCTGATTATCTGGCCCCCTAATGTGATTATTTTTTCCGAACAAATGGTATAATATCGAGTGTAGGTTTAATGATGATGTTAGTGCTTTTCAACATATTTTGTTTCGTGGTAATACTTAGTTTGTACTTTTCAACATATTCTATTTCATGTTTATAATTAGATACTGTGAATGTGAGTATGCTATTATTTTACCTTTACAACGTTGAATTCCTTGAATTGATGGGTAAAATATATGTGAGAATAAATGAAATCAGTATAAAAGACGAGAGAAAGGAAGGGCAGAATGTCAGACGGGCCTGTGAGCCCAATTCTCAACCCTTTGAAAATAAAGTTCGTTCGTTCGTTCTCTCTTAGACGAACCTATGTTCCTATTTCTCAACACTTTGAAAACAAAGTTCGTTCGCTCTCTCGCTGGCTCTCTCTCTCTCTCTCTCTCTCTCTCTCTCTCTCTCTCTCTCTCTCTCTCTCTCTCTCTCTCTCTCGCTTTCTCTCTCTCTTTCTCTCTCTCTCTTAGACGGGCCTAAGTTCCTTTCTCTCAACACTTTGAAAATAAAATTCGTTTGCTCTCTTTCAGTCCCTATTCATACAATCGTAGACTTTTCGAATACTTTATTAGTTTTGATTACATGCCCCCTTAATCAGATTATCTTTTCTTATAATATCAATTGTAGGTTCTAATGACGATGTTTGTACTTTTCTACATATTTTATGTCATGTTTATAAGTAGTTAATGTTAATATGAGTGTGCTATTTTATTTTACTTTGCAACGTTGAATTCCTTGACATTGATATGTAAAATGCATATGGGAATAAATGAATTCAGTATGAAAGGTGAGAGAAAGGAAGGGCAGAATGTCAGACGGGCCTGCGTGCCCAATTCTCAACCCTTTGAAAATAAAGTTCGTTCGTTCGTTCGTTCGTTCTCCACAACTTTCTGTCTTCAGTACTGTTTATCATTTCTGTTGTTGACTTCGTTCCATGCCGTGATGTCAAACCGTTGAGTGTCTTCCCTCTTTATTGTCCTCTATCCCATCTGTAGATACATGTCTTTAAACATGTTTCAATCTTCAGGGAATATTATAACAACTCTTTGTTTCCTCCACCATTACAAAGGTCTTGAAATGAAAGACTTATCTTGTGATGACTGGCTATTGATTTCATCATGTTGCATCACACTTATAACATACGCATTATCACAAAATTCAGTCGCCATAAACAGTCAAGATCTGACAACCAGGTTTTTATACCTTTTGTTTAATTCTCAAAAGACAACAAAAAAATCAAAGCTGCTTGAATATTTTTTGCAATAAATATTTAAGTCTGTTGGGGATGTTATGTCGCATAACATATTGTAAATATCCTTCCATTTTGTGATATTTACTTCTGAAGCAGTTTACATAATGTGCTTGTAATGTGCATAAATATTAGACAAACATAAAGGTATGTTTTCAGGCACTCGTACGAAATAAAGAAGTAGAACACTAGACAACAGAAAAACAACAGACGTGAGTGGCTTACCCACCTGAAGACAAGCCACCGTTATGTTTGTGTGTAATATTTATTGACTGTTTACAGGCCTCGGGTTTCCCTTCCTTATAGCTTGTAATGTGCTTGTTATTCATTTTCAAAGAATTTGCTGTTTGAGAAAATGTTGTTCCAAATTCAGCATTTTATAATTATTTTTTAGAGAAAATGTTGTTCCAAATTCAGCATTTTATAATTATTTTTTAGAGAAAATGTTGTTCCAAATTCAGCATTTTATAATTATTTTTTAGAGAAAATGTTGTTCCAAATTCAGTATTTTATAATTATTTATTATCTGGTAAGTAAGTAAGAAAGTCATGTTGTTAACTTATCTTTTTCCTTTATTAGTTCTTATATATGCACATGCACAAGGTTTAAATTTAAGCATGTGTGCCAAATCTGGTAACAAGTACACAGTTTATAAAGATGGTAGGAGTTTTGAATTAATTACTGCTTTGTTATTTTAATTATGATGATTATTATTACTACTGTCTTTGTCATTATGAGATTATTTTTATGTGTGTCATTGTCACTATGAATAGTCATGTCCCAGCACAGTTTTAAAAAGAAAAAAAGTTTTCTGCTTTTTTTTTTCTTTTGTAATTTAAATTGGCATCATAAACTAGCCAGATTTCTTGTTATGTAAATGTTTTTGCCGAAAGAACAAAAATACTGACTGCACAAGCAGGAGAACATTCTCTGGTGAAGATCTTGAAGTTATGGTCAGAGTGAGACTGAATAACACATGGAGAAGACAACTGGAGACAGAGATGAACGGGATGGAGACATGGAAAGACCTTGTGCTCATGGCTTATGCTCCTTGAGGAGCTAAACGGTGGGGATTGATTGAAATGCTGGATTTCTTATGTTTTACACAGTGGCTTCAGACTCTTGTGTTTCACAACAATAGTTGCAATTATGTGAACTTCCTCTGTAAATTTACAACTACCTTTAGTCAATATTCATAAGTATTTTATTGTGAAACATTAATATTGGAAAACAAATGTTACTGAAAATATCTTAACATTTAAGAAATTTTTACAATATTTCTGGAGGACTTAAATTCGAAATTTTGCACCTACACCATGGGAACTGGCCTGAGTAAATTGGGAATTTGAGAATGTGAAGAATATAGAAGGTTAGACATGAATTATGCCTGCGGCACAGTGACTTACGAGCTTGTATCACTGAATAAGTAAAAGAAGATAAATGGTTTAGTGCCTACGGCTCAGCACTTCATTTGTAAACCATCATATTTAGTATTTCAGCATACGTATTCTTGGGCTTTATTGTGTTAGTTCCTGGTTATGCTCAAGCTAAATGTTTTAAATAAAAGAAAATTATTTCTGCAAGTCTTTCACTTGTAACAGGTGTGTTAAAGTCTAGAAACTATAGACTTAAATGTTTAGTCACAGGAAGTGTGTTTATTGTTTAACCATTTTTGTTTACCCAGCTGTTTATAGTTACACAGTGATGTTTGTTGTTATGCAGTTTGTTTAAGTTGGATAGAGTTTACCCAATATGCAATGCTGCTTTGTGAATTTTGGTTCAGTTTACCCATAAAGCAGTAGCAGTAGCATTGTTTACCCACAATGCTATGCTGACTTTGAAGTTTGGTACAGTTTACCCACAATAAAGTCCTGATTTGTGAATTTTGTTAGTTTTCTGGCAGTGAAGTAGTGATTTGCAAAGTTTGCTATAGTTTACCAACAATGCAACGTGTCTGCTATGTTAAAACAAATGATATGTCTATGGTGCATAGTTTCTGGGATTTGTTTTAGCCTAGCATGTAATATCATGTTGGCATAAATGTAGAGAAATGTCTGTGTTAGTCTGGTCTCACATGATCCTATTGCCCTGTGTTAGGAAGTCTGCATGTAAGACCAGACAAACACAGGGCAATAGGATAATGTGAGACCAGACAAACACAGGGCAATAGGATAATGTGAGACCAGATAAACCCAGGGCAATAGGATAATGTGAGACCAGACAGTGTTTGTCTGGTCTCATATTATCCTATTGCCCTGGGTGGTTCCTGGGAATGTCTATGGAGACAAGAATAGGACTACTACTCCCTCATGTAGAGATAACTATAATGAGGTCTGCAACTGGATCATGTCAAACACAGTCTTGCTGAAACTACTACTGCAAGAACACATCAATTCTTTGGTGCAGACTTCCTTCAAGGGAGCCAGTCATTGCTCCATGAGGAGCAGAAAGACACTGTCATAATGAAGCTATTTATTTGTTGTTGACATCATGACATAATGAGTGATGTCATAATTAAGCTATTTATTTGTTGTTGACATCATGACATAATGAGTGATATTATATATGTTGTGGCACAGAGAATCCGTCATGTGTCAGAATTTTGTCCTATAGTTAATAGCTGACACAAGAAAGGTTTTTCAAAGGCCTTTACAATGGTGAAGAAGAGTTCGAGATTTAACACAAAGGACAGGTCACCTGAAATTCAACAAAAATATTAGCTCATTTTCACTGATGTTTGTGTTTCTTAGTAGACCACCACTGTAAAGTGCATTTAAATTGTGTATAAGATCTTTATTTTTTCTTTTAACTTGAAACATGCCATTTTTGTCTTTGATTCATTTTTGCTTGTTATGGAGCTTGGGTCTATGACTACAGACAAGAAGCCTACATAAGAGCATTTATCTGCTCTTGCTCCTGTGGTTTTTGTAGCTGTGTGTTTTACAAGATGAGGTTGCCAGACCCATCATATGCCATTTGGTAACAAAAAATCTTGATCAACTCCACAGTTGCCGTCATGCAGTAAACCTGTGCCAAGGCACATAACATGCTTCTGCGTGATGGTTACTTTTAACATAATGAGGTTGCTAGCCTATGACAGAACCTCACATTAGGTGACTCTTAATCTTTATTAATTAATTAGTTACCACAAGGCTGAGTGCTGTGGTGATCCCATTAGGTGTAGCCATGTAATGTTAACACATCAGGTTACTTGTAAACAAACGTACAGGTTTAGAATACAGGCACTGGCTGCTTCAGGTGAATCCTCACAAAATTATTTGTGAACAAACTTACTTACTTACTTAGTCATTCCCCTTCTACCGTGAGGTGTCAACAAACTTACTTACTTACTTAGTCGTTCCCTTTCTACCGTGAGGTGTGAACAAACTACTGGGTTATAATATAGGCAGTGCTTCAGTTGGGTTCATGCTTGTATTTTGGTGACCCCTTGTAACCTGTGAATCAGTTTCTGTGCCAAGGTTTGTGAGCTGGAATTATTTGTCTCATTGTGCATTCTCAGACACTTGGTAAGCATCATTTTACCCCTTAATAAAATGTCTGGGTCAATCATGACCATTGAAATTTTGCTCTGTGTTAGGACAGTCAAGGAGATTTGCATATTTCTTAACAAAAGAAACCTGTCATTTTTTTATATTTTTTATGTCTATTTAAATCTTATTAGGACATATTAAATATTTTGTTTGCAGATTATCAACAACAACAAAAATGCTGGAAAATTTAAAAGTCATTTATATTCTTGAGCAGCTCAATGGTAATAGTTCTGCTATTTTGATCACACTAACCTGATTTTATTATTTTTTAAATTTATTTATATTTTTGTAAAATTGTTTTGAAAGGTAGTTTATACCTGAAAGAAGTATAATATTAGTTCAAGTACTTGTATTCAGTTTTCATACCACAGGCAGGTAAAGAATTAGAAAACAATATTTATCTATGTCATATATTTCAGAACAAGGATTGTAATGCTGTATGTACATTTGTTTGTTTAAGTGCTAGGTCTTAAATCTGATTACGGGATTCCATTTTGATCACCTGTTCTCCTGTATATAGACTTGTTGCTGGCATTTCCAGGTGTGTTCATGTTTGCAACCTTGTGATTACCTGCCCTCTTCCATGAGCAAAAACGAACACAAAGTGAACAAACGAATGAGAGAAAATGAGTTTTTTTTATTTTATTTGTTTGTGTGTATTTTTAAATAAATGTTAGTGTACAATGATGGTTTAGTTGGAGAAAGTAAGGGGTTAGTATCAGGAACACTTGTATGTGGGTTTTTTTTGTAATTCTTCTGAAAAATTTTAAAATTCTCCTAAAGTGGACATTATCTGATTCTTGTGAAGTGGGCATTTTTGTAGTTCTCCTGAAGTGGGCATTTTTGTAGCTCTTCTGAAGTGGGCATTCTCTAATTCTCATGAAGAGGATATTTTGTAGTTCTCTTGAAGTGGGCATTGAATAATTCTTTTGAAGTGAGCATTTTGAAATTCTATTGAAGTGAACATATTGTAATTTTCTTGAAGAGGAAATTCTGTAATTCTCCAGAAGTTAGCATGTCATTCCTGAAGTGGGCATGTCATTCCTGAAATGGACATGTCATTCCTGAAGTGGGCATGTTATTTCTGAAGTGGGCATGTCATTTCTGAAGTGGGCCAAAGTGATATTTGCCTGAAAACCCATCAGGTAATTATATGGAAACAGCAGATATGGTTTGATCTGTGGTTAGATCAAGTGCCATCTCCACAATTAAGATTGACTGTAATGGATCATCAAGAGACAGTTTGTCTCTTGTCTTGATAGGGAACACTCTTGCAGGATATTCTTTGCCACCTTCTTGACATTCCGTTCCCACTTACAGTGCAGCTTTTGACCTTTGACCTGCTTGGCTTCAACCTTTGACCTGCTGACATGGCTTACTACAGTGTTATGTTTCTCTATCATTTTTCTTTTCACTCCCAACTGAGCATGTAGTCATGACAACAGCTGGCGTGTTGTTACATGAAGCCTGCACCAGAATATTGATATGCTCTTGCAGATGTGGTTTATATAACAATTTGTATGACATGGTGAGGTTGCCAGATCATCATTTTGCCTTGCACTCCTTACAGAGCATGGAACCACAACTACAGTTGTTCCCCTTGCTGGAAGTCTGCAGCAGTCACATGATCTAGCAGCAGTGGTTTCTGTGGTTGACATGGTGAAGTTACCACACCTCCTGTATACACACACACACACACTCATGTTAGCCAAGATTCTTGAAGGAGCAGTAATTCTAAATTTTCACTTCATTGTTTGTCTTTTCAGAGATTCCAGGTTCCGGAATCTTTGCATAATTATGATCTCTTTCATTTGTTGTTAATTTTAGCATTTTCCAGGAGTTTATAATTTAGTTTTTTTTTTTTTTTCCCCCTGTTTGGTGGCTTAACACATTAACTACCGCGAGCCGGTAGGACCGGCTTATGAAATCCCATCATTTGGACCACAAGCCGCTTGGAGTGTCGATTTATGTTTAGTAATAAATGAATACCAAATGTACTGAAACACTTTCTGATCTGGTTCGAGATTTTAAGCTGCCACCAGAAAACAAATTCCCAAAGCATGGTTGTTGTAGAACACTGGAAAATTGATATTATGTTCATATGTTTCAACGTTTTGGGTTAGTTACCAAATGTTGTAAAACTGTTTACCGTGGCAACTAGTGATAGGACCACAAAAAATGCTTGTACATCTCCAATAATGGCTGAACAAGCTAGAAATTTGTTTCAACAATTGACTGATAGATCTAGTGACGAGGACAAGAGTGACCACAGTGTGCACATTGAATGAAATAGTGATTTTGATAGTAGTGGGATATAAGCAGTGATGAAACTGAAAATATTGCAAGTCCTCGGCCATCAGAGGGCCTTAAAATAGCAAAGACCTCGATTAGAGTTACAAATGGTGCAGGAAATAATGTAACTAAAGAACGAAAACAACGGCAGCAAGCTAGTGAGGGTGAAACATCAAATAGTTTTCGTTTCGTCCCAACTCGTGAACCAGGTCTGCATGCAAATTTTGATATTTTATGGAAGTAGTGTAGGTGTGATTATGTAAGCTACCAATAGTGTAAATATTAGTCAGTATGTCTGTCCTTGGGCTTGTTAATCTTGTAATTGGATATACTACGCGAAGCAACATATTGGTAAGTTGATAATTTAAAAAAGAAAATTGAAACTTTGTTTGTCTTTCAATCAATTAATATTATTAATAATATTTACCATACCTGTAAACGTAATTTGTTCAGCTTGTTGTAATAGTACATTCATTTATCTTTAAAATGACGTATAATTCATAAAAATCTGTAAGCTATTACGAAAAATACAGCTTAATTTGTCCATACACCTACAGGGTGAAAATGGGAACAAAATTTAATTAAGCCACAGCGTGTTTTCCAAATCAGTAGTTAATGTGTTAAGAAATTTGAGCTTAAAAAATGTGGCCCAGTGTGAAATGAATAAATCCAAAGTGGCAGTTGCCAAGTTTGATGCCCAGAGCTTTGTGTTTGAAAGTAAAACCTGCAAGGTTTCTGTTTAGTTTATGACTGAATGTTTATTTCTTCACATTCTGGCATTTTCACTTTTTTTTTATAAATTTGGGCTGCGTGTATCTGTTTGTGTGTGAGAATTTAAGAGTTAAATACTCCCATTGTTGTTTATTAGATGTTTCTAAATAAAAACCACATTATAATTAATTGTCTTTGAGTTTGTTTCATTGTTTTTTTTTTTATTTTGGTTTATTCTTTTATTCTGATGTTTTTTTGTTTTTTTTTTGGTTTCCTTCATTCTCATATGTTGTTAATTTCTCTCATTTTCAGTTTCTTACATCTTTATGTTTAGGATTTGTTTTTCTTTCTCATATTTTGATAATTTTTTATATTTTCACATTTTTGGTTAATTCATTTATCATGCTTTGCTTTTATTTTCTTTATATGACTTTATATAATTCATTATGAAGGCATTTGTTTATCCATTTGTACATATCTTATATCCACAGACATAATATTTCACAGATGAACAAGCAGGTTTTTGACAAAACAGACTCTGTACAGAAAGCCACATTCAGAGTGATACTTGAACAAAGTCTGAAATGGAATTCACCGCTTTATATCACATTCTTGGACAATGAAAAGGATTGTGATAGTGTATACAGAGAATCAGTTTGGAAATTGATGAGACCTTATAGAGTCACCCTGAAGATCATTAAATTAAGAAAACTTATGAAGACATGACATGCAGAGTACTTCATGAAGGACAGCTTACAGAACCATTTGGGATAAGAACTGGAGCACGACAGGGATGCCTCTTGTCTCCATTTATTTTCTTACTAGCCAGAGATTTGATTATGAAAACACTGACATCACACAATAGAAATGGAATCCAGTGGAATCTGACTAAACAGTTTGATGATCTAGATTTTGCAGATGACTTGGATCTTCTGTCCCATAAATGTAATCAGATGCAAGACAAAATGATAATACTCTGTGAGAGGTCACAGCAAGTGGATCTGAAAAATGAACAAGGAAAAGACAAAGATAATGAGAATGCAAGAAAATGAATGTTTTTAGCTTCTTTTAATTATTGTTTTTCTTGTTCTCCATATTTCTTCTTCTTCGATCCTTAGCCGCCGACCGTCAAAGCAGTCAGTGGCCATCACGCCTAGTGGCGTCTTGTAGGGCAACAACAAATTGATTCCACCCTGCTCGGTCGGTGGCCATCCTTTGTACAGTGCCCCAACTCTGGTTCATTTCCTGCATCTCAGCCTCCACAGTCCTCCGCCAGGTTGTTTTTGGTCGGCCTCTCTTTCATTTTCCTTCAGGGGTCCAAAGCACAGCTGTTCCCGTGATGGCATCGGGGTCTCTTCTGAGGACATGGTCAACCCAGCTCCAGGGTCTGCCAGCCATGATGGTGGGCATGTCCTCTTGCTTGCTCCGAGTAAGCAGATCTTGGTTGGTGATGGTATTTGGCCAAAATATTCGGTGAATTTTTCTTAGGCATGTTGTGTGAAAAGAGGACAATTTCGGCATTTCCTTCTCTGTAACTCTCCAGCATTCTGCACCATAGAGAAGCACAGAAAGCACACAGCTCTGATATAATCTTAATTTTGTGCTTGTGCTGTATTGAGAGGACCTCCAGATGTTGTCTAGGCCAAAAAAGGCTGTTCCTGCCCCATTCATTCTGATGTTGATGTCCCTGCCTGCCCCGCCGTCTGGTGCCACCACGCATCCCAGATATGTGAAGGTGCCTGTCTGCACTAGCTGCCGACTCCCCACTGACATGGGCCCAGGGTTGCTCACACCGAGCGTCATGACCTCTGACTTCCTCAAATTGATGCCCAAGCCCACCTGCTGGCTAAACCCACTAAGTCCGTCCGTTTCCTCCTGGATGTGCCGATGCGAATGCGCCAGTAGTGCAATGCCATCTGCACACACCAGATCTTCTAATGTAGAAAATGCAGTCCATCCCACTCCTCTTGGGCTGCCGTCTGTCGCATCACCCAGTCTATGACTGCCAAAAATAGAGTGGTTGATAAGGGGCATCCCTGTCGTACTCCTGTCCTCACCCCAAAGGTTAGGCTGCTCTGCCCAACACTACACGTAAAGTTGGCATAGAGGCTTTTTATGATTGACACTATGCAGCTTGGAATTCCATAAGCCCTCAGTATTTTCCATAAACTGTCCCTATGTATGCTGTCAAAAGCCTTTTCAAAATCAACGAAACTAATGTACAGCTGTTTTTGCCACTCCGAGCACTGCTCTATAATGCTCCTGAGAGTGAATATATGATCCACACATCCCCTGCTCTTTCCAAACCCTGCCTGCTCCTTCCTCAGCCTGTGGTCCACTGCTCTTGAAACTCTCTGTACAATTATCCTGCCCAGTACCTTGCTGGGAACCGAGAGAAGAGCGATTCCTCTCCAATTATTGCAGTCTGCAAGATCTCCCCTCTTTGTTCCACTCTGATGGTGTTGTACCCGTTTTCCAGACCTGTGCAAACAGTGGTTCTAATAGTTCTGCTGCTAGCTCAGGGTCTGTCTTAAATAGCTCTGCATTTAAGTTATCATGGCCAGGAGCTTTTCCGTTCTTTAACCCTTTGATTGCTGTGATGATTTCTTCTTTTCGTGGAATGTCTATATTTACATCTAGATCGTTTTCAGCCTCAGGAACATTCAATTGTGTCTCTGGTGGTTCCTTGTTCAGAGTTTCTCTGAAGTGCTCTGCCCATCTTGTTTCCTGTCCCTCTGCTGTCGTGATGAGATTTCCTTGCTTATCTCTTACTAATGTAATATTGTTTGCACCTCGTTTTCCGCTGATGAATTTAATTATTTTGTATACTGTGCTTTGTTCATTTCTCAGTGCTGCCTCTTCTGCCAGTCTTGCAAGATCATCTAGGAAATTCCTTTTGTTGGCTCGGGTTTGGCGTTTAACTTCCTTGTCCAGCTGACTGTACTGTTCGCTATATAGTTGCTTTAACCTGGGGGACTTCGCTTCTGTTTTCTTTCTTTTCATTTCCTTTCTCAGTGTTATGGTGTTTAGTGTTTCTGGTGTTATCCAGTCTTGCTTCTTCCTTTCCTGGAATCCCAAGCATGATTTGCTGCTTTCCTTATATATTGTTGAAATGGTGTTGAATTGCTGGCCTATATCATCAGTCAATGTCTTTTCCTGACTTTTGGCAAATTGATATCGTTTCTTTATGTCGGCCGCAAAAGCTTTTCTGGTAAGGGGGTCCTTCAATTTGCTGATGTCAAACCTTTTCTGTGTAGTTACAGTTGGTCCAGCCCTTCTTAGTTTCACTTTCAGTTTTGCTACTACTAAATGGTGATCACTTCCCACATCTGCACCTCTTCTTACCTTCACATCTTGTAATGCATGTCTCCATCTACCGTTAACCATAATGTGGTCTATCTGGTTTCTGTCCCAACCATTTGGTGATTCCCATGTTAATTTGTGAATTTCTTTATGTGGGAAAAGTGTTCCTCCAATGACCAGGTTGTTAATACTACAGAAACTTATTAATTTATTCCCATTTTCGTTTGCTGTTCCGCTGCCGCATTTCCCCATTACTCTTTCATTATATGTATTGTGTGTACCAACTTTCGCATTGAGGTCTCCCATTACTACAATAAGATCATATCTAGGTGTGTCTTCCATTTCTTTCTGCAGTTGTTGATAGAATTCATCCTTGACCTCTTCATCGCTGTCATTCGTTGGTGCGTAGCATTGTATTATTGTAGTATTGGTGAATCTACGTCTCCGTCTTAATCTTATCAGTCTGTTGTTGATGGGTTTCCATTCCAGTAATGTCCTTTCTATTCCTTTCTGTAAAATAATGGCTATGCCTTCATTGGGCTGTCCATCCTCTCTTCCAGAGTAAAGTACTGTTTCTCCTGTTGCTGTTTTAACTTTTCCTGCCCCTGTCCATCTGCTCTCGCTTATCCCTAGAATATGTAGCAACCTATAGTTTCTCATTTCTGCCGTGACCTGTTTTAGTTTACCCGTCTCATTCATTGTCCTGACATTCCAAAATCCTATTCTTGTATCGTGTTTTGCGGTCAGGACGTCCGTTCTCATGTCAGTGGCTTCCTTTCGGCTTTCACCACTGACAGTCATACGAGCCTCATACTCCGAATGTCCGTCCCGCAGCAAAGTTTGTTCATTCGTTGTTAATCACCCTTGACTTCCCATTATATATATATGTGTGTGTGTGTGTATGTACATATGTGTGTATGTATGTATATAATTTATTTTATTTATTTATTACATTTTTTTATTATTTTTTATTATTTATTTTTTCTCACTGTTTTCCAGTCCATGTTTTCATTATTTTTTGCTTTTAATGTACTATCCACTTCCGGTTTTGTGGCAGCCATCTTTGCTCCAACATGTGCTAACACTTAAGGGAATATTTTTCTCTTATTTTTATAGTTTCATGTTCTCTACTTAATTCTCACTTTCTTTCCCTCCTGTCTCTTGTATGTCTGTCAGTGACGAAGGCCTTGTGGCCGCAACATTGGTTTTTCTTGTCCTTTCTCTTTGTAAGACGTATTACTATTTGTGTGTGTTTTGTAATTTTTATTTTTCATTCTACCCAAAATAAGAATCTTCAACTCAAATGTCAAGTCAGTCCTATTGTATGGCTCTGAAACATGGAAAACAAGAAAAACAATAATTAAAAGCTACTAACATTCATACATTGGTGCTTGAAATGGTATAACAAGGTCATCAATGTGGAATTGATGGCAAGAACTTGACAAGTGCAAGTGAAACAAGAGTTGAGAAGAAGACAATGGCAATGGATAGGACACACAGAAGACATCTGTTGAAAGCATTACAAGGCAGTCCTTGTTCCGGAAACCCCAAGGTAATAGAGACAGAGGTAGACCAAACATAAAAGACAGGAGTGAAAAATGATGAAGACATGGATGGAACTTGAGCTGAAGGCATGTGACAGGAGGACTAGGCATGTGTTTGTTGAAGGCCTATGCTCCTTGGGGAGCTAAAGGGTATCGATTGCTTGATCTTTGAGTACTATTTGCTGTATCTCAACTCTCTACACGTCATCAGCTGCTTTCTCAACATCTACCTAAACTGTCTGTATGTGCTTATTTTTATCTAAAGCATCTTGAATTTCCTGAGCAATTATTTATTTGGTCACTGTTGATCTGTGTTGGATGAAACCAGTCGGTGATGCAGAATGTGGGTTTAAGGGGGCAGGGAAATCAAATCTACTAACTTCCTTTGTCCCATAAACTAAATCTTTAGGACGCCAACATTATGTTAAATGTTTTACTATTTGTTTCCACGCGTGCACAACCTGTACCAACATCTGTGTCTCTACGAAGGCCTTTGTCTGTTTCTGAATACTGTCTGTCCTTTTCGCCTAGCCAATTTTTCTTGCTTCCGGTTATCACTTAAGACTTGTAACGCAGCTGATTGTGTCTTGACACAAAGCCGTACTATTTAAGTTCTCTTATAAGTCAAACATACACCAGTATTATGAACATATACCCCAGACAGAAGAAATAAGCAAGATAACCTACTCATCTCTCGTCCTCCAGGAAGAAAAGATCTAATTTTCATAAAGACCAGACCATGTTAGGAGAACTCTATAGCAACATGAAAACTAGCGTAGTCGGTACGAATACAGAATGAACAAACTAAATTTATTTAACAGATGCGACTTCAACTATCTGAATGCGCACATAATTCCAGGTACATGGAAACACATACACATTACAAATTACCTGGACACTAAGGAAACAAACAAACAAAATTGAACTCTTCCTTAGTTTAATCAATCAATTCCGTTAAAACATCTTTCAAATCAGACTTATTTAATGAGTGGCAATTAAACAATGCCTTACGAGATTTTAATAAACCATAATTGTTCATAGATTAGGAACTAATTATTGAGACATTTGTCTTTACTTTTTATTCTCTCAGTTCACAAGGGAAATATTTTCGCTGAGGTTAAGGGGAATGACAAGTTTCAGACAAACATAAATATAACATTTATCTTTTGGTAATGATCTTGCTTTAATATCAAAATGTCAAATAATCAAGAAAACTATGATACATCACCAAATTTTAGCTTTCATTAAAAAAAAAATCACTGTAGACATACATTATTCACCAAAGTACTTTATCACTGAGGCACTACAGACAATACATGCTTGGCTAGTAGTCGCCACTTCTCTTTATCGACCATTAGTCCGCTTAGTTGTGTGGCAGGTACATGTGTCCACGCATTTATAACGCCAATACATTTATTTATGTCTGCCCTGTCTTCTTTTTCCTGAAACTGTGCCGTGAGGAAAACTCTTTGGTATATTCATGTGATCTTGATGTATGACCATGCCATGGTCGCTTCAGTCTCTTTATCATTGTGACAAGATCTTCATACCGTCCTGTGAAAATTACAAGACAGCCCAGGAGTCAAAGTTTTGCGCGGAGAGTAATCATATTCAATCTCCGTGTTAATTTCAGATTTGTTAGGGCTGTCATTGATTGGTTTATATTATGTTAAAATAACTTCAGTTACCACCAAAGTATGGTTAGTTTTTATAAAATACAGCCAATTAAGACTCATCAAATTCCTCATCATCACTAAGACTCATCAACAGTAAGACATCAAATTCCTCATCACCAGTAAGACTCATCAAATTCCTCATCATCAGTAAGACTCATAAAATTCCTCATCATCGCTTCACTTTCCGTTCCTTATGGAGTGTAGAGCCATAACTGGAGCTGGTACCTTTGTAAATAAACCTGCAGTGAAACAATTATGTGATCTTACAACCGTGGTTTTTGTAGCGATTAGTTTACACACTGAGGTTGGCAGGCACTACAATCTCGCTTCAGTCGCCTCTTACGACACGCTTGAGCAAGAATTAGTCCTATTCTTTCTACCTCTATTCAGAGACCCACAGGAACTACAAAGGGAAATGATCTGATCACATCAAACACAACAAACAGAACATGATTAAAATGTCACGCAGTGTATCTACGGCTTCTACTACACAAAACAACAGAATATGATTAGACTGTTAAACAGTGTATCTACAGCTTCTACTACACAAAACAACAGAATATGAATAAACTGTAAAACAGCGTATATGCGACTTCTACAACAGAATATAATTAAACTGTGAAACGGCATATCTGTGACTGCTAGAATACGGTACACGTTGCTGAATGAAAAATGCAAAGGTATTTAATACTAAATAATTACATAATATGTTATGGATGCACATTAAGTCTGATGATCAGAAACTCATAAAATATTGTGATAACATATCCCCAGGAAGAAGACTTGTGAGGGTGGAGGGGGGATCACTGAGGCACTACAGACAATACATGCTTGGCTAGTAGTCGCCACTTCTGTTTATCGCTTAGTTGTGTGGCAGGTACATGTGTCCACGCATTTATAACGCCAATACATTTATTTATGAACATTGAAATCTGCCCTGTCTTCATATTTTTCCTGTTTCAACTGTGCCGTGAGGAAAACCCTCTTTGTATGCATTATTTGTGATCTTGATGTATGACCATGCCATGGTCGCTTCAGTCTCTTTATCATTGTGACAACATCTTCATACCGTCCCGTGTTTCTTCTCTCTTCATTCGCTATACGATCCACGCACACCAAGGATCTTCGAGTAACATCGTATTTCTGTTGTTTTTATTCGTATCTCCAAACCTGCTGCCAAAATCCAAGTTTTGCATCTGTAAGTGAACATGAAAATTACAAGACAGCCCAAGAGTCAAAGTTTTGCGCGGAGAGTAATCATATTCAATCTCCGTGTTAATTTCAGATTTGTTAGGGCTGTCATTGATTGGTTTATATTATGTTAAAATAACTTCAGTTACCACCAAAGTATGGTTAGTTTTTATAAAATACAGCCAATTAAGACTCATCAAATTCCTCATCATCACTAAGACTCATCAACAGTAAGACATCAAATTCCTCATCACCAGTAAGACTCATCAAATTCCTCATCATCAGTAAGACTCATCAAATTCCTCATCATCGCTTCACTTTCCGTTCCTTATTGGGAGTCAAAAGCCATAACTGGAGCTGTACCTTTGTAAATAAACCTGCAGTGAAACAATTATGTGATCTTACAACCGTGGTTTTTGTAGCGATTAGTTTACACACTGAGGTTGGCAGGCACTACAATCTCACTTCAGTCGCCTCTTACGACACGCTTGAGCAAAAGAAGTATCAAAAGAGTCCTAGTCCTATATTCTAGGAGTTTCAGAGACCCACAGGAAACTACAAAGGAAAAATGAGAACTGTATCACATCAAACAGTTAACAAACAGCAAACAAGTTGATTCATAAAAGACAAGCATGTGTATCTACGGCTTCTACTACACAAAACAAATGAATATGATTAGATATTTTTAAACAGTTCTCTAGACCAGCTCCACAAAACTACACAAAACAACAGAAGAGCTATGAATTAACTGTGAAAAAACGTAAGCGACTTCTACAACAAAATAAAGCTTCTAAACTGTGAAACGGCTATCTGATGGCTGCTAGCAGAATCAAACGGTCGACACGTTGCTGAATGTTATATAAAATGCAAAGGTATTTAAAATGAAGAGATACCAGCAGAATGGAAGGAAGGATATCTGGTTATGGTTGCACATCAAAGGAAATTTACAAGAGTGCACAAATTATAAGGAATAATGTTAACTATCAGTGCCAGGAAGAAGTATTAAACAGGGCTTGAGAGATTAAAAGAGGGATAGACAATAAACCAATGTAGATGATAAACAACAGGTTTTCGACAAAACAGATATGTACAGACCAGATAGCCACTTTGAGAATAATAGTTGAACAAAGTCTGGAATGGAATTCACCACTATACATCGGATTTGTGGACTCGGCAAAAGGCATTTGACAGTGTAGACAGAGAATCCTTTGGAAATTCAGGCATTATGGCAGTTCCCCTGAAGATCTTAATTTAATAAAAGAAAACATATGGGTGTGGTTTTCGTCACCCCAGGGCTTACAGAAATTTGGCTGTAGACAGATAACAGGATTGCGACAGGATGCCTCTTGTCTCCAAGCTTTTCTTGGAGCAAAGATTATAATTTATAAGATTACGAAACACACAAAAAATGGAATCGATCTGACTAAAGCAGTTGATGATCATGCGTTGATGACTTGGCATCAACCCAGAACCGTAATCAGATGAGTGTCAAATTGAAAAACTGTAATAGAGGTCACACTTTGTCTGAACTTACACAGAAAAGCATAATGAAATAATGCAGGTAATTTTTAGACCTTGACAGTAATAATATTCTAATATGTAAAATACATACCGTGAATTTTGGGTAATATAGATAAAGTTGGAGGGACATTGAAGCGATATCAAAATAAGAGGTACAAAAGGCAAGAGGAGCCTGCGAACAGAAAATAAATGGAATAGAAATATAACATGTGTATGAATCTTCAAGCACTCTGAAGATACCCATGTATGTGTTGCATTTATTTTTCTTACAAATGTCTGCAAAAGACCCATTTTGTATGTTTTTTCTTTTCTGGAATAAATATAAAACGATTCTTTCTTATCAACAAACGATTTTCCTCGAGGCCAACGCCTGGGTGACGAGATAACAGAAGGAAGGACAACAGGAAAACAGTCAAACATTTGATAAACAACTATAGGATATCGGATTCTGCAAGTGACCTATATCTTCTGTCAAACAATACAATAGACTATTACTAGAGGTTGTGAAATCAGAACAAGAAAACCACGGAAATGAGACTAAATGATTAGGTAAGCAGAACCAATAAAAATATAATGCTTACATAGCTAAAGAAGTGTACGTGGTGTAACTACGTGGAAATATCAACCAAGAAAGAGGAACAAACTATAATGTTAGTTCCAGGATTAACAAAGCCGGATTAATTTTCAATTCTCTCAGCCTAGTATGGAACTCTGCTGGCTTTCTGAGGAGGATAAACATGGGCTGCTCAACACAAATGTAGAGTCTGTCCTACTCTATTGTTAAGACACGTGACGATTCACCAAGAATACGTCATCACCAATAGATGACTCTGTTACATCCTCCGCATCAGGTGACTGGACGTAGCAACAAAGGCAGACCAATGGAAGAGAACAAGACAAAAACCATTATGGCTGGAGATTATAAAAGAAATCGGGGATGACTTGGAGAGTCTGTCTGTGACCTAACACACAATATACCCCAATTATAACCAACTTTCAGGTTGAACAGGGTATTACAGCAACATAATAGACGAAAACAACAACAACAACAATTGGAGAGTCTGTCGACTTTCGTTTCCTGAAGCGGTAAGACGTATTTTTGCTAACCTCAAATTACACAAGCCTGATAGTCCTTTTTAGGACGAGACACAGTGGAGATTCTTCATCGAACTACTTCAGTATTAGCTTAGTGCAGTTAGTTTTAGATAATTGGTAGCTAGAAATGTTAATATAACTTAGGAATTCTATTAAATACGCTTGATAGACTTTATAAATGTAAGTGGCGATTCCTTTTTAGTTAGATTTAAGTATTAGCTTATTACATTTAATATCAAGTAATTGGTGACTAGTTAAGTATCACTTGGAATTTTAATATTACCAAAAATTTTACGGCAAAAGAAATTAAAAATAATAGAAATTAAATAGCGCCACGTGGCAATTGCTTGAGTGAGATCTGGCAGCCATCTTGAAAGACATAATTTAAGTGGTGATTTCCTTTGTAGTTTGTTGTTAGTATTAGATTATTGCAGTTAATGTTAAGTATTAGGGGACTATTTAACTATTGTTATAAATATTTGTATAATTTAAGAATTGTAGTGAGGAAAAAAAAAAAATATATATATATATAATAAAATAAGCCAAAAGCCATAGATTACAAATAATAATATTCAATCATCAAAGTATAATTTAAAGACAACAAATATATTAAAGTTACCTGGTAAAAATTCGAACTAGATATAACTGTTAAACTAGGTCTACTAGACAGGTTTAAAAGTGTTTCTTAAATAATATTATAACATTTACAAAAAAAAAAAGAAAGGAGAAAGCAAGAATATTCACAACTTAGGAATTCTATTAAATACGCTTGATAGACATAGACATAGACATAGACATAGACATATTAAATATAAGTGTTGATTCCTTTTTAGTTTGATTTAAGTAGGACTATTAGCTTTTAACATTTAATATCAAGCATTTGGTGACTATTTAAGTATCGTTTGGAATAATAAAAAAATTTAAAAAAATAGAAATTAAATAGATCCAATCGACACGTGGCATTTGCTTATGTGAGATCTAGCAGCCATCTTGATAGACATAATCTAAGTGGTGATTTCCTTTGTAGTTGGTTGTAAGTATTAGATTATTGCAGTTAATATTAAGTGTTAGGGGAATATTTAACTATTGCTATAAATATTTGTATAATTTAGGAATTGTAGTGAGGAAAATAAAATAAAAATAAACCAAAACCATAGATTACAAAAATAATATTCAACTATCCAAATATAATTTAAGTAAAAACTCATATAGTGAAGTTACCTGGAAAATTCGAACTAGATTTAACTGTTCAACAAGGTCTACTAGACAGGTTTAAAAGTGTTTCTTAAATAATAATATTATAAAATATATTATTTAAAAAAATAAGGTTTACGCAACTTAAGACTAAAGCAGCGAGACTAAGGATAAACAAAACCAAGAACATAATAAAAAGAGTAGTAGCAAACTAAAAGACAGGGGAAATAACCAATGGAACCAATAACCACAAAACAGTCCGGGCAAGGAAAAGCGTGGGCCAAAACTCCAGAAAAAGATTAAAACAACAAACCTGACTGTAGTAATATCAGTGAAACAAACGCTAATTTCCCTAGAATTGTACTCCCAAAATGCTAGTAAATAAAACAGCCCGTGTGTTAATGACTAACAGCTTCTACTATGCCAGTCGGGAATCCAATGTATGCTGTAGAAATGCTGGTTAATTATCTCGCTAGCAAAGCCACTAGATTTTAGTACCGCTTGCGTGAAACTAACGTCACAGTTCAAGCCTAGCCTTCAAAGCAAGAGAGAGAGAAGAAAACGTGTAAAAACGAATACACGAAGGCATAAAATTGAGAGAAAAATGTCGTAGCATGGCAGAAACGCGACGTCACAAGTTGCAGACCCCCCTTTTTCTCAACACGCGTTAGTGGCACATATTCACGCTGTTAGACTCTTCAGCCGATATAAACACACATACAAGTCGCATTTCTAGCTAGAAGTAGTGCTAAAGTAGTGATTCTACAAACGTGTTGTTAAAAATTTGGTAACGTACTACAAGGATCGGCTGCGGTCTGCATGAGAGCGATAGTTAAAAATAAAAGAAAAAAATTAAGGTTAACGTGAGATTTTTTGAATATGCAGTACTGAATAGGGGGATGAGACGGAGTATCGGACGGAGTGTCGCTAGTTCGTGTTTACTAATTTGAATAGGAGAGATAGGAAATATTTTTTTGAAGCATTGTAGAAATAAAACGATACTAGGCATTAGAAATAAATACCAGAATAAAATAATGTAATGACTGTGCGATAAATAACAACAGGATCAATAAGTATGTATCAGAATTTAAAACTATTAAGAAATAAAGAAGTTGGACAGAAGACAGATAGACGAAGGGACTTTAAAATTTTTCTCAGTTTGCCCGTACTGGGGGTAGAGGGGAAGGAGTCCTAATTTTGAATATTTGAGGTCAGTTTTGAAAAAAGGAACGCTAGAAGCCAAACGGTCCCTGATTGGCTGTGGTGTAATATACTAACGGTAGCATAAAACCAATTAGTAGTTAGTATTAGGTGCCACTTGTTATAAAGATTTTGATCACTAAAGTTGTGTTAAAGACAAGAAGGAGTACATTCTTGTTTGCTATTCTGCACTAGCAGCGATCTGGATTATTACCATATATCGCAATATTCAACTATTTAGTGTTTATATTTCTTTGATGCTGTAAGAATGAAAACCTTTATATTGTCAATTTTATCATTATAAAAGGTTTCCTTTGTCAAGGAAAGTGTCAACCGGTGGTTTGAAAGTTATTTATCCATGAAAGGGGTACCAGCCAAATTGAGAACGTTAACTAATTGTTTAGTTACCATACTGATGTCTGATGATATTGCAAATGTTAGAGTAGGGAAAGAGAGAGACTATTAGATGCTGAGTCGGACACATTTATATTGTTCCAGGGTTTCTTCTACGTTTGAAAGTGAGCCCAGGTGATCAAATACCTGACCATAAGTTCTGCAGTGAGGCCATATCTACTGAGTGCCTGCACATAAATATATTACAAGAAGCAGAAGCGTGACTTGGCAGTGGAAGCTGACAGAGTATACTTCAGTCAGCCTGTTACCAGAAATCCCAGATAAGCAATCGTGTCTGGGGTATTTGATATCGCAAACAATCCAACTCTCAATTTCCCAAAATATAATGTGTCAGACAGTGATGAATCCAAACGTTCGTATAACCTGTACCCTTTTCTAGGAGCAAGGAATACTTGACACTTTTCTAACTTGACTTATATAAATAATTGTGGGAAAACACAGACTCAATTATATTTGTGAATTAATTGCTGTAAATATTTATATTATCATTTAGAGTTGATTATTCCTGTGTCTAAAAGAAGAACAAAGATACAGGAAAATAAATTGTACAAAAATATGTTAAATTGAAAACTTAACCAGTGACTTGTTTAATCATTGTTTATTAGTAATAGGTGTAGTTGTTGTCCTGTTTATACCCTCCATCACATTGCATATACCCTAGACACTTGCTAGACAACATACACACACCATTACACTTCAGTAGGGGAAGATATAAAATCGGGTGAGGTCATTGGTGGAAGGAGACAGGTTCCCTGTAAACTTATATGAATTTAATAAACCTCAGGGGCTTGCATAGCTGACCTCACACCAGATAGAATTAAAATTAATAATATTTATAGAATAACACCAAATCCACCACACTGACAGAAAAAGCAGGACCACGAACCCTGAAGTCAGAAACACAGAAATAAAGAACAAGATAGAAACAATAATGGAAAAACTGGAAGGAGGCTAAGAAGTAAAAAGAACAAAAAGCATAATCAATAAAGGCGAAATCTCAGGGACCAGGACAGCGAACAAAAAGATAGGACCCAGGGAAGATGACGACCAGGACAACCAAGAAAACACAACCAAAAGAAGTCACGAAACCAGAGGAGAAAACAAAGAAGACTCCAACCGAAAGGAAACCCCCCAAAAAGTGAAAATAACACCAATAGCTGGAACAGAAGCCACGCTTCGATCTCTCCCGGACGACAAAATCCTGGTGATTCTGGAAAAAGTAATCGGCAAAAAAGCCATTGCCAAAATACAAAAACAAAACAGTGGAATAATGCTAACGCTAAATGAGTCAGAAAAAAACAAAACTTTACTACAAGAACTGCAGGAAAAACCTAAATTGTTCCAACTGGCCCACAACATCAAAATTCAAATAGAAATTTCAAAAGAAACCAGAAAATGTGTTGTTAAAGGTAAAAACCCAACCCTGTCAGGTGAGGAAGTTTTAAAGAATCTGTCCAAACAGAACCCAGATTTAAAACTGTTACACGTAGACAGAATAACAGTGAAAGGGAGTGTTGTAACCCCAGTGATAGTGATAACAACAGAAGGGAGGGAACCCCCCAAGACAATACTATTCGGAAAAGCAAAAAAACACACAGAAGTCTTCATTCCCCCAGTTTTGCAGTGCTCCAACTGCATGAAGTTTGGCCTTGGTCGCCACACTTGCAAGGGGAAGGCAGTATGTAGGTTTTGTGCGGGGGCACACCCCTTCACGCAGTGCGAAAAGGCTAAGGCAGATACGGACTATAAAATGTATAATACAAACAGAAAATGCATTAACTGCGAAGGGAACCGCAGCGCCAGATTCCAGGGCTGCCCAGTTTATCAGCAAACCAAAAAAGCACTGAAGGAAGCTATAACAACCCAAACCCCTTTCAAAACGGTCATTAAAGAATTAAAGGAAAACAATACTTATACGAGCACTAAAGTTATAACAGAAATTAAGAGTGTGCAAGAGAAAGTAAAAATGATTAAGTCACAGTTGGCCAAAGAAAGTAAGAACCAGTTAGAAAGTAACAAAACAGTACCAAAAAACCAGTCGGATGATTCAACTACATCCTCGGAAGATACGAATGCACTGAAAAGTGCAGAGGCAATGCTACAAGAAATGAAAGCCATACAACACCAAATTGCCCAGGATGTAGTTAAATTGTCAGCACTGAAACAAGAAAATGAAATGATACTAGTTAAACTAGCTGAAGTGAAAGAGGATAATGAAATTACACTAAAAAGAATAGAAAATCAGAGACAGGAGATTAACATAGACAGAGAAGCATTAGAAAAGGAAAGTGGCAAACAAAAGCAAGAAGCTAAATGGAAAGAATGGGTAACAAAAACTGTCAAGCACTTAGAGAGAGTTATGATAGAGGAACAAACAGAAGAATCGTCACAAACCCAAGTATTGAAAAAAAAAGTCTTTAATTACATTAAAGAATCACCACGCAGAGTAGGCCTTACACCTCAAGCAACGGATAGGGCCAATACAAACTAAGAAGCAAACTAATAGTTCTAACACAAAACAAAAGGGATACTAGATAATTTTTAAATTCAATAATAAAGGATATAGAATTATACAGTGGAATTGTAGGGGTATCAAAAAGAATTTTGCACCCCTACTTGCAGAGACAGGAGGAACTACCGCTATATATGCTCCTCAAGAGACCCATTTAAACCCAAATAGTAGATATAGTTGTACGGGCTTTAAGATACTTAGGCACGATAGGAAAGAAGGTAGAGGAGGGGGTGTCGCAGTCTTAGTTAGCGAAACATTAAAAATTATAGACTGGGAAGTATTTGATACAACCAACATAGAAGGTATCCAGGTTACTATAGCAGCAGAACCAAACAATCTAACAATCCTAAATTTATACGCTAAAGATGGCACAATTAAAGATGAAGAAATACTAGCCATAAGCACCAGACTAGGCCCCAAAACAGTCATAGTAGGCGATGTTAATTCCCATCATTATGCTTGGGGTGGACAACATGCAGACAATGCAGGAAAGTGCCTACTTGACTTCATAGAAAATAATGACCTGCTAATACTAAATGATGGAACTGCAACTAGAATTAATCCACAAGCTAACAGGGCAGACTCAGCAATAGACATAAGAATAGCAACTAACAACCTAGCGAATGTAAATTGGGAAGTGTTACAAGACACAAACTCAGATCATTTGCCCATTGTAATAACCATGCATGAAAAAGTCATTTCAAACCCAGAACCAGAGAAACCGACTTTCAACTATAAAAAAGCAAACTGGGAAGCCTTCCAATCAGACCTGGAGGTGAGGGAATATAAAGACATGGAAACAGATGATACTGATTTGTGGGCAGAAACACTGACCAATGGAATTCTGAAAATAGCAATAAAATATATACCAAATAAAATATTCCACAGCACCTAAAACCAATCAATATTATTAACAAGAAAAGAAAAACTCAGTGGAATAAAGAACCAGTTGCCTGGTGGAATAAAAGCTGTGCAGAAATTCATGAGAGAAGAAAAAAGGCCTTACAAAAATATAGAAATAACAGAACAGAAGAAAACTATGATGAGTATAAGCATATTAGGAATGAATCTAACAGAATAATATTTAAAGCCAAAGAAACAAACTGGAAGGAGTTTTGTCAGTCACTTAAACCTAGCACCAATGATAGGATACAGTTTTCAAAAGACCAGACACAGATAGATGACAACAAAACTAAAATACTGGAAATCTAAACTGCTGTGAATGAAAAAGAGTTAAATTCTAGCCTATGATAGTAAAAAAAAATAAGGAAGCCCATGATGTAAGTTCATATAGGCCTATATCCTTAACATCACAACTAGGTAAAATACTGGAAACTGCTGTGAATAAAAGAGTTAAATTCTACCTGGAAAAAAAATCAGTTATATAGCCCAAACCAGTCAGGGTTTAGAGCAGACAGAAGTACAGTAGACCAGCTCGTAAGATTAGAACATGATGTAAAGCTAGGGTTCAAGAGAAAAGAGAAAACAGTGGCAGTCTTTCTAGATGTAGCTAGAGCATATATGAATGCTGGCGAGATGGAGCTCTTTACAAAATGAAAAAGATTGGCATTACTGGTAAAACCTATAGGTATCTAGAAAACTTTTTACAGGACAGGTATTTTGCTGTACAGGTAAACAATGATAAGTCAGATATATATGAACAACAGAATGGGATTCCTCGGGGATCAGTGATTTCACCTTCAATTTTCACCATAGCTGTAAATGATTTAGCAGATGAATTTAACGACATTAATAATGCAGTATCACAGTTTGCAGATGACTGTGCCATTTGGCGATTTGGAAAAAACTTGGACCATGTTTACAAAAAACTTCAAAATCAAATAGACAAAGTTTCAGAGTGGATGAAAAGGTAGGGCTTCCAAATTAATGTAAACAAAACAGTAGGTATGATTTTCAGCAAAGGAAATTTTTTAAAAAAAATAACAAAATCAATATAACCACTAAAGGGCAGAAAATAAGTACCTCCTCAACAACAAGATTTCTGGGCATAACTTTAGATAAACAACTAAATTATAATAAACATATAGACAATTTAGTAGAAAGCTGTTGTAACCGTCCCACCCAGTGTTACAGTATTCCTTGTGGGACTGGGCACGGTACTAATTATTGTAATATGTAGCCGGGATGTATACAAGTATACAGGTTATAATGACTCTGTTATTTGAATAACGTGAGATTTGATTTTTACTGGCTTCAAGCTCGCCAGAGTTGTTAATTATCTCACCCTATCTGTGGATTATAGGTATCGATCCAATATCCATCTACTGCTGGTGTAATATGAGAGCTTTACTTTCTATTATTTAGATTTCAACAAGACCATGCATCCTTACAGTTCAATCATGCCCAAAGTCCTCAACATCCTATAAGTTTCCATAATTATTTATTTAGTTTCAACAAAATGGTTCAAGTGGTTAAATAACCAAAACTCAACATGAATTTACGTGTATTTACAAGTATCGAAGTTCGTCATTTCTTGGCATAATATGCATACTTTTCAAATTCAAGGTGATCACAAATAAATGTCTCAATGTGTCATTACTTTCCATTTTCTCCATTTCTTCCAATATTCAGGATTATCCAAAACTTTATGTTTATTTTCCTCCCATTGGTTTTGGTTCTATCCATTGGCTTATTTCTTTGATTTCATTTCAACTGTCCCTTCAAATTAGGGTCAAAAACCATGTTTCATAATACATAGCGAAGCGAGCTGGAACATGTAAAAATATGGCATAGCGAGGCTTAGTACTTACATGTGTCCATCAAAATTAGAAACACATTACTATGAATATCATCGTACATAGTTGAATCACTGTATACTAAAAATCTTGTTGAAACTTCAACTAAAGGAGACAGCTTGTAGTAACGTCTTACTGCATCGCTCTTCTTTACAGGACTGCTAGACTAAAATATTTCTGCCGGCAAGCTTGGTTTAGCTTGGGTAAAATCACTTTTCTCATTGGACAACAACGTCACGTGATGTCCCTGCATTTCCAATATTACTATGACAACTGACGGTAGATCAGCGTGCATCTTACTAACGCTGACCTTAGAGAAATGTACCATTTCATTTCCCTCCTCTAATGCCTTGGGTTAATTTTTATTTTAGTTAAACATTTATTGTCTGTTTCAACGAAATGGTGGTATCCTTTTGTTATAACTGGGCTCTAGCATGAATGAATGCTGGTGGTGGTAGGTCATACGGCCACACTGTAGGGGACCCCCTAAATATACTAAGGATTGTAAAAGGTAATGGATGGGGGGCCAGCAATAAAATAATGCTTATGTTCTACAAGTCTTTCATCAGGGGGAAACTGGATTATGCCAGCATAGTCTTTGACTCCGCTGCAGCTTCTAACAAAGCAAAACTAGACAAAATTAAAAAAGCAGCCATGAGAACCATTACAGGTGCATTTATATCGACACCAGTAGAAGCACTGGAAGTAGCTCTTGGCATAACGCCCCTTGGTCTAAGACGGAAAGAACTAAGATTAAATTATTGGAGTAAAGTAGCACAAGAAGTGACCCACCCAGCACATAAAGCATTTGTCAAAAACCAACCAAGTGTATGGGACATCCCCTTAAATAAAGATAGATATCCAACAGGGTGGAGAACTATAGAAGATCTAACGCAAAGTTCAAAGAACTGTCAAACACAATTGAAAATAGTAATAAATATAGAAGCAAAATACCACCCAGGGAACTAAAAACACCAATCATAGACTACTCACTTATTGAAAAGATCAAACAAAACATAGAAGATAAGAAAGCCAAAATTGCAAGTAGAAAGTTCATAGATCAACTAACAAAACAAAGTCTGGCTGTCTACACTGATGGATCCAAGGGTGATAGTGGGCATCTAGGTGCAGGAGTTGTAATACCGCAGTGGGGAATTAAAAAGAGCTACATTGTAACTGAAGGGCTTCGATTTTTACCGCAGAGATGGTAGCAATTCTAAAAAGCTTAGAAATAATCGAAGATAACCCACCAGAAGCTGTTATGATATTTACAGACTCACTATCAAGTATCATCACTACAAGCACTAGAACACCCAGGTAAATGTAGCCGGCCAGACATAAAGGAAGAAATTCTAGCAATTAATACATCACTAGGGAACAGAGGATGTAGTGTGAGGCTAGTGTGGGTTCCAGCACACATAGGTATAGTTGGTAACGAGTTGGCAGACTAGAACGCCAAGAATGGAAGAATAAGTAAAAACAATATAAGAAATAAGTAAAAACAATATAAGAGCAGGACTGGGAAGGTCGGAGATCAAGAGCCAAGTGAAGCTAACTATAAACATGGAAGAACAGTAGAAAAGGTAGACACGCGTTCAAACTGCTGAAAGAACCAACAAGAACGTGCCAGGTCAGAAAAGAATTAAAGATACCATCGAACAGAAAACTGTGGCGACTCCGTCTCGGTGCAGCATACTTTATGATAGAGGAACCACACTGCCAAGAATGTCAGGAAGAGAATGACATAGACCACTACCTGATCCACTGTAAAAAGTACGAACAACAAAGGCTAGAATTAAAAACTTACTATAGAAGTAACAATATAGGCATGACAGGTGATAAGGTCTTAAGTATAGATGCCCCAGGAGAGGCCCAATCGATACTTAAAAGATATATACATAAAACAAAGAAAAACATATAAGGTTAGTACTTCAGAAAAGACATTCAACCAAAGAGAAATTAAACAACAAAAACTAACAAATCATTTTTTTTTAAAAACCCAGCAAAAATTAGCAAACCCACTAACTACTCAAAGGACAAGTGGTTCCTTATTCAGAGTTTCTCTGAAATGCTCTGCCCATCTTGTTTCCTGTCCCTCTACTGTTGTGATGAGATTTCCTTGCTTATCTCTTACTAATGTAATATTGTTTGCACCTCGTTTTCCACTGATGATTTTAGCTATTTTGTATACTGTGCTTTGTTCATTTCACAGTGCTGCCTCTTCTGCCTGTCTTGCAAGGTCATCCAGAAATGTCCTTTTGTTAGCACGGGTTTGACGTTTAACTTCCTTGTCCAGCTGACTGTACTGTTCACTATATATTGCCTTTAATCTGGGAGACTTAGCTTCTGTTTTCTTTCTTTTCATTTCCTTTCTCTTCGCTATGGTGTTTAGCGCATCTGGTGTTATCCAGTCTTGGCTCTTTCTTTCCTGGAATCCCAAGCATGACTTGCTGCTTTCTTTGTATATTGTTGAGATGGTGTTGAATCTCTGGTCAACATCATCGGTCTCTGTTCTTTCCTGGCTTTTGATAATCTCATATCTTCTCTTTACGTCGACCACGAAAGCTTTTCTGGTGAGGGGATCCTTCAGTTTCGTGATGTTGTATCTTTTCGGTTTGACTGCAACTGGTCCAGCAGCTCTGAGTTTCACTTTCAGTCTTGCTACTACTAGGTGATGATCACTTCCCACATCTGCGCCTCTTCTTACTTTCACATCTTGTAGTGCATATCTCCATCTGCCATTGATCATTATGTGATCTATCTGGTTTCTGTCTCGTCCGTTTGGTGATTCCCATGTTAACTTGTGCACTTCCTTGTGTGGAAAAAGTTTTCCTCCAATGACCAGGTTGTTAATACTGCAAAAGCTTATTAATTTGTCCCCATTCTTATTTGCTGTTCCACTGCCGCATTTCCCCATTACTCTTTCGTTATAATTATTGTGTGCTCCCACTTTCGCATTTAGGTCTCCCATTACTATAATGAGATCGTACCTGGGTGTAGTTTCCATTTCTTTTTGTACCTGTTGATAGAACTCGTCCTTGATCTCTTCATCGCTGTCGTTTGTTGGTGCATAGCATTGTATAATTGTGGTGTTGGTGAATCTCCCTCTTAGTCTTGTTCTTATCAGTTTGTTGTTGATGGGTTTCCATTCCAGTAAAGACCTTTCCATTCCTTTCTTCAGGATAATGGCAACACCTTCGTTGTGCTGACCATCCTCTCTGCCAGAATAAAGTACTGTTTCCCCTGTAGCTGTTTTTATTCTCCCCCTACCTGTCCATCTGCTCTCGCTTATTCCCAGGATATGTATCTTGTAGTTCCTCATCTCTGCTGTGATTTGTCTCAGCTTTCCTGCCTCATTCATAGTTCTGACGTTCCAAAAACCAATTCTGGTTTCGTGTTTTGCGGTCGGGGCATCCGTTTTCATGCCAGTGGCTTCCTTTCGGCTTTCACCACTGTCAGTCATACGAACCCGAGACTCCGGATGTCCGTCCCGCAGCAAAGTTTTTCCATTTATTATTGTTTCCGTGACGTGCGATTTTTTTTACATAGACAGGGGTGTCGGCCCTGTGCTAAAACCCCCAACCTGGAGGACCAGAGTACTAGCTTTTGTCTGATCCCTACCCACGCAGACCAGTCCAGCTTGGTTGAACCTACCAGGAGTAAATCTCCAACTGGCATAGCTCTGGGGATTGTCAGGGTACACAAGCTGCCATACCGCTACAAGGTATAGGTACCATTGATGGCAGAGTGTGAGAGTAAACTATACTATATGTGAATATGCTACAACCAGTGTGAGAGTAAACTATATGTGAATATGCTACAACCAGTGTGAGAGTAAACTATATGTGAATATGCTACAACTAGTGTGAGAGTAAACTATATGTGAATATGCTACAACCTACAACCAGTGTGAGAGTAAACTATATGTGAATATGCTACAACCAGTGTGAGAGTAAACTATATGTGAATATGCTACAACCAGTGTGAGAGTAAACTATATGTGAATATGCTACAACTAGTGTGAGAGTAAACTATACGTGAATATGCTACAACCAGTGTGAGAGTAAACTATATGTGAATATGCTACAACCAGTGTGAGAGTCAACTATATGTGAATATGCTACAACCAGCTATTGTGAGAGTCAAAAGAAAATATCAAAAGAACAATAGAAGTGTTATGATGATAACTGTTCAAATTCTGTATTCAAGACAAGTGACATTTTAGTCTTAGAGGAAAATTGAAGGAACATTCTATTTAGTTTGAAGATTTCAACAAGGACTTTTGTTTATTTAATACTTACAACTCAACTTTTAAATAAGTGTGAAATTAATCTTTTATTTCATTTACTTTCAGCATTTTCCATCATTCATAATTGCATAAGAAGATAACAAGACAGATGTACATAATAAAAGATTCAATAATTGTATTCATCTGACTTATCAATTTTATATTGTTGCAGTTTGAATTTTACTGAATTGTTACTTATCATAGGTTAGTTACATAGCAAAGGTGGCATCTTAGGCTCTGACTTTAATCTGAAATACTATCTGAAGCAGAGACCTTCACAGCCGTGACTATCCTGTGGTACCAGTGCTCGTCTCTGACACTGGGAATATATTCTTGTCAGACAGAATCGTCTTCTGTTGTATCAGTATCTAATACTGACAACTATCCTCATAAAAACCTTTCGCTACAGTAGCCATACATGACCGAGAATAAAATCGGTAGCGGAAGAGTAGAATTGGGAGGTAAAGACATCAAGGATAACAACGGTGGAAGAGGAAGCCAAAAGAATTTTGGATCTTATGCTCAGGCAAAGATGACGGTCCAAACAAATGGTTATCATGAATAACTGCAGCTGCATGATTAGGGAAGACAAAAAATATAGGATGTTTGATGATGTACGTATGTCTGTCTGTATGTATGTATAAGTCTGTCTGTACCTGTCTGCCTGCCTTCCTGTCCGTTTGCATGTCTGTCTCTGTATGTCTCTCTGTCTGTACGTATGTATGGTCCATCCGTATTTCTCCCACTCATCCTGCTGTCTTTCTAAAATGACCGTTACCTTGGTTCTGAGCCTGAGATGACGGTACGCAATAAACTCTGGTCGCTCCTCGTGCTTGTCGACGGACCACAAATACAGTCGCAGCAAGATAACCGGCACTGCACCAGCAAGGAATGCATATTTCCAACGTTCTGCGGAACCTAATGTCACAATCAGCAAGTTACATCATGGTAACATTTTCACAACGACTGTAATAATTTGAAAAGGAAAAATTGGTGGTTGAACAGAACGGTTTTGGGGGGAAAAAATCAAATCTAAAAAGTTTGTGCCTGCTATTGCTAAAAAAAAAGGGGGGGGGGGGGGGGGGGGGGGGGGGGGGGGCTAGCCACACTTTAGAATGACTAGAACTACTTTACCAAATACAGCTGTTCATTGTGCCTACTATTTAAGTTTTTTTAGCTGTAAATAAATAAAAAATGTAGTTGAGAATTGTCAGAAGGCCTTTCTTGCTACCACTACGACCTCACACTTAATTTTTTTTAATGAATGTGGCTACGTAAAGTGTCTAGGGTTATGATATGTAGTGTGGTGTAATAGGTTATAGATATACCCACAGATATTTAACAAAACTAATAATATTTAACAAATATTACAACACACTGAACTAACTCAATAGTGTGAAATTTTTTGATAGAATTATATTACATTTATTTTGTTCTGTGTCAATTTTTTAGGTTGACCAGAACTTAAAAGGATTTAGAGATTATGAAAAGAAATGCATGGAATATTATATCATAAATGCAATAGTGTACATATATATGTACTATACTAGTTAGTTTTATTAAAATGTTCTAGTAGTCATCTACTTGGGAGGATAGTTAATGTTTGTGCTGTTGGGGTGGCCTCATCACACCTGTCTATATTGACTACACAGTGTCCAGAAAATGGTGGGAATTTTTATGGGGATATTAGTAACTACAAAGCGTTGGTGAATGTCCAGCAGACCGGAGGCTCACTCATCTTGTAGTTGTAGCTCTGGTGCTGAAATCAGGTGGTCCCACCTCTCCGTGCTGGCGGGCAATAATGGTGGTCTCTGTCACAAGTACTGCACAGATACACTCGAGTAAAGTCACCAACTGAATAGACACTGCTTTGTTGACAACAGAAACTCACAGCTCTGCAATCAAAGTATGGGCCATGTGTCAAAATCTATTCTCTACCCACGTCTGGACACAACACTGACACAACAACCACATCATACAGACAGGTCAGATCTCTCTGACCAAACAGCACATTTACCATGGTGGTTTTACATCAGATAGATCCTCCCAGACTATAGATTCTGAAAAATACTTATTAGTTTTCTGCCCTAAAAGAGGATAGGTAATATGTTTCATTATTCTCAACACTTGATCTGTCTTGCCTAACTCTTGCTGGAGTTTATGTACATTGTTGGTCCCTAGACCCTGACTTGGGCGGGGGGTCTAGAGCAAATCCCTACTTGTTTGTAAGGCTAGATTTCGATATGGCAGTATCAAATCACTCGAACATGGAACAATATTCAAAATATATAAGGAAATAATTTCAATCTTACCAGATTATGAATAAATAACACAGAATTGCTAGCAAAACTCAGCTGAGCTGCTGGCTATAGTATGGCGTCCCTAAACTTCTTACACTTTCTTTCATATGGAAATCACCACACTTTAAAATCTGTGTCTATCACTGAACAACTATTGAGAAATGACCCCCAAATCCGCGTCTAAGCGCCAACAATATGCTTGTCTGTGGCCAATCACTGCCTAGGTTTATTTGAATTTCAAATTTCCTACCCTAAAGTCATTTCAGTCATGCTTCAGTCAAGTATGGATGTTTATCTGTTAGTCTGTCCGTCTCTACTTGTGTTTCTACAAAATGTACTTGATTTTTGAACCAACCTTTCTCTCCCCTCCAAAATTTTGTCGTTAAAAGTTATTTTTAGACACAGCCACCACAATATCCCCTCTCCTCCATACCAAGTAGATTTGAACACCTGCGTCTCGAGGTCGTGTTTTTTTGTGTGCAAAAAATAGCGACACTTTTAGATTCAATACAGTCTGTCGATGATGTATAAACAACACTGTCTTTTGTCATTATCTTCAATATTATCTATCCGTCTGTAAAATTAAGAACATATTAGTTCACTGCTCAGAATAGGCCATCCGGCCAGCTAATTTTTATATTCCTAACATTAATATTAAGAAAAAAGTACTTTTTAATTTTTGTAATATTCCTAACATCTGCGTTTAGCCGCTGAATTCAAATCAAGGGCTTGGTATCGCAAAAGCGTCCAATAAATGACTGTGGCGTAACATATCTATGGTCCCTTCTGTCGAGTTGCTTACTTTTTATGTCAACTTGGGAAACGTGACTTTTCTCCGTTCCCCCCCCCCCCCCCCCCCCCCCCCTTTCCCCCCCCCTTTGCGTCTCCTTAGCCTTTCTATTCTCTCCCGCAATTGCGTCTCCTCATGAATCATATCTTTCCAGTCATATTTTTCCTTTTTGATCCTCCGTTCCCCTCCTGTCTAGCAAGTCAATTTTTATGGAGGGTGATGACCCGCGGTCTAGGCGATCATGTACATCAGCAGCCTACGCATTATGTTTTTTATCCTTATATGTTATCCTTGGAGGTATTTTACCGTTGTATCTCTGTCAATTTCACTACAACCGTGAGGTGTAGATCTTTGGAAGAGAGAGCACCAGACTATCCTATCGGCTGTCTTCCTCCTGGCCTGGTTCCATTCTGGTCCTCGGTCCTTCAAAGATTGTCTAATGTTGTCCTCTCAGCGGACTCTGGGTCGTCCTGAAGGTCTGGATCCCTGGCTCTTTGTTTCCCATGCTTGTCGTGGTAGCCGATCTTCTCCCATTCTGCAGACATGGCCAAACCATCTTAGCCGGGACTGTTCTACTTGGGTCTCCAGGGTGTGGGATTTTAGGCCTTGACGTTTCGTCTGGTTGCGGGCCATGTCTCTTTTTGTTACTTCAACCACCTTCCTCAGATACCTCATTTCTGAGGTTTGGATGTGGCTTTTTTTTGGTTTGTAGTCATTGCCCATGACTCGCATCCATATATCAAGACTGGGACATGGTGGAGCGGTATACAGCCATCTTCGTTTTCTTAACAACCTCTCTCTTCCCGAGGAATCCTCGATTTATGGCCTCAAAAAGTCTCCCAGCTGCTGCTTTTCGAGTGGCCTTCTTTGATGCCTCCCTTTCGTTCCATAATAGCTCCGAGGTATTTAAAGTGGTCGACCTGCTTGTCACGTAGGTCTTTATATCATTAAATTGCCTACATCTTCTTCCTATTCTCTCACCCGCATCCTTTATTTTATTATCTTTCCTTACTTGTTTTTTTCCTGTATTTTTCGCATCACTCGTTTGCGAAAAATATTTTCTTCAGTATTCTCAAACTTTATCTGGTTCTTTTCTCAAAACTGAGAATCGCACTAGCATTCTATTACGCAGATGTCAGTCGCGCAGGTAGACGAGAATGTGCGAATAATTCGTTTCTCTGGACATAGAGCAGACTTTTGGTCTACCATTTTTCACCTGACACGAGCGTAAGGTGTCAAACCCGGCATCTCTACGACGCAGTACGAGACGGTTGTCTGAGAGTTGCTACTGACACGCGTACATCTCGGTCAGTAGGTGGCAGTTACGACACGCGTTTAGCTGATGTAAATGTTGGGAGTAGGGGAGATAATTTCGCTTGGCGAAATAAGTTGGGGCCCTTTGTCTGATTTTAAGATATTGGCCCGAGTTTGAAACTTTATTTTCATTCTCACTCAGTAACTTCGCAGTAAAGACAGAACTAGCCTTCGTTCGATTTCTAAATAATCTCTGTTAATAGAGATGGCCTTTAGTTTGGTCGAAGTGGTTTAAGTTCTTAGTACTTCTGTGTTTGAGGTAAAATATTATATACTATATTCTAGTATTTGGTGAAGTGATTAAGTGTTAAATCGCCGATTTCATTTTAAACCAGTTCTGTGTGCAGAGTGATTATTTTAATAGTTTGTTATTTTCTTTAGTCGACGAGTTACAGTGGAAATACATAATAAATTATATCTTTAGCTTACTAAACAAGTAGCTATAAGGAATTTAATTTAACTGTTAAATACTCAGTCGAAACTGTTTTAATAACTAACTTATAAATGCTAGATGCGACATCAGTGAATATTGACGGAATACGCAGATATTCCTAATTCCTGATGATTGATTTTTATATAACTTATTTCTCGGGAAGTTTTAAATTATAAGTCAAGCGGTCGGCTTGCTATTTAAAATGTAAGTTATATTGAGTACATAATATGTAAATGATTTGATATGTGTTCTTTCCATTTTATATAGTGAAACTGTGGTACCCAACTTGCCAGCGTTTAGTAAAGAGACATATTTGTGTGAAACATAGACAGTTCCTATCTTTAACCACGTGGGTTGTTTTTTTGTTCAAGTAACACTGGTCTGACAGTGCATATGCCATCAGAGAGAGACAGTAATAGCAATCCCACTAACGGTTTCTAAAGACTAGAAATATATATTGGGCTTTTGAGCCAGTTCATATTGCTCCACAAATTTAAATGTACATGCTGCCTGGCGGCGAGAATATTACAAGAATAACATTAACATTCCGACAGAGAGTGTGACTAGTATTGTGGTGACCAAATATAGCACCTGCCTGAAAGAAGACACCGATCTGACATTCCTTAAATCCTAGAATCCAAAGCTAATGACATTGTGCTCTGCTAACTTTCGTGCCTGGACAAATTTTATGTGACTTAATCAGACATTCGGAAAAAATTAGAACACCCAAGGAACACCCCTGAGACAGAGAGTTCAGTACGTCTTTTGGAACTGGGGGTTTCTTGGTCGATGACTGCATTTTTCGGGTCTGTGCGAAGGTCCTAGAATTATTATGTTCCCAGAGGCAGCGAGCAAAGTTGTGAGTATATATGTGTGAGCAAGGCCATGGCTGAATGAATGAGAGTACACAGGTCTGAGTGTTATTTTACCGGTGTATTATTGTCACCCATTTGCTATCTTAAATTTTTAAATCTGCAGAATTTGTTACAAATGCTAGAGTTTCTTTTTCTTAGGCTAAATCAGATTATCCAACTCTGTTCATACATTTACGAGAAAGAAAGAAACCTCTTAGACTAAACCCTATGTATCTATAACTCTTTGGGCCATCATCTGTTCTCTTAACGGGGCTGTGGGCTAAACCTAGAGTAAGATTCTAACGGGCTATCATCCTTGTAGCATTTTTTTTTCTAAAATTTTATGACTATTTGTATATGTTTCTCCTTGATGTATTTCTTTGGTGTTGTGAGAAGATTTTTTTTGATGATAATAATAAAAATCTCTCTTGAACTAATCAGTGCGTTGGTCAGCTCGTTCTAAATATATATATATGTATCCATTGTTATAGATTTCCCACGTCTGTGTGTTTAACTGTCGTCACGTGTATGTGCGTGCCCGTGATTAGATAGAAATATATGTAATATATATCTGTGTTTAGACTGTCTGACTACTTTAGATCTGTCGTAGAAGATAGGTGAGAGAGAGAGAAGATTTTCCGCTCTCAGAGACAGCATCTATCACTATTCTACCACCTCACTCGTGGAAGTCTATGTTTTTTTATTTCGTTTACTAGCTCTCACTGTGACTATCACTCATTCCAACCTATTCAGAAGGGACCAACCCAAGTCTTAATACTCCTATCGAAAAATCTACGACAAATGGGTTTTGAAGAAGTAGGTGTTTGAGCAAAAGCTAAGGAGTGCGTTTCGGACTATTTGTCCAGATTAATTGCCTCCCTTACCCTATCCGACTTCAGGGGCGAACTTATAGTGGATTTTATAATTAAGGGATTATTTTTCTCTTTAATTTTTGCAATAATTATTTTGCTTTTCCACTGTAGCAACTTATTTTTCATAAGTAATCTTAACTACCATTTAGTTGGCGTAGTCGTGTTTTGCATTAAGTGCTTTATTGCCGATAATAGCAGCGATAGTTAGATTTTACTTTGGAGGAGGTATCCCAGGGTTAAGGATATCATCTTTTGAATTTTTGGTACATTTTTTTTCTCGTAAGTGGTAGGAATCAGAGTATCCTTTTCTAAATTTCTTTCTCCACTAGTCTCAGTCACTGACATAATATGGCCGAGAGGGCAAAGCTTAGACAACTCCTCAGGGACGAAGCGAGAGAGGAGGGACTGGAAGGAGAGGAAGCGAAAGCATTTGTCAGAAACGAACTTGAGAGATACGATGCGGAGAGGAAAGAAGAAGAAGCTAGGAAGAAAGAAGCGGAAGACCGGCTATTACAGCAGAGGAAGATGGATGAGGAAATGGAAATCCGCAGGGAGAGAGAAAGAGAGAAGGAGAGACAGCATGAGGAAAGAGAGAAGGAGAGACAGCATGAGGAAAGAGAGAAGGAGAGACAGCATGAGGAAAGAGAGAAAGAGAGACAGCACGAGTTGGCTCTTAAAGCTCTAGAACTCCAAAGTCGTGGTGCTGCCTCTACCTCCAGCAATGGAGAATCTTCTCCCCATTCCTCCTTAACTGATCCTTCTAACACTCAATCTCTTCAACTAAATGCTATGTCTTTCACTCTTGAGTCTTTCCCTTGTCCAAATGAGAAGATTGACACATGGTTAGAAAAATTTGAGAAAATTGCAACTCTGTACGGGTTAGAGAGGTCGCGTTGGAATATGAAACTTTCCCAGGCCCTAAAAGGTTCTGCTTATGATGTTTATTCTAAGCTGGAAAGTAGCCAACAAGACGACTACGATGTGTTGAAGAAAGCGCTACTGGAGCGTTTTGAAATGAATGCGCGAAAATTTCTGCAACTGTTTCGCAACAGCAGGAAAGAGAGCTCTGAAACTTTTCAGCAGTTCTCATCTCGTCTAAAGGGATATCTAACAAAGTGCCTTGAGCTTTCACAGCTCCCCTCTACCTATGAAGGTCTTGAGGAATTTGTTTTAACGGAACAAATAAAGAACACTTTGTCTGCTGATACCCGGAGATTTCTCGCTGAGCAGGGGGCAGAAAAACTTGAAGACATTTTGGAAAAGTCTGAGCGTTATCACAATGCGCTGGCTGAACTACCGGCCACAAAGCGGAAACCGACAGAGGAGCATTTTCGAAAACATAACCTAGAGCAATCTTCTCAGGCTTCTAACCAAAATAACCACAGAGAAACTGGACCTCAAAACCCCCCTCCTGAAAAATCCAAGTTCTACAAAAACAAGTACCCCAACCACCCCAAACAGTCTGATCAACCCGACCGTCCTTCATGGCAGCGTGGCCAGAAAGGTCAAGGTGAAAAAGGGAAAACCCCTGCGCACGGGACTAAGGATCAGAGCAAGCACACCGAGCCGAAGCGCATCGGATGCTTACAAACAACAGACTCGCAGGAAAGAATTATTGTCAGTGATTCTCAACCGGAGAGAGAGAGGCCCTTTACGCGAGGTACGGTTGTTTTAAACGGGACTTCAACGTATTGTTTGTTTGACACGGGGCTTTCTTTTGATTGCATTGTTGCCAGGCACCTGGTCAAACCCGGTCAAGAGACAGAAGAGACCGTTAAACTGTGTGGAGTTCTTAGGAGTGACGCACCAACAACGCTTCCCATTGCATTGGTGGAGATCCACTCTGACTTTGTCAGAGGCGTGATCAAAGCGGCTGTTATGGATGACCCCATCTACCCAGTCATACTTGGCTGTAGATATGTGTTTATTGGGGAAACCTGAAGAGCCAATAGTGGCAACAGTGACCACAAGAGGGCAAGCCAAGAAGGAACGGGAGCCTGCGCCAAATTTGTTACCTATGGAACTTAAAGAGGCGCAACAAAAGGACCCTTCTTTGGAACCCTGCTTTAGGAAACTGCCCATGGCCAAAGACCCTAGACAACACGGGGACATCTTTTCTAAGGATGGCGTGCTTTATCGGAGAACGGGTAAGCCTGAACAAGGTTCTAATCAGCTCCTAGTACCGAAAAAGTACAGAAGTCAAATCCTAGAAATGGGGCACTCTCTCCCGTTTAGCGGACATATGGGACAGAACGCCACACAGCAACGTATACAGACTCACTATTGGTGGCCAGGGATGAACACTGATATACTCAGATATGTGAAATCCTGTGCCCAGTGTCAACGGGTAGCACCCAAGCACTGGACTGCCCCAGTTCCCCTGGGGCAAACGCCAATTGTGGGGACTCCATTCGAACGGGTTGCTGTCGACATTGTTGGACCCCTAGAAAGGACCAAACGAAGGCACAGGTTTATCCTGACCTTAGTCGACACATGCACTATGTGGGCTGAAGCTATACCGCTAACATGCACAGATTCGAAGCATGTCGCAGAAGCCCTAGTGCAGATTTTTACACGGTTGGGATTCCCTCAACAAGTTTTGACGGACAACGGATCCCAATTCCGTAGCCTGTTAATGGAGGAGATCTTTAAGATCTTGAGGGCCAAACACATCCACACCAGCCCGTACCATCCGGCCGGAAATGGGCTCGTGGAACGTTTCAATGGCAGCCTCACCACCATGTTACGCAAGCTGGCACAAGAAAAACCGGAGGATTGGGATCTTTTCATTCCCGCAGCCCTATTCGCTTATAAGGAAGTTCCCCAGGCCTCTACGGGTTTCCCTCCAGCTACGCTTTTATTCGGCAGACCTATAAAGGGGCCGCTTGAAGCATTACTTAGGTCCCTGACAGACCAGAAGGCGGATGAGACAGTCGTCTCAGCCAGTAGATATGTATCGGAATTGAAGGAAAGGCTACAGCTAGGATGGGATCTAGCAACAGCAAACCTTAAGAAAGCTCGCGCAAAGCACGCTAGACGATACAATCAAGCAGCAAAGGAGAGAGAATTACAACCAGGAGATAAAGTTTTGTTGTTACTGCCAACCGGAAGCAACAAGCTACGCATCGGGTGGCAAGGGCCGTTCACCGTCCTGAAAAAGATCTCGAGAACCAATTATCAGATCTCTATCAAAGGAAAGGAGAAGGTCTACCATGTGAATCTATTAAAGAAATACTTGGAAAGACCAGTGCCATCCCCCGAACATCTCCTGGCCATCGCCATAGCGACAGAGGATGTCGAAGATGACGATAGTTGCATGGAATACCCTTTGCAACAAACTGAATCTGTCGAAGATGTAAAATTTGGGGACACTCTCTCTGAAGCACAACAGACAGAAACGAAGGCTTTACTGAACCAGTACACAGCGGTGCTAACGGATGTACCTGGACGAACACATCTTGTAGAGTTCGAGATGAAACTTACAAATGAGACACCTGTTCGAACCAGAGTTTACCCTATTCCGTATGCGAAAGCTGATACGCTACACGCAGAGATAGACAAGCTACGTAAAACAGGAATTATTAGTGAGTCCACGTCTCCCTATAGTGCGAGCGTAGTGCTGCTACAGAAGCCCAATAAGGAAGTGCGGCTGTGCATCGATTACCGGCTACTTAACACAGTAACGGAATTTCAGCCGGAACCACTCCAAAGCGCTTCTGAGCTGTTTAGCAAGCTAAGCAAGGCACGAATTTTCTCAAAGATTGACTTGAGTAAGGGCTACTATCAGATACCAGTCAAAGAGGAAACTAATCCTTTGCTAGCTTTCAGCAGCAGCGAAGGACACTATACGTTTAACGTGATGCCATTCGGGTTACACAACGCACCAGGAGTGTTCACAAGGATGATGAGGAAGCTGTTAGAGCCATTGCACAGTCCACATATCCACAATTTTATGGACGATATACTAATTGCAACGGACACATATGAGGAACATATTGCTACGGTCGAGATGCTCCTCAGGAGACTACAGGAAACTGGATTCACAGCTAGACCTAGCAAATGTTTAATCGGCTTCGAAAAACTTGACTTCCTGGGGCACACCATTGCTCACGGTGCTATGTGGCCAGTTGCTAAGAACATCGAGAAGATACGTACAGCGAAGAGGCCAAGGACGAAGAAAGAAACACGATCGTTCCTATCGCTATGTGCTTACTACCAGAAATTCATCAGAAACTTCAACGGTTTAACAGCACCCCTTACGGACCTTACGAAAAAGGGGCGACCGGAGAAAGTTATCTGGGATCCTAAGTGCGAAGACGCTTACGTCACGCTCAAGAAGCAGTTGTCTGAATATCCAATTCTGCGACTGCCGGATATTACCAAACCCTTCGTACTGCGCGTCGACGCATCAGGGCAAGGCATCGGGTCAACTCTGCTTCAGGCTGGCGACGACGATCCCAACCAGCTATTCCCAGTGGCATACGGTAGTCGTAAATTGAATAAGGCAGAACAAAACTACTCCACAGTGGAAAGAGAATGTCTGGCATTAGTTCATGGCATTAGACGGCACCATGAATACCTTTATGGAGTGTCATTCACGGTGCAGACTGACCATGCCCCACTGGCGTTTCTCGGGGCTAATAAGGAATTTAATGCGAAAATAATGCGCTGGGCATTGCTGCTAAGCGTATATTCCTTTAAAGTCGAATACATTCCAGGGAAACAAAACGTTGGGGCAGACTTCATGAGTAGGACTTGCACAGAGATGGACGGGGAAGATGAGAGGGAAGAAGACAGACACCCCGAAGCTACGGTTATAGGAAATTTAATTCCATAACGTAGACATGGAGTGCTTCCATATCTTAAAGGGGGGACGTCCTGTCACGTAGGTCTTTATATCATTAAATTGCCTACATCTTCTTCCTATTCTCTCACCCGCATCCTTTATTTTATTATCTTTCCTTACTTGTTTTTTTCCTGTATTTTTCGCATCACTCGTTTGCGAAAAATATTTTCTTCAGTATTCTCAAACTTTATCTGGTTCTTTTCTCAAAACTGAGAATCGCACTAGCATTCTATTACGCAGACGTCAGTCGCGCAGGTAGACGAGAATGTGCGAATAATTCGTTTCGCTGGACATAGAGCAGACTTTTGGTCTACCATTTTTCACCTGACACGAGCGTAAGGTGTCAAGCCCGGCATCTCTACGACGCAGTACGAGACGGTTGTCTGAGAGTTGCTACTGACACGCGTACATCTCGGTCAGTAGGTGGCAGTTACGACACGCGTTTAGCTGATGCAATATAATACATTTGTATGCTTGTTATGTTCGCAAATATTTTGTAAACAAAATAGATACTTTTTAGTGCTTAAGGAAAAGTCATTATTGAGTTACTTCCCTTGAAAGGAGTGTCGTCACTTTCAATCGAACTCCGCGGATGAATCCAGTTTTACTGCGATTTATTCTTTGTTTGGGTAGAAATAGGTTGTTCTTGCTTCAGTGTATCTATGGCCTGAATTTATGTGTATTGTTTGTCTGGGTAGGACGAGTCTGTCTTATATCTGTATATCTTTACATATCTAAGTCGAACTATATGGTCTTTTGTCGTTAGAAAGGTCAAAGGGCTGTTCGGCGGATGTGTCGCTAGAGAGGTGTGATTTGGCTTCGTCCTGATGGGGCTGTGATTTTTTGTGTAGCGGCTTGTCGCCGGAAAAAGTGATCTCAGTATTTATGGGGAAAGTGATAGTCGTCTAGACCTATCGTGTATGCTTTACCCCAGTGTTTATTCTTATTGCCAAGGAATGGCAGAATCATATTTCTGATACCAAGGTAACAAAAGATTCTCCTTATGAACTCTCTTACGAAGCCACCGTTTTTCGATAGGCACGATTTGTACGTCTGAGAGAATATATTTAACTAGATGAAGATGACATTCACTCCTAGCAGCACTATATCTTGTATGATGAAGTCAATTGTATCATGATAGAATCTACAGAGCTATGAGAACATTTAATGAATGACTAACTTTAATACAGATTCTTTATCTGTATCCAAACGTGAGTGACAGCTCACGAGAGAAGCCATCTTGTATCCAAATATTTTGTGACTTTCAAGAAGAGAAAGGGATACCCCGTATTATCGCTTGATGAGTCCAGAGATCACTGCTACACATGAGAACCCAGTACTAGCGGTTCAATATGATTATATGAAAAATATGTGCTGAATATTATTTCAAGGAATCTTCGCTAGACGAGGTTAGGTCTAGAAGCCATCTTGAATGTTGTTTATAATCTGACGTGCTTTGTCAGTAAACTCAGAGGATATATATATATATATATATGGGCAATACTGAGTGCTTGTCTACTGACAGTCCATTATGCTATTATTCTACATGAGTGCCCATGTATCATTGCAAGACCATTTATCCACTGTACTATGATGTATTATGCCAACCTGTGATTTGTCACTATTCGTGCTGTCGAGTGTGTACGTCCAATTAAACTGTAGCAAAGGTACACAGTCGTTGGTGTCGATGACTTCCAGCCATACATGAGTGTGAGAAAAAGACCATTTGTCAACACCACGAACTCTTCTTATCATTCGCATATTATACTCACAATCTATGTCTACACACCACTGCGTAGGTCGAGTTGACATTCCATACTCAAACCACAAGCAACACAACAACACAGCATGTAGCTCTGGTGATGTTCTAGTGAGCTTATATTTATCAACTGATGATGAGCAAAGAAAATAGAGTTATCAACTAGAAAGACTTTATCAACTGGTGGACCAGCTTTCTGGGTTTGACCTCGCAGAAGTTAAGAAGTCAACAGACTACCGATACCAGACCGTTTCCTGTGGCTGATACGACACACTTGCAGTATTAGTTTGCTCTTTGTCAACACTTCGTCACGTGACCTGTCAAGTGAATGCAGTATGTAGGTCAGCGTTGTTGACATTTTTACATTAGACATTACAGAGTTTCACAGAACAGTTGGATCAATTCTTGTCAATATTAACAGGAAGACAGTATTATTGAACTAAGAAGTCCTATTTTCATCGATGGATCTTCTTGTTTTCTATATATGAACTTTAATATTTAAGGCCAGAATTAGTAATTCAATAAAGTGGCAGTTTATTTATTTTTACAAGAATAACTTTGCCATTACTGTAAAACTGAGCCTATTTTGCAACACATACTATCATACACATAATTTATATATTTATGTTTACATGTTATTTGTTTGTATAGTATGTTAGTTTATATGTCAGCGGGTTGTGTTTAGGTTGGGCGGTGTCCTCACAACAGAATATCCCACGTCATAGAGGGTCCGTTGTGGGCGTTTTCTTTAGGTGCAATTTCCTTAATTGGAAATTTGCTTGCAACAACTAGTTGCTATTTGTGTTAGCTGTGAAGACTGTAATTATTGTTATTTTTGTAATATTTCTTTGTTCTTTAGTTTTGTTTTGAATTGTTTGTAGTTTGTTGGTCTACCCTTTTCTATCTTTCAGTTCTATTCACAATTTATATTCATATACTGTGACGTCATTTGTGTTGTTATTCCTTGCAGATTCAGTGATTACTTTCATTGATTTCCCTATTTGATTTATTTGATTTCTGCAAACGTTTTCGTATTGTCAGTCTTATTTGTACTTTATGTATTCTGTTGGTTGACATATGTTTTATATAGGTATATATTTCATAAGACACTATTGCTTGTGCACTGCACTTGGATTATGGTATAAACCAGTACTTGATTATTATTACTGTTATACAAGACCTTATTAAGGCTTGTGACCCACAGATATTGGGATAGTGTGCTGATTAATCAAGTCATTAAGAACTTGTGGTATTATTATTATTTCAGGTGATTAGTATTATTGTTAGACATCATGTCTACATTAGAATACTTCATTATACAAGGGAAAGCCCTTGATAAGACTGGTCAACAATTAGAAGAATGGGCAGTTGCTCAATATGACAAAGCATTAGCTGCAGAAGAGAAAAAAGCTGCTGCTGCTGCTGAAGAGAGAAAAGCTGCTGCTGAAGAGAAAAAAGCTGCTGCTGCTGCTGAAGAGAGAAAAGCTGCTGCAGAAGAGAGAAAAGCTCTGGCTGAAGAGAAAAGATTAGAAAAAGAAGCTGATGCTGCTGCTGAACTAAAGAAATTGCAGATGCAGGTGGAGGAAAGGAGATTTGAAGCTGAACAAAAAAAAATTAGAAAGAGAAGCTGCTGCTGAACAAAAAAGATTAGACAGTGAAGCTGAACAAAAAAGATTAGACAGGGAAGCTGAACTAAAAAGATTAGACAGAGAAGCTGAAGAAAAAAAAAGCAATAAGAGAACATGAATTTGAGTTAGAGAAATTGAGATTGACAAGTATGAGTAATGTTAATCAGGCATCTAGTGGTAATGTTAAACCTTCTACTTACAAGGTTAAGGTTCCACCGTTCAATCAGTCCAGTGACGATATTACATTCTGGCTGGATAGATTTGAACGTTCTTGTCGTACACATAATGTGGATAAATCACAATATGCTAACCAATTAGCAGAAAACTTGAAAGGTGAATCTCTGACTAGGTTATGCCTTGTAGGAGAAGCAGATAAGGATAATTATGATGTCATTAGGGCGGCTTTGATAAAAAAATACCAGCTAAGTGAGGAAGGCTATCGCCTTTTGTTTAAGACGATGGTGCCTGAGACAGGTGTAGAATTCTCAGAATTCATTGCAAAGGCACGTCTCACAGTTGATCGTTGGATTGAGCTTTCCAAAACAGAAAAAACGTATGAAGGACTTATGGATTTGTTGCTCAGAGATAAGATTATGTCATGTGTTAACAAACCATTCCTTGAATTTATACATGAGCGTAAACCCAAATCTCTAAAGGAAATGGAAGAATATTGTTCCCAATATGTCACTGCACACCCCGACGTGACTTTTGGCAACACTAAGATTAAGGAGAGTATGCCAGTTGCTTCAGCAACACCATACAATCCCAATTATTCACACAGATTTCAGGGACCTCAAAACAGATTTGATAAAAAAGGTAACCATAATAGTTATCAAAACCAAGGTAACCAATCATTTCAGGGTTCTTCTTCAAAGAACTGGAGACGAGCTGATAGCTCTCGACACAGGGGTGGTCACAATTATAGCAATTTCCATAGAGGAAGTAATTATAGAAACTATCCGAGGTATCCGTCTTGGAGTCAACAAGATCGCAATTACAGAGATACTCATTATAATGAATATGATAATGGTAACCAAGAGAACTATGACTCAAACCCAAATAGGGGTTACAATAGAGGTAACAATAACTACAGAGGTAATAATAACCGAGGTAGATCTCAAAACAGAAGACATAAACCACATTTTCAGGAAAACTCTGCACAACAAGAGTCCCATGAAGCCTATAAACAAAGTAAAGACAATAATGACGCTAATAATATGGCATGTGCCGCTTTTGATTTTGGGAGAGCATCTCAGTGCCCCCAATGCAAAACATTATTTGAGCCAACCACAGTGTCTACTTTAAGCTGCGGCCATCCTCTTCCTGCTCTTCCTGCATCAGTCGCGCATGATGGAAGAGGTTCTCTTGTCTTACATAAGGGTTTAGTAAATAACAATCCAGTCTCCGTGCTATTTGATTCTGGGTGCACCACAATTGGTGTTAGGCAGTCACTCGTAGATCCTTCCCGTGCCACTGGACAAGTAGTCAAATGTGTAACATTTGGCGGCACATTAGAGAAATACTCTACTGCTATCATTAGGATTGCTACTCCTTTCTTTACAGGAGATGTACACGCATGTCTTCTTCCGAATCCGATCGCTGACCTCATCATCGGTCGCATTCATGGAGTCAAAGAATGCACTCCGCAACAAATTTCCGCGTGGGAAAGGCAAAACATGCAGATTGCTAACGCTGTAGTCACTAGAGCTCAGGCTCTTAATATGCCTCAAACTTCATCTACTGAAGATAATGAAGTGCATAACCAAGATGATCCCTTGGTAATTTCTCGTGACTCGTTTATAAAACAGCAAGAAGATGACCCCACTCTGAAGAAATTCTTCATTCTTGCAACTAAAGGTGATCCGAATAAAGACACAAGTCGTAAATCGTGGATTACAAAGAAGAATGGCGTACTTGTACGTATGGTTCAAGACTCCATTACGTCAAGTCATTCTCAAATCCTGGTTCCCAAGAATTTGAGAGTTAAAATTTTGCAGCACGCTCACGACTCTCAGTGTGCTGGACACATGGGTTTTTCCCGTACTAAGTCAAGAGTCCTTGCGGCTTTCTTTTGGCCATTGGTAAACAAGGACATACGGATTTATTGTCGATCTTGTAAAGTATGTCAGGAAGTTAAATCCAAAGGTCCACGGCATGCTGCACCCATTCAGGCGGCGGACATTCCTATTCGGCCGTTTCAAAAAATGGCCATAGACATTATTGGTCCATTTAAGATCAAGTCTGCCAGAGGACATCAGTTTATCTTGACGTGTGTTGATATGTGCACACGTTGGCCAGAGGCTATTCCTCTGAAGAGCATTACTACTGCTGATATTGCAGATGCTCTTTGGCTTATATTTTCTCGTCTGGGGTTCCCCGGAGAGATATTGTCAGACCATGGCACCCAACTAATATCAGATACCATGTCTCAAGTAATGTCTACTCTGCAGATAGATAGATCTTTAAGTAGTATCTATCATCCAATGTCTAATGGGATGGTCGAACGCCTTAATAGAACACTTAAAAACTTACTAGGGAAGATAACTGAGGATCATCCTCAAGACTGGGACAGAGTTTTACCTGCGGCCCTCTTCGCTTACAGAGAGGTCCCCAATGAACATACAGGATTTTCCCCCTTTGAACTCGTCTTTGGCGCGCGTCCGCGTGGCCCTATGTCGTTGCTTCATGATCTCATAACAGCTGACAATATTGACGATGACACAAAGTCATCCTACGAATATGTCATCGCGCTGAGACAAAAGATTATCGAAGCATGCAAATTAGCAACTTCTTCTTCTGAATTTGCGAAACAGAAGGCAAGGCAATTTGCCAATAAGAAGAGATGCTTACGACAACTTTGTCCTGGGGACAAAGCATTTGTATTACTACCTTGTAGGGAAAACAGACTACTTATTTCTTGGAAAGGTCCGTACGATATAATATCGAAAATTTCCGATGTCGACTATATTGTCGATATTGATGGGAAGCATAAAACCTTCCACATCAATATGCTTACTGAATTCCATGAACGTCCGGATTATTTGCAACCCATTTTCCAAGCAACGGACAATTCTCCAGTACAACATGGTCATTACTCATCACTGTCCGTGATACAGGATGAGGAAACAAGTTTTTCAGATGTAAATCTTCCTCTTCCAATGATCCCACTTCATTCTAGTGAATCATGGAAGAACGTTACTGTCTCTCCTGATTTGTCTCTAGGAGAACAGCGACAAGTTTCAACTATGTTGCAAACATTTCAGGATGTACTCACTGACATCCCTGGACAAACTCATGTCATTGAACATGACATTGTTCTAACTGACCATACTCCTATTAGGGTTAGACCTTATCCTATACCTATACATTTTCAAGCACAAGTCGAGAAAGAGTTGGATGAGATGATAGATTTGAAAATAATCGAACCATCCACCTCTGCATATTCTTCGCCGATGGTTATTGTTCGGAAAAAAGACAATAACATACGTCTTTGCGTCGACTATCGCAAATTGAATCAAGTAACGAAGTTCGATGCCGAACCTATGCCTTTACTGGAAGAGCTACTTACTCGACTCTCCAAATCTCATTTTTTCACTAAACTTGATTTGTCTAAAGGATATTGGCAAGTTCCTTTATCTGAACGCGCCAAACCTCTCACGGCTTTTTCAACACCTAGAGGTTTGTTCCAATGGAATTTTATGCCTTTCGGTCTTATGAACGCACCAGCTACATTCGTACGCATGATGCGCCGAATCCTATCTTATCGGTCAGATGTCATTGCATATCTAGACGACATCTGTCTTTTCAGCGATACTTGGGAAGATCACTATTCAGGGTTAGATGAATTGCTGTCTACTTTGCGCGAGCACAACCTGACAGCGAAACCCTCTAAAGCCTATATTGGTTTTAGCGAAATTTCTTTCCTAGGCCACCGAGTTGGTCATGGTTTCCTAAAGACAGAGGACCATAATACTAGTAAGATACTTAACATCTCTATCCCTAAGACTAAAAAACAGGTGAGAAGTCTGTTAGGTCTTATTCAATTTTATGGCAGATTCATTCAGAATCTATCCTCTATCATGGCACCTCTTTCTACACTTTTAAAGAAAGGTTCGCCTAATATGGTCCACTGGTCTCAGGAATGCCAATGCTCTTTGGATAAGATTAAAACATTGTTTTCAACACCACCTATTTTAGTGTTACCTACTAAAGATAAGACATTTGTTCTTCGTAGTGATGCTTCATCCACTGGGATTGGAGCGGCACTAATGCAAGAGTACTCTGGAACTCTGCATCCTGTAATGTATATTTCCAGAAAACTTAATGCGGCAGAAAGGAATTATTCGGTTTTAGACCGTGAGCTATTAGCTATGGTTTGGTCGATCCTCAAACTACAGAGATTCCTTCTAGGCGCACATTTCATAGTAGAAACCGACCAAAAAGCTCTTACTGCTATACAGAGTAAGAATTTGAAGAGCTCGAGGTCTACTCGATATGCAATTGCTCTTCAACCTTTTCATTTCTCTGTGCGAGCTATTCGTGGATCAGATAATGTGATGGCAGACATTCTGTCAAGATGCCCACATGATTCCACATAACTATTAGGTCTTAGACTTCTTGATATGTCTAGTTTATAATAGTTCCTTTCTATATCAAGATAGATACACATTTGTAATTTAATAATATAATGATTGTATCACTACTTAGCGGTTCATTGATGTTTATTCACCGCTGTGCTTTGATGATTTTTCTTCATAAATCATAAATTTAAGATATCTAATACGAAATTATGGTATGAAATTTTTTAGGCATTGTGTAATTGCCAGAATTGTATTATACTTTGATGACACCTTCCTGGAAAAATTTACTTGTAGAGAAATAATTTCTCTCAGTTTATGAGATACATTCTCACCAGTCGCTCCATAAGTCGACTTAGCCTCATATTAGGCGTTATATTTATTCCTGATATTTTCATCTGCGCATTATTCATGCGTTGTGAGCCTATTGTACATTGCTCCTAGATGTATTTCAAAAAAAAAAAAAAATGTTCCATTTTTTTTTTCCGGGAGGTGTGGTAAGACTGTTACGTGCAGTCTTTGATATCTTACAATATAATACATTTGTATGCTTGTTATGTTCGCAAATATTTTGTAAACAAAATAGATACTTTTTAGTGCTTAAGGAAAAGTCATTATTGAGTTACTTCCCTTGAAAGGAGTGTCGTCACTTTCAATCGAACTCCGCGGATGAATCCAGTTTTACTGCGATTTATTCTTTGTTTGGGTAGAAATAGGTTGTTCTTGCTTCAGTGTATCTATGGCCTGAATTTATGTGTATTGTTTGTCTGGGTAGGACGAGTCTGTCTTATATCTGTATATCTTTACATATCTAAGTCGAACTATATGGTCTTTTGTCGTTAGAAAGGTCAAAGGGCTGTTCGGCGGATGTGTCGCTAGAGAGGTGTGATTTGGCTTCGTCCTGATGGGGCTGTGATTTTTGTGTAGCGGCTTGTCGCCGGAAAAAGTGATCTCAGTATTTATGGGGAAAGTGATAGTCGTCTAGACCTATCGTGTATGCTTTACCCCAGTGTTTATTCTTATTGCCAAGGAATGGCAGAATCATATTTCTGATACCAAGGTAACAAAAGATTCTCCTTATGAACTCTCTTACGAAGCCACCGTTTTTCGATAGGCACGATTTGTACGTCTGAGAGAATATATTTAACTAGATGAAGATGACATTCACTCCTAGCAGCACTATATCTTGTATGATGAAGTCAATTGTATCATGATAGAATCTACAGAGCTATGAGAACATTTAATGAATGACTAACTTTAATACAGATTCTTTATCTGTATCCAAACGTGAGTGACAGCTCACGAGAGAAGCCATCTTGTATCCAAATATTTTGTGACTTTCAAGAAGAGAAAGGGATACCCCGTATTATCGCTTGATGAGTCCAGAGATCACTGCTACACATGAGAACCCAGTACTAGCGGTTCAATATGATTATATGAAAAATATGTGCTGAATATTATTTCAAGGAATCTTCGCTAGACGAGGTTAGGTCTAGAAGCCATCTTGAATGTTGTTTATAATCTGACGTGCTTTGTCAGTAAACTCAGATGATATATATATATATATGGGCAATACTGAGTGCTTGTCTACTGACAGTCCATTATGCTATTATTCTACATGAGTGCCCATGTATCATTGCAAGACCATTTATCCACTGTACTATGATGTATTATGCCAACCTGTGATTTGTCACTATTCGTGCTGTCGAGTGTGTACGTCCAATTAAACTGTAGCAAAGGTACACAGTCGTTGGTGTCGATGACTTCCAGCCATACATGAGTGTGAGAAAAAGACCATTTGTCAACACCACGAACTCTTCTTATCATTCGCATATTATACTCACAATCTATGTCTACACACCACTGCGTAGGTCGAGTTGACATTCCATACTCAAACCACAAGCAACACAACAACACAGCATGTAGCTCTGGTGATGTTCTAGTGAGCTTATATTTATCAACTGATGATGAGCAAAGAAAATAGAGTTATCAACTAGAAAGACTTTATCAGTGTTAAATCGCCGATTTCATTTTAAACCAGTTCTGTGTGCAGAGTGATTATTTTAATAGTTTGTTATTTTCTTTAGTCGACGAGTTACAGTGGAAATACATAATAAATTATATCTTTAGCTTACTAAACAAGTAGCTATAAGGAATTTAATTTAACTGTTAAATACTCAGTCGAAACTGTTTTAATAACTAACTTATAAATGCTAGATGCGACATCAGTGAATATTGACGGAATACGCAGATATTCCTAATTCCTGATGATTGATTTTTATATAACTTATTTCTCGGGAAGTTTTAAATTATAAGTCAAGCGGTCGGCTTGCTATTTAAAATGTAAGTTATATTGAGTACATAATATGTAAATGATTTGATATGTGTTCTTTCCATTTTATATAGTGAAACTGTGGTACCCAACTTGCCAGCGTTTAGTAAAGAGACATATTTGTGTGAAACATAGACAGTTCCTATCTTTAACCACGTGGGTTGTTTTTTTGTTCAAGTAACACTGGTCTGACAGTGCATATGCCATCAGAGAGAGACAGTAATAGCAATCCCACTAACGGTTTCTAAAGACTAGAAATATATATTGGGCTTTTGAGCCAGTTCATATTGCTCCACAAATTTAAATGTACATGCTGCCTGGCGGCGAGAATATTACAAGAATAACATTAACATTCCGACAGAGAGTGTGACTAGTATTGTGGTGACCAAATATAGTACCTGCCTGAAAGAAGACACCGATCTGACATTCCTTAAATCCTAGAATCCAAAGCTAATGACATTGTGCTCTGCTAACTTTCGTGCCTGGACAAATTTTATGTGACTTAATCAGACATTCGGAAAAAATTAGAACACCCAAGGAATCGTTCCCTGAGACAGAGAGTTCAGTACGTCTTTTGGAACTGGGGGTTTCTTGGTCGATGACTGTATTTTTCGGGTCTGTGCGAAGGTCCTAGAATTATTATGTTCCCAGAGGCAGCGAGCAAAGTTGTGAGTATATATGTGTGAGCAAGGCCATGGCTGAATGAATGAGAGTACACAGGTCTGAGTGTTATTTTACCGGGGTATTATTGTCACCTATTTGCTATCTTAAATTTTTTAATCTGCAGAATTTGTTACAAATGCTAGAGTTTCTTTTTCTTAGGCTAAATCAGATTATCCAACCCTGTTCATACATTTACGAGAAAGAAAGAAACCTCTTAGACTAAACCCTATGTATCTATAACTCTTTGGGCCATCATCTGTTCTCTTAACGGGGCTGTGGGCTAAACCTAGAGTAAGATTCTAACGGGCTATCATCCTTGTAGCATTTTTTTTTTCTAAAATTTTATGACTATTTGTATATGTTTCTCCTTGATGTATTTCTTTGGTGTTGTGAGAAGATTTTTTTTTGATGATAATAATAAAAATCTCTCTTGAACTAATCAGTGCGTTGGTCAGCTCGTTCTAAAAATATATATATATCCATTGTTATAGATTTCCCACGTCTGTGTGTTTAACTGTCGTCACGTGTATGTGCCGTGCCCGTGATTAGATAGAAATATATGTAATATATATCTGTGTTTAGACTGTCTGACTACTTTAGATCTGTCGTAGAAGATAGGTGAGAGAGAGAGAAGATTTTCCGCTCTCAGAGACAGCATCCATCACTATTCTACCACCTCACTCGTGGAAGTCTATGTTTTTTTATTTCCTTTACTAACTCTCACTGTGACTATCACTCATTCCAACCTATTCAGAAGGGACCAACCCAAGTCTTAATACTCCTATCGAAAAATCTACGACACTGCTCCAGGACCTATTCTCCCAGCTTAATCTGATGTCTTCTTTCTTCTCGTGATATCACCATGGACTTTGTTTTAGAGCTGCTTATGACCATCCCTCTCTTCTTCAGTTCTTCCTTCCAGACTTGCAGGTTGGAATGGAGATGTGCATCTGATTTAGCAATCAGGGCAACATCATCAGCAAATGCCAGCTCTGAAATACAGACCCTGTCTCATCTTCCAGTACCCCGCTGAATACTTTCTTGTTCTCTCCTTACATGCTTTGATGACATAAGTTGAAATAAATACAATAAATTACAAACTCCACGTGCTGTGAAATGAACAACATATATGAGACAAACAAAAGTGTTCACTAGCTGAAGAAAAATATATCTGCATTCGCAAAGAAAAAAGATATTACATTAATAAGAATAAATTCAAATAAACATATAATATTGATGTACTATTATCACAACACATTTCTTCTTCTTTCTTCTTCTGCGTTCGTCCTGAAAATGACGTTGGCTGCGTTGTGTCGCCGTTTACAGCAAAGCTGCGATATCTGCGCCTTTCGGCCCGACACATCCGACTTCTCCATGGCATTTTTTAGTACCGGGTTTGCCTTCCCACTTCGATCCCTACTCTCTCAGCCAGACTGCAGTGATGCAGCCTGTTTCCAGGACCACCACGTGGAGGTAGAGTAGGGTCTTGGTCAGCTCTGGTTCGCTGACGCAAGCAGTCAGCTATGGGTCGCTGACTGCATTCCACTTTTGACGCGTCTTAGGTCCCACAACAAATTTAATAACACAGACTTCATTATGCTTATGATTTGCACTGCATTCAACTAATATCTCAAATTTCGGTATAAAGTTATCAATGGCCACTCGCATAAATGCGCCAATGTGTCTGTCAGACAGACAAGGGCGGTTTGGTTTGGTTTAATCATGTTCGAAGTTGAAAACGCTGACTGTATTTGCTGTTATTCATGTTACTTTTAAAAATGTACCTTTAAAACAAAAGAATTCATTACAGAAGTAGAAAACAAATTAAAAACTTTTAAATATCAGGCGGTCTACCTAAAGTCTCTTAGCTGTCTACCGGAAGACAGCAATGGATGCCTAGTCCACCCTTGATTGTAAACTTCAGATACCTTGTGTTTATGTTTCGGTACCCGAGTTTTCCATGCTTCTTTTTTATTTGTCCTTGGTTTTTTACTTAAACTTTGGCAGGTATCAATCCTCTAATGGCAGGTATCAATCCTCTAATGGCAGGTATCAATCCTCTAATGGCAGGTATCAATCTTCTAATGAGGCATTGCAAAATATTCATTTCCCATTTCGCTCTTTATGGAACATGGAATCACTTGCAGGAAATCTGCACGAATGCGTTCACGTAGCCTTGCTGTGGTTGTTTCTGTGGCAAATTGTTTGACATAATGATGGTGCCAGTCACGTGCACAGTGTCATGTTAGTCGTCTGTTGCCATCTGCTGAAGGAGTAAGAGTCCTATTCTCACCCCAGAGACACCCGGATGTTACCAAAATGTCTCTAATTAGACAATGACAGAATAGGCCAACTGTACCACCGGGCATGTCGTAAAACACGACTAATACAAGATTATGCACGACGCTGGCAGCCCCAACGTTCAATAATTTATACTTGAGTTTCTCAATCATTGCGCGATGTTGCTTCTGCTACATCAAAAAACAAAAAAATAATATCATCATCAAAATCCATAATTCTCGCCGTTTGTACGTCAGTCACATCTAAGGGATGCAACTGTGGTTTAAACACTAAATGTATTGTTTCCCTTATATGTACTCTCCTGAAAATAGTAACCTCAACGAAGAAAAGTCGGTGAATTGTGCAACACAAAGTGAGTGACAGTGATATATGAATAAAATGTAAGTATTTAATGTATCCACATAATTTTTACTATAAAGATCTGATGACTTTGACCTGTAATAAAGTGATCAAAGTAGAAATAGTGCCGTCTTTAGGACATGTAACAGAGAGAGCATACTATAATTAAAAACCCGTCATGTTGACGGGTTTCTTGCTAGTCTAATCTATATTCTAGAACCTCTGTCTGTCAGTTTGTGTTCAGTTACTTGCCTTTTTACCTCGGGCAATGCCGGGTATATCTCCTAGTATTGAATATTTATGAAGGAGGTATCTATTCAACCCTTGATGAGTTATAATTATAATTCACAGCGTCTATACATTTATGTATTTCATTTCGTTGCCGCTAAAAAGTTTACTGCATTATTCCTCTTCACAACGTATAGTTTCTGGGGATGGGGAGGGGGGGGGTTTCTCTGAAGAGACAAAGAAATAATCGGACTACTGTACCCCTCAGGCATGTCGTACAAGGCAACCAATTATGAGGTTGTGGATGTGGCTGGTCACACACACACACTACTGCTGCTAGAGCTTGGTGCAGGCTTCCTGCTGGGGGAAGGGAAGAGAGGAAGCTGTAGTGGTGGTAGGGAGCAACAAGAAACAAGATGATAAAGGTGAAATGAACATTCTGCTGTAATATTATATTTACTATCATTGCTTTATTTAATATTTGGGGTGGGGGTGGGGTGATTTCGTTACCTAATAATTTAGTGATGATTTTTGCTATCAATAAGCTGAAACGGCACACTGACAACCTTGTACTCCTATGTTTCAAGTAGTTCTCAGGAATCTCCGTGGAGAATACACATTTAAATGACCTTCACCCACTCAATCCTGATATCGCAGGTGACCCAAACCTCGAGGTTGTACATAGGTTAGTACCTCATCGTGCAAAACTATTCGCCTCAGAAGCTCACTAGACTTTGACTCCCCCCCCCCCACACACACACACACACGGAGGCCATTGCAGTGGTAGTCACATGATCCTGAAGGCATGACATAAAATATACTGCTAATGAAATCACTATTGCAAGAGTACAGATGACACATTGACGCAGGTTGATACCAAGTGTGCTCCAACTGCAGAGATACCTCGGCCTCCATAGCGTGGGTAACAAGGGAGGGAGCATTCCAAATTTGAAATCGTGAACACACACAGCCACTGGCAGATTGACAATGATCTGGGCCCCAGTACAAGAAGGGTCGTTGGCCCCTAACTACTTATCCGACATAGATTGTTGGTTTCCCCCTCTACTACTGTGGGACCTCGAGCACTGCTCGATTGCCCAACCATTCAGTCCACCCCTGCACACAGCCATTCTGATTCTAGTAAGGACAACCATTTTCAAGTGTCGCAAGACATTCTATTTGATTTTATTATATCGCATAAAATGTGGAAACGCAGATTCGCCACACTTCAATCGGTAATTCGCTACACGGAGCCAAGCAAATGATTCTTTTTGTCTTCTATCTTCCAACAGAGTCTAAGCTTTCAATCAGATCTCTCTAGTGCTCCTGTCTTTGACAATATCTTTAGCTCTCCTGTCTTTGTCAGTCTCTTCAGCTCTACTGTCTTTGACAATAGATCTCCTGTCTTTGACAATAGATCTCCTGTCTTTGACAATATCTCTAGATCTCTTGTCTTTGACAATCTCTTAAGCTCTCCTGTCTTTGACAATCTCTTCAGCTCTCCTGTGTTTGACAATCTTTCCAGCTCTGCTGTCTTTGACAATTCTCCAGCTCTAACTATCTTTGACAATCTTTTCCAGCTCTTATGTCTCTGACAATCTTTCCAGCTCTCATGTCTCTGACAATCTTTCCAGCTCTTATGTCTCTGACAATCTTTCCAGCTCTCATGTCTCTGACAATCTTTCCAGCTCTTATGTCTCTGACAATCTTTCCAGCTCTCATGTCTCTGACAATCTTTCCAGCTCTCATGTCTCTGACAATCTTTTCAAGTTTTCGTGTCATCAGTATACATCTGGCATCTGTTACAGGTTCTCTGCTCCGTGTGTTTTTGGGTCTCCTTTTGTTTCGTTTTCTCTGGGATTTCAGACTAAACGCTGCCTTGTGATGCTGGACGTTGATTTCTTCAACGAGTGTGTATGTTATTTATACCTGACAAAACATAACAACAACAGTGCAGTAAAAAGTTGGGTTAAAGCTATGGATAGCAGACAGGAGGCCGTCATGTTGGCCAAGTATCTATCGATACCAGCGTGGCGCTTCGAATTGTAATTTTTTTTTTAAAGACCTCAATGTTTATCGAACGCCATTGTTTTTGATAAAGTTCGAAACAGGATTGGTGTTAGGTTAAGGCTAGCAGTAGTGTAAATATGGATAGCCACTCCGGCAACATGGCGGCTTCCTGTCTACTATTCTAAACTTCTTCCAAAATGTGACTAAACCTGCGGCCGAGTTTGGCCACAAAAGGACACACTTACTCATGTTGAAGAATTCATTGTCATTCTTCTGAGGAACGTATGGAGACGGAGGAAATACAAAACTGTTGCAGTCCTCTTTTCGCGTTGCCTGTCTACAAGAGGTCATTGAGAACTTTCGCATTTGCTTAACCAGCAGAGCAATCGATGCAGGTTTCAGGACTGCCATATTCGTTAATTATGACTTGTATAAGTTCGCATCTAAACTATGTCTGACCGTTCCAAACTGGCTGCTCAAAGTCCAGTCTCATAACTGTAGAGTTTCCGTTCACTAACAATGCATAAAAGTGCTTGTAGTGCGTAAAACCAAGCGCTTGTATTTCGGTAATTTCCTATCTTTCGTACCTGTTTGCTCCGCAGTGAATATGTATAGTCAAGTGTTGTTTCCTAGTGCTTAGGGTTAGGATCAGTGGCGTATTCTCTATGTGTGCTGTGCGTGCTGCGCACACCTATGCCCGAAGGAAAATAAAAATTTAATGTATTATTCTATAAAATATTTCTCTTATAATGTTCTGCTTTCGGACCGCACGCATCAGGATAACGGATTTTCCCGCATAGAATCTACGAGTATATCTAGTTTCAGTTTCCCAGACGCGTTTTATAGTGCAGTTTTTTTTTTGGTTGGTAGCAATCGCCCGAAGTTTCTCGGGTAATTCCGTCACTATGCGTGCTGCACCTTTCGTTTTTACGTTTGAAGACTGGTTTGTGTGGATCGGGGTCATGGCCAGATACGTCAATACAATACGAACATGCGTGCGGTGGTCTTGCAGCTCTCGAGTTGTAAAAATCGGCTGTGTCCGTCCAGTGTTTTTTGTGATTAATTTTTGTTAGTTGCCGGGAATGCAGATTATTACAGTGACAGTGAGTTTCAAGTTGTAAGTTAATTAGTATTTCGGAGATAATTGACATATACCCCTAATAACTATCGTTGCGTAATTGAATATAGTTGGTTTTTAAATTAAGAGGGGAAGAAGTTAAATAGTAGGCGTACATATTCATTTTAAGTAGCAGCCAGCCTAGCTCGCATTACCAGGATACGCCACTGGTTAGGATTAGGGTTAGGATTAGGGTTTGTGTTAGGGTTAGTGTTAACCATAATACTAACCCTAATTCTAATCCTAACCCTAAGCGCTACGAAACAACACCTAACTACATATATATATTCACTGCGTAGCAAAAAGGTACGAAAGATAGGAAATTACCGTATTTCCTTTTCTTCGCTGTTTGCTCTCACATAAAAGAATATATTTCCTATATACTCATTTCAAGTTAATAGATTCAAATACCAGAACAAAAGCAACATAGAATGAGTACTACATATTCGGCAACTGCCATGACAGGCATGGTCGTCTACAATCTGGCCAGGCGGCGTGACGAAAGTTGATACAGTCTTATTGTTATTGTTGGTCTGCTGTAATCGACGTCATCACACTACGGGCAGTGTCTCTCAGCAAACATCGAAGGGTATGAATGCTAATTGTTCCTGTCGCGCGCTGGTCGTAGACATGCCGGATGGCTCCTCTTATTCATCAATCTCTGCTGGTCTTACGTTTGATGCTAAATTCCAGCAATCTTAACCTTGATGATTCATCGATTGCAGCCATTCTCTAATAGGCTGTCGTAGAGATAGGTTGTGAGTTATTTTTGTCCCATCTGAGTAGAGTGGATGTTGATAAGTACGTGAGAAAAAGGTGTGAGAAATAGATTTCACGGGCGATAGTTTAAGGGACAAAATATGTATATGGAATGAGTAAGTTTCTATATTCCAGCCTATCTATAGGACTGTAATTTACTACAAGACAACCTTGCTCTCCTCATACATATAAATATTAGACAAACATAAAGGTATGTTTTCAGGCACTCGAAAGAAATAAAGAAGTAGAACACTAGACAACAGAAAAACAACAGACGTGAGTGGCTAACCCAGGACTCGAACCCAGGACCTTCCGCGACAACCCCGCATAGCTATGCAAGCGAATCATACTATCCTCCCGGCCATCAAGGCATCACCAAAAATGGTGCTTCAATGACTGGTCATTAGTGCGAACCGCAAGACACAACACCGGAAGTTTACAAGGTGCAGCCCAGCCTATTAATGACGCAATCACTTCTGTTGTTCCCCTATTATACAGTATAGGTCAGTCCACACAAGACAAAGGCCTTAATACTGTGTCTAGTACATGATAGTAGACTTAAGAACAGCAAGTATAGAACAGAGGGTAGGTTTTTGGTATTGTATATTACCACGGATTACAGACCCACCAATGTACACAATGGCATCATCATTCCCAGCATGATCATTTATCAGCTGATCAACTTCCAGCTCTGCCCTCCCATTGGTTCAAGTTCTGCACTCTCTACCAAGGCTGATGATGACTTGCTGGTAGTTCGTCCAGTTCTCTCCTGACTTACTTCTCTCTTCCCCTTGAATATATTTTCAACTGTGGTCACCTGTATAATAGCTGCCTCTACCTGCGCCATCCATAACATCCCCCTCTTTATTCATGCTCCTTTGATGTCAGCTACGTTCCAATGCAGGGGATACCTTTTGCATATGGTTACTAGCATACAAGCATTTGCCGGGGCCTTTGCATATCTGGATCTAATTTACAGAACTCCAAGCACATGCTGCATCGTCACAATTGGGATATTTAGCGGATAGCCCAAGACTATACGTTTACCTTCATTTTGAATGCATTCCAGTCGTTCACATTGTGATATTGTCAGCGTGAGTATTCCCAGACCATACTCGATTACAGACATGACCAGCTGATGATACAGGAGAAACAGTAGTCTCTGCTCTAAGTGCGCTGCAGCCGTTGTTTTTAGGGCTGCTAGACCTCTCTTAGGCTTCTGTGTGATTAGATCAACATGGTGCTTACACGACAGCCCGCGATCGAATGTTATTCCAAGGTATTTTAGCTTGTCTTGCCTTTCAATTTTCTGTCCACTGAGAGTAATGTCTAGAAGATCTGCTTTCAATATGGAGTTATTCAAGGAGCACCACAGTATACATGCTTTGGTGAGATTGACCTTATAGACCAATTATTTGAGTGAATTTGATGTCTGCACCCGTATAGCTCTTTTTTGGAATACATATACAAATATAGAGCTGTGTAATTTATATTTTGCTCATCTTCAGCTGGGGGCTCATAAAAAACGAGTCAAAACATATTTTCTCACAGAAGTGGGCGGAGAACACTAAGTTTATGAAAACTTAGATGACTCAGTTATTGCACTTTATTCTACAAATTTCTGTGAGACTCCCTGAAATAGAAGCATCATCCTTCTATTACATCTCTGCCGAGAGTAACTGTCACATAAATATTGGGTCGATCTCTTTTCCTCTCCGGAAGTATTTAGTTACATTTTTTTGTGTACTAAATTTCCGTGGTCGACCCTTTCCTTTATCTGCTATCAAGCAGATATTTAGTACTTTCATATCATCTTACACTCCTCTCAGTGATAATTCGTCATGAACCCAGCTAGGCCGGCCAGCGACCGAGCGTTGGGTTTACCTAGGCGTGCTAGGCGATAAATTACTCATCTGTGGACAGATTACAGACACGCACTTATCAGTTGGACACAAATGAGCGGAAATGTTTTAATAGTCCGGGCAGATGTAAGAAGTTATTTGTAAACATTGCCGATAGAGGATCGGATGTTTTCATTCCATATTTGGGAGACATGACCGTCTGCAGTAACACTCAGAAATTTCCATGAGGAATTACCCCACAAAACACGCATGTTTGAAATGATTGGCAGACACTCGGAATGAAGGTGCAAAATCCTTTCAGATTAGAGCCCTGCTTAACATCGTAACAAACTAATGCGGGGGAAGACAGGTAATATAACCTGACACTTCAGCCAGAGTAGAACACTATGAAAATCTACCTCGCGCCAAGAAGACAACCAGACTTTGACAGAGTTAAGACTAAGATCAGCTTTCCTTTGTCGGACCGGACTTGTTTGGGATTCTTGAGGACTTAAGAGCCCAGGAAAACACTACCATTATTAACAAGGAAAACCGGAATCCAAAGGAATCTAAACACGTCAAAAGCGGGGACGTATTGTTAAAGAAACAACACCCCAGACTAAATGTAAGAGGCCTCTACAAGTGCCTTTATTTCTCTGAGCCAGCAGTCTGTGAGCCTAAAGATTGGCGTAAGTTGTACATTTTGAATTCTATATTTTTTCATTATTAACATGTAAACTAATACGTGAATATTAATATGTGAAAACTGCTAACGGATGTTCAAGTCATTTGAGGCTGGCAACCTCAGCATATAGAATGATGATTTCATGAACTACCACTGCCAGGGATGGTGACTGCTTTTTTGCGAGTTTCTTATAAAGAACCAAAAGCAGAGGTAGTCACAAGTTCCATATGGAGCAGGGAGGGAGTGATGAAAGAAATGATGTACATACTTGTTATATTTTTAACCTTTTCAACCAGTGTAAATGTAAAACATATTCACTCTAAATGTAATGAATGTTTCAACATTTTCTACCAGTGTAAATGTAAAACATATTCACTCTAAATGTAATGAAAGTTTCAACCTATTCAACCTGTGTAAATATTCAACCAGTGTAAATGTAAAACATATTCACTCTAATTACAATGAAAGTTTACTACCTTTTCAACCGATGTAAATGTAAACATTTTAAAACTAAATTGTTAACATTTTCAACTAAAGTTAAATATAAAACTATTAATTTTAAATGTAAAGATAGTTTTTCGCCCACTGGGATTAAGATAGGGTAAAAATTCTGAAGATAGATGGGATGGTAGAATAGGAAGATGGAGACACATAAAAATCATGTCGGGAAACTGAATACTCAGAGCGTATTTGTTTCTCTTCTTTTGACATACTAGTTGGTGGTACCAATTGAGGGTACTATTTCTGGAACAAGTGAGGGTATAAGTGGCCTGAAGTCGACGCTAGACACCATCATCAGACGGGTCTTAGAGACGTGGGACCAGCTTTGCAGTTACTCCTTGATTCTACTTGGAACGTGCTGCAACTCTTAAATTTTGACCAGGAACGTGAGCAATCCAGTCACCTATCTGTGAAGAACTAAAATACCAGCGGGAGCAGAAACCTCATTGGAAGCTACGTAGACACATAAAAGCTGCCAAGTGAAACTTCCCCTAATATAATTCCCCATTAAAATCGAATGAGGATGATCAATTTTTGTTAAAGATTATTCAATTTTTAATAACTGTTAAAACCTAAGTGATTATTAAAATTGCTATTTGTGTCTGTCTCTAGACGAGTGCGCCCAATATCTTAGTGGAATCGAATACAGCGCAACATGAAGGTTAGCCAATGAGAAGCAGCGCGAACCTTACACCGCGGGACTAGTAGGTTAGAAATCGTAACAAAGATGGAAACTTCAAGTGTGCTAAGGTGTGTGTCTTTTCATTGGAGTTATGAAAATTCGGAATGAATTACTAATAATAATACCTTCACGCTTAGATATTAGAGAGCTCAAGCTTCGTCCCGATACCAATATCTGCACATAATGTGCAGTACAACCAGAGATAATGAAGTTGAATGCAGAAACACGTGAAAGGCGTTTGCACATTCTCGGTAGCCATAGCGAATTACACAATGGACTGGAGTGAAAAAACGTTATATAGAACGACAGCTCTCAGTCGTCCGGTTTTAACAAGACCACGATGAAGAAAATAGGATGAATATTAAAAGAGCGGGAAAGAATGGAAGTTGAAACAAAAACACACTTGGCTCGATTAAGCACGTTTTGCAAAAAATTGTGAGGAACGGATAACCTATGACGTCATTGCGCTCTCGCTCGGAGGATACAGAGATATAAAAAGGAGAGAAGAGGCATGAAACAGCACTCACCGCCAAAATCTTTCAAACACAGGAGGCAGAGCTCGCCACCAAGCATTTTTACCATCTGTAAGAGTGTGCAGCCTGCCAGGTTATTGATGCCCTGTGTGGATTTCTGAATTGAGGGTAAGCTGACTCGTTTATTAAATATTTATATAATATTAGTCTATTGCAGATTCAAATTATATTGCGAAGAATCATATTGTGTAATTCTTGGAGGTGTGATAGGAAGGTCGAGTGTCGAAAATCTGGTGTAGGAAATTTGCTTACAGAAAGTGATAGACGATTGTGTGTAACTGAAGGGGAGATAAGACTATGACTTGCTGACGGTTTTCAATCAAGACGAGTAACAGTAAAGGGCGATAACTCGGACTTAATTCGCGCTCCTTGAGAAAAAGTCGTGTTTGTTTTTAGTTAATAGTGAGTCGAAGTAAAGTGTTAGCAGGGGTAGAAAAAAATTTCCGGTTTCATAAATTTTGCATAAGTTGATGTTTAAGAAGATTAGCGGGCTTCTAGTTTGATAAGGGTTGGTTACGAGAGACTGGTTTTAACGATAAAAAAGAAACTATAAATGACACACTTGTTGACTCGGGACCAAAGGGCGATAATTTACAATTACGTCCGTTGAGGGTTAAAGTGAGTTTGGTCTTTCGGGTAATGCGAACGAAGTAAGTTTTGCACCAGATTTTGTAGAAACGCGTGAACGGTTCGTGACAAAGTCTGAACTAGAAACTTCGTCAATAATTGTAATGGTAAATTTGGGTGCTAGGTTTAATCAGTTCAGATCCAGACGCGTTAAGCGTAAGTTGAGAAATACGGGTTCTCTCCCAAGTGTTAAAGATACTAATAAGGGTGGACAAGAGAGACAGTGTTCCCATGTTGAAGAAAATGTACACCTTCTCAAGACGACCAGACAACCAGGTATGTCGAATCTCGACAATTAGATAAACAGAATAATGAGAAGAACAGTAGGCAGCAGCTAGCCATTGAAAAGTGTGAAAGAATAGGCATTTCGTAGAAATTATTACCCATGGCAGTTAGGCCTGTCTTTTCTAAAGATACACCAAGTAATCACACTAGGACTCGAATGTTAAGAAGATAGAAGTACAACAGAGCAAACAATAGCAGAAGTAAGAACAACGAGTACTGACATAATTGCTATGACAGAAGCTTTAAAATGACAACAGTGGTTCTCAAGCCATAACCGTCTTGACTACCAGAGTCAGTAGACAAATACAGAAGCAGTGACAGTGCCTAAGAGAATATAAGGAGAATGAGTAAGGATGAGGTTTTAGAATCTGCATCATGAAATAAATTTTGCTGTACAAAAGTTACCAACCTCAAGTGGAAGGTTTGGCAGAACATCTCATTTCAGCTGTTGCTGAATTTCTTATGTAAATAAATTTCGTATTACGTTCACCACTGTCGGCGTCAAGTATGTTTACCCGATATTTAATCCATCAACCATATGTCTGTCATAAGCTGTTGTAATCGTCATAGTAGTCATCAGAAGTAACTTAGCATCATCATCCAACTTCTTCTTCTTCCGTCCTTAGCCACCGACCGTCAAAGCAGTCAGTGGCCATTACGCCTAGTGGCGTCTTAGGGCAACAGCAGATAGGTTTTCTTTACCATTGTTTCCCATCACGCCTATTGCCGTCTTTAGGGCAACGGCAAATCAATCCATTTGCTGTTGTTTCCGTAATCGAAGTGACTGGCAAACGGGTGATCAGCCCGTTGGTCATCATCCAACTGCCTACAGTTTATGGCAGTGATACTAATCCACTATACACACCATCATCACATGCCATCAGCACTGACGGCCACAGAGTGAAGAAGTCATAGACGCCGTACATTTTTTAAAAAGGAACCAGAGGATGAAGTGGAATGTAAATTAGTTATCAGGAGACTTACAAAGCCTTTCTTGATTACAGGATGGAACAATACAGACAAGAAATGTGAAAATAGGAGGAATTAATTCAAATGAATGCTGTGTGTGTATGTATGTATATATATATATATATATATATATATATATATATATATATATATATATATATATATATATATATATATATATATATATATATATATATATATATATATATATATATATATATATATATATATATATATATATATATATATATATATATATATATATATATTGATTAATTGTACCTGAGGACTTGAGTAACTCATTACTGTTTGCTTTGAAGTTACATTTTTCATTATTTACCCTAGACATAACACATCATATGACAGTTGTAGAGAGGAGATGACTAAACAACTAAGTGTCTGGTACTTATTATTACTTCTGGGCCAGATAACTGTATAGTCTGACTATACATATAACAACTATACACCAGTGCTTAATTCTAAGACTGGGGTATTTATTTTAAGACCAGAGCTCTTATCTGGCAAGTGTATCCTTGTATCATCTGATACACCTATTTATCTACTTATCCAATACCCTAATTCCCGTCATAAGTACGTCGGTCGGTCACATCACGCACACTGTCATTTGCGCACTTTTCTATTTTCGAGAGAGTACATTAACTTTCAACCACAGCTAAGGGGTGGAACTGTGGTTGAAAGTTAGACAATAATTGTATTGTTTCCCTTACATGTAATCTCCCGAAAATAGAAAAGTGCGCAAGTGACGATGTGCAAGAACAGTTTGCTTATGGAAAGAAGCGAACAACACAATTGATAAACCGTACATGAACTGGAGACAGGAAGGTGCGGAAATAAAGATTAAATCAACAGACAAGCAAGATACTCTTCTGTCCAGTTTCATTCGGGAAACGGATTTAACTCATCATTTTTTTTTTTAAATAACCTTAAAATGTAAGTTTTTGATTGTTTCTTCAAGACAAAATTTTAATTTAAAGTATTACAGACTTATTATTATGATCAAAATGATAAGATGGCTGCAATTAAAAACCTGTCAATTTTGACGGGTTGTTGCTGGTCATCTAATAATATTTGTGGTGTTGGGAAGTCAGGTATTGGTAGTACCTCTGGTGAAGGAGCTGTCATGCCCTTTTCAGGGCAGCTCGGCCACCTTTGGTCCAAACCTGGCATCCAGCTCTCACCTGTGGCTCCTCGTAGCTGCCAGCATGCGACAGCGGCCACCCCCCGGGCAACGGCTTTGACAGGCCGGCTAAACTAGGTGAGGGTAGCCGAATGGTTATAAACCTTCGGTGAGTTAGGGTCTGCCTACCCATGCATGCGAAGACTGGATTCGATAGACTGCGCGGAAGAAACCACCTGTTGGTTCAACGGGCATGACGGCGATTACCAGCAACGCGCTGTGGAGCGTAAGGAGCACGGCGAGGCACGTAGAAAGCCCTGGTCATCCACTGCACCTGACTTCATCTCCAGTCGTCTTGACTTGTCTTGCCACTGGATTGAGATGGACCCAGGCGAGAGAGTGAGGTCGACGAATTGCGCAACTCTTCCTCACTTTAATCCAAATCACCGCGCAAGTCACTCTTTCATCCATTCATCCATTCATCCATCCACTCACAACAAGTCCTGTGGCGATGGGCGAGCAGCGAAGCGGCAGGCGTGGGTACGCTGGCAGTCGTAGTCGCAGACCTACACACAGGCGGCTCAGGCCATATGGTCGTCTTCCACTGATCGGAGCAGCAGTGGGATTCGGCAGCCCCCTGAGTGACTGAGCAGCCCTCTTTAGGAAAGCACTGCTCACCTCCATGGCATGAGGAAGGGGCTAGAAAATGTGCCCTAAACATTGCCTGCTCCACCATTACCTAACCAGCTTACCGCGGTTGGTGGGTACCCTACTTCGGCGGGCGACATATAAGAAAAAGAAAGGACAGATTTTGCCCCCTCATTCTAGGCGCATGGAATGTGCGCACTCTCCTTGACAAAGACTTTAAAGCAAACAGACCTGAGAGACGAACTGCCCTGATTGGGAGAGAACTGGCCAGGTACAACATTGACATAGCAGCACTGAGTGAAACTCGACTTGCAGGTGAGGGCCAACTTTGCGAAAAGGGTGCAGGTTATACATAGTTTTGGAGCGGAAGAGGAACTGAAGAAAGACGAGAAGCAGGGATTGGCTTTGCAATCAAAACAGCAATTGTCAGCAAGTTAGCGGGGCCCCCAAAGGGAATAAATGACCGACTGATGACGGTCAAGATCTCCCTGTTCTATGGAAGAAAACATGCCACCATCATTAGCGCGTATGCACCAACTATGACAAACCAGGATGACGTCAAGGATAAGTTTTACGAAGAACTACATGCAGTCATTGCATCAGTTCCTAAAGCAGATAGGCTCATCATTCTTGGTGACTTTAATGCAAGAGTAGGCTCAGATAACATCTCCTGGAATGGCACTATTGGAAGGTACGGCGTGGGTCGCTGTAACAGCAATGGACTTCTCCTCCAGACTTGCGCAGAACATGACCTCCTTGTCACCAACACCATTTTTCGACTTCCTACCCGCAACAGGACCTCCTGGATTCACCCTCGCTCAAAGCATTGGCACTTAATTGACTATGTAATTGTTAGGAAGAAGGACAGGCAAGATGTCCTGGTCACCAAGTCCATGTGTGGTGCCGAATGTTGGACTGATCATCGCCTCATTGTATCTAAACTTAAAATTCGTATCCAACCAGCCAGGCGCCCTCAGGGGAAGAAAACTCAAAAGAGGCTGGATGTCACCAAACTAAAGAAGACAAAAATCAAACAGTCATTTACTGACACCTTAGAAGACCGTCTCAAATCTATCTCGCTAGACGGCCAAAGTGTGGAAACAAATTGGGCAGCTTTAAGTGAGCAGATCTACAACACTGCTACAGAGGTCCTGGGTCCTTCCATCAAGAAACAAAATGACTGGTTTGATGAGAACTCAGATGATATAAAGCAGATGTTGGCTGAGAAACACCATCTCCATAAAGCATATTTAAATGATCCAAAATCTACATCCAAGAAAGACGCTTTCAACAACATGCGTAGAATCGTCCAACATAAACTACGCCAGATGCGGGATTCATGGCTGAGTAATAAAGCAGATGAGCTCCAAGGCTTTGCTGACAGCCATGACTTGAAAAATTTTTTACCTTGCACTCAAAGCGGTCTATGGTCCAACATCATCAGGATCATTTCCCCTCCTTAATGCAGATGGAAAAACACTAATTACAGACAAGGAAAAAATGCTCCAACGCTGGGCTGAACATTTTAATAATATTCTGAACCAGCCATCATCTATTAACGACGAAACCATCATCCGCCTGCCCCAAATTCCTATAAATGAAGCATTAGATGATGTACCAACTCTGGAGGAAACTAAGAAAGCGATTCGTCAACTGTCTAGTGGAAAGGCCCCCGGCTCCGATTCAATTCCTGTTGAGGTTTATAAAGATGGCGGTGCAGTTCTGATAGAGAAACTTCACATGATCTTCCAGCAAATGTGGCAGAGTGAAACCATCCCACACGATCTCAAAGATGCGTCAATTATACATCTATATAAACGTAAAGGTAATCGCAAAGACTGTAACAATCATCGAGGCATCTCTCTTTTATCAATCGCTGGGAAGATATTCGCCAGAATCCTTTTGAATCGCCTTACGGCTCATCTTGACAAAGGTCTTTTACCTGAAAGTCAGTGTGGATTCCGGAAAGAACGTGGAACCACAGATATGGTGTTCGCTGCAAGACAGCTACAAGAAAAATGCCAAGAACAGCACTGTGACCTGTACACAGTGTTCATCGACTTGACAAAGGCGTTCGACACGGTCAGTAGAGAGGGTCTATGGAAGATCATGGCAAAATATGGCTGCCCAAAGAAATTTATCACAATAGTGCAGCAACTGCATGATGGAATGCAGGCTAGAGTTCAGGAAAACGGTGACCTATCAGAGCCTTTCCCCGTCTCAAATGGAGTTAAACAAGGGTGCGTACTTGCACCGACTCTGTTCAGTATCATGTTTTCTGCTATGCTGACTGATGCTTTTAGAGACGGGGACACAGGAATCGACATTAGTTATCGTATTGATGGAAAATTGTTTAACCTTAGGAGGCTTCAAGCAAAAACCAAGGTCAAATCACACACCATCAGAGATCTTCTGTTTGCTGATGATTGTGCCCTCAATGCTGGCTCAGAGGCTGATCTGCAGCATAGTGTGGATAGATTCTCCGAAGCCTGCGCCAACTTTGGGCTTACCATCAACACGAAAAAAAAAAGAAATCATGTACCAACCAGCTCCTGGCACAGTTTATACTGAGCCAATCATCAAGGTTAATGGTGAGAAACTGAATGTTGAGAACAGATTCACATACCTTGGTAGCACACTATCCCAGAACATTGTCATTGATGATGAGGTGAACACCAGGATCTCCAAAGCCAGCAGCACATTTGGCAGATTATACACCAACGTTTGGCATCGAAGTGGCATTAGTCTACAGACAAAGCTGAAGGTGTACAGAGCTGCGGTGCTTCCAGTGCTGCTATATGCAAGTGAAACATGGACTGTATACAGGCGCCACGTAAAGAAGCTAAACCACTTCCATACAGTCTGTCTCAGGAAGATAATGAACATCAAATGGCAAGACAAGATCCCGGATACCGCCGTTCTTGACAGAGCTGGTATCCCTAGTATTGATACTATTCTGATGCAGTCACAGATTCGCTGGGCAGGTCATGTAGTCCGCATGCCAGACCATCGACTGCCAAAGATACTCTTTTATGGTGAGATACAGAAGGGTAAACGCTCCCATGGTGGCCAAAAGAAGCGCTTCAAAGACACGTTAAAGACGTCATTGAAAACCTTTGACATAAACCCAGACACATGGGAAGCTGCTGCGCAAGACCAAACTGCTTGGCGCACATCTCTTCGTAAAGGTGCAGCGGCATGCGAATCATCCAGAGGAGCAGCAGCGGAACAGCGGAGACAAGCTAGAAAGGACCGTGTAATAAAACCTTCACATGAAGCAAACATTCCCTGCCCACACTGTCCGAGATCTTTCCAGGCCCGCATCGGGCTCATCAGTCACCTTCGTACCCATAGACTAACCTAACATATTCCTAAATAATTGGATGAACAGAGTGGTCTTCATCACCCGTGATGGACGAACAACAACAAATAATATCAATTAACCTCTCGTGACAATATCTATCCAAATTTAAAGTTGATTTAATGATTTTTAGTGTGTTGTATCCGAATTTCTCAGACAATGTCTAAAATACACTCAGTCAGAGATACTTATTAATAAAAAGAGGAAATTCGCTGAATTAACTCAGGTGGGGGCTTGAACGAGCTAACGAGTTATATAAGATAACACTGTCCTTCACAAAGGCTGTCGGCGGACCCTAGCGTTAACGTGCTCAGCCAATGCAGCATTGTTCTCGTTTTTCTGAATATGTTGTTGAATATACCCTTGAGATAGAAGCATTATTATCTTTCTATCTACAACTCTGCCAAGAGTAATCTTGAGCGAAGGTAGACACATTTGAAGACCCACATTAGTTACTCTTGAGTTTTGGCCACTGTTGGACCACTACTGCGGAGCTAAGGTGAGGCAACCTGTGACAGTAATCTTTAGCGACGGTTGATCCATTTGAAAACCCCCATCCTTTTAGTCGTTGGCCATTAGTGGGCCACTACTGCAGAGCAAGGGAGACAACCCGCAACATAATGTCGGACAGGTTTGAATCTCGTTGAACGTAGATGGTCATTTTTCTGCTATGAGCGCTTGCTATTTGACTTATTAAAAATAGTATACCTTTCAAAGCAACAGATTTAATTCTAGAATTAGAAACCGAACTAAGAGCACACGAAGCGCTATGAAGCAGGCTGTCCAAAAAGGACCAACTACAACAGTTGGCCACGTGATCCTATGCGATCACGGCAGAGGAGTGATAGCAATGACAAGGAAATATCGACTAGCAACATTGTCATCAAATCGAAATACAGCAAATAGGCAACCGCCTATTGGGGGCTCAGTCTTGCAGCCCCGCCTTACGGGCTGCACTGATAATCACAGCCATCTTGAGCTTGTGTCTACATTTTAATACAGCTGATGACGCTGAAGACAGAGCATATAAGAAGCCCTGAGCTTCTTCCAATGCAAGCAAAAATATTTATAGAAACACATACTGGTATGTTCTTGACCAACAGAGTAATTCACATACAAGACAAGACATTTTTCTACAGATCAGCTGTACAAGTTTTTTCAACGATTTCTTAAAGTAAAAAATATAGAAAACTGACTCGTCAAAGATGTCAAAGTAACTTACTTTGTGCTTGTTCTTCGTCAATGGGTGGATACTTCTTAAACCTCTGCCTGTCGCAGGGATCCTTGCAGTCACTCACGTGACGTCTCAGGCATGAGTAGATACTTCTAGTTAACCGTAATTGCGAACACATCCTTAGTCTCTTCCACAGATATACGTGTGTGAGCAACAGCCCAGGATTTCAGTCTGGTTTTGGAAGAAAATGAATAAATCTTTAGTGTAGGTCACTCTGATTTCAAATATCCGCTGCCTTGCGGGAATCTCTGTTTACGGACAGAACCTCGAGTATACATCATCATCATCAGCTGCCATCTCCACAACGAAGGTTGGCTGTAATGGATCTCCAACGTCTTCTGTCTCTTGTCATGATGGTGCACTCTGATAGACTCTTTCCTGTCCTTCTCTTGACTTTATCTTCCCACTTATAGCACTGTCTTCCCCTTGCATGTTTGCCTTCAACTCCCCCGTCTGTATGGTCTTATGCAAGGTACTTTTTTTTTCATAAAATTTTGCCTCGTTTTGGCGAGGCGCGTCCCGTTCAACCTAGTCGGTTATATTAGGGCGCATCTCCAAAGATAAAAGACATTAAGGTTTGATGTAAGTATGCAAGGTGCTATGTCTGTTTATATGGCCAATATGATGTAAGTATGCAAGGTGCTATGTCTGTTTATATGGCCAATATGATGTAAGTATACAAGGTGCTATGTCTGTTTATATGGCCAATATGATGTAAGTATACAAGGTGCTATGTCTGTTTACATGGCCAATATGATGTAAGTATACAAGGTGCTATGTCTGTTTATATGGCCAATATGATGTAAGTATACAAGGTGCTATGTCTGTTTATATGGCCAATATGATGTAAGTATACAAGGTGCTATGTCTGTTTATATGGCCAATATGATGTAAGTATACAAGGTGCTATGTCTGTTTACATGGCCAATATGATTTAAGTATATAAGGTGCTATGCCTGTTTACATGGCCAATATGATGTAAGTATACAAGGTGCTATGTCTGTTTACATGGCCAATATGATGTAAGTATACAAGGTGCTATGTCTGTTTACATGGCCAATATGATGTAAGTATACAAAGTGCTATGTCTGTTTATATGGCCAATATGATTTAAGTATACAAGGTGCTATGTCTGTTTACATGGCCAATATGATTTAAGTGTACAAGGTGCTATGTCTGTTTATATGGCCAATATGATTTAAGTATACAAGGTGCTATGTCTGTTTATATGGCCAATATGATTTAAGTATACAAGGTGCTATGTCTGTTTACATGGCCAATATGATTTAAGTATACAAGGTGCTATGTCTGTTTATATGACCAATATGATTTAAGTATACAAGGTGCTATGTCTGTTTATATGGCCAATATGATTTAAGTATACAAGGTGCTATGTCTGTTTATATGGCCAATATGATGTAAGTAAACAAGGTGCTATGTCTGTTTACATGGCCAATATGATTTAAGTATACAAGGTGTTATGTCTGTTTATATGGCCAATATGATTTAAGTATACACGGTGTTATGTCTGTTTACATGGCCAATATGATGTAAGTATACACCGTGCTATGTCTGTTTATATGGCCAATATGATTTAAGTATACAAGGTGTTATGTCTGTTTATATGGCCAATATGATGTAAGTATACAAGGTGTTATGTCTGTTTACATGGCCAATATGATTTGAGTATACAAGGTGCTATGTCTGTTTACATGGCCAATATGATGTAAGTATACACGGTGTTATGTCTGTTTACATGGCCAATATGATGTAAGTATACACGGTGTTATGTCTGTTTACATGGCCAATATGATGTAAGTATACACGGTGTTATATCTGTTTATATGGCCAATATGATGTAAGTATACACGGTGTTATGTCTGTTTATATGGCCAATATGATGTAAGTATACACGGTGTTATGTCTGTTTATATGGCCAATATGATGTAAGTATACACGGTGTTATGTCTGTTTATATGGCCAATATGATGTAAGTATACACGGTGTTATGTCTGTTTATATGGCCAATATGATGTAAGTATACACAGTGTTATGTCTGTTTATATGGCCAATATGATGTAAGTATACACGGTGTTATGTCTGTTTATATGGCCAATATGATGTAAGTATACACGGTGTTATGTCTGTTTATATGGCCAATATGATTTAAGTATACAAGGTGCTATGTCTGTTGATATGGCCAATATGATGTAAGTATACACGGTGTTATGTTTGTTTATATGGCCAATATGATGTAAGTATACAAGGTGCTATGTCTGTTTATATGGCCAATATGATTTAAGTATACAAGGTGCTATGTCTGTTTATATGGCCAATATGATTTAAGTATACAAGGTGCTATGTCTGTTTATATGGCCAATATGATGTAAGTATACACGGTGCTATGTCTGTTTATATGGCCAATATGATTTACGTATACAAGGTGCTATGTCTGTTTACATGGCCAATATGATGTAAGTATACACGGTGTTATGTCTGTTTATATGGCCAATATGATGTAAGTATACACGGTGTTATGTCTGTTTACATGGCCAATATGATGTAAGTATACACGGTGTTATGTCTGTTTATATGGCCAATATGATGTAAGTATACACGGTGTTATGTCTGTTTATATGGCCAATATGATGTAAGTATACACGGTGTTATGTCTGTTTATATGGCCAATATGATGTAAGTATACACGGTGTTATGTCTGTTTATATGGCCAATATGATGTAAGTATACACGGTGTTATGTCTGTTTATATGGCCAATATGATGTAAGTATACACGGTGTTATGTCTGTTTATATGGCCAATATGATGTAAGTATACACGGTGTTATGTCTGTTTATATGGCCAATATGATGTAAGTATACACGGTGTTATGTCTGTTTATATGGCCAATATGATGTAAGTATACACGGTGTTATGTCTGTTTATATGGCCAATATGATGTACCAATATGATGTAAGTATACACGGTGTTATGTCTGTTTATATGGCCAATATGATGTAAGTAAATATGTCTGTGGCCAAAGTAATACAAGGTGCTATGTCTGTTTACATGGCCAATATGATGTAAGTATACACGGTGTTATGTCTGTTTATATGGCCAATATGATGTAAGTATACATGGTGTTATGTCTGTTTATATGGCCAATATGATTTAAGTATACACGGTGTTATGTCTGTTTATATGGCCAATATGATGTAAGTGTTACATATGGTGTGTATGTCTGTTTATATGGCCAATATGATGTAAGTATACACGGTGTTATGTCTGTTTATATGGCCAATATGATGTAAGTATACACGGTGTTATGTCTGTTTATATGGCCAATATGATGTAAGTATACACGGTGTTATGTCTGTTTATATGGCCAATATGATGTAAGTATACACGGTGTTATGTCTGTTTATATGGCCAATATGATGTAAGTATACACGGTGTTATGTCTGTTTATATGGCCAATATGATGTAAGTATACACGGTGTTATGTCTGTTTTTTTATATGGCCAATATGATGTAAGTATACACGGTGTTATGTCTGTTTATATATGGCCAATATGATGTAAGTATACACGGTGTTATGTTGTTTATATGGCCAATATATGTAAGTATACACGGTGTTATGTCTGTTTATATGGCCACACGGTGTTATGTCTGTTTATATGGCCAATATGATGTAAGTATACACGGTGTTATGTCTGTTTATATGGCCAATATGATGTAAGTATACACGGTGTTATGTCTGTTTATATGGCCAATATGATGTAAGTATACACAGTGTTATGTCTGTTTATATGGTTATATGATGTAAGTATACACGGTGTTATGTCTGTTTATATGGCCAATATGATGTAAGTATACACGGTGTTATGTCTGTTTATATGGCCAATATGATGTAAGTATACAAGGTGTTATGTCTGTTTATATGGCCAATATGATGTAAGTATACACGGTGTTATGTCTGTTTATATGGCCAATATGATGTAAGTATACAAGGTGCTATGTCTGTTTATATGGCCAATATGATTTAAGTATACAAGGTGCTATGTCTGTTTATATGGCCAATATGATTTAAGTATACAAGGTGCTATGTCTGTTTATATGGCCAATATGATGTAAGTATACACGGTGCTATGTCTGTTTATATGGCCAATATGATTTAAGTATACAAGGTGCTATGTCTGTTTACATGGCCAATATGATGTAAGTATACACGGTGTTATGTCTGTTTATATGGCCAATATGATGTAAGTATACACGGTGTTATGTCTGTTTATATGGCCAATATGATTTAAGTATACAAGGTGCTATGTCTGTTTATATGGCCAATATGATTTAAGTATACAAGGTGCTATGTCTGTTTATATGGCCAATATGATGTAAGTATACACGGTGTTATGTCTGTTTATATGGCCAATATGATGTAAGTATACACGGTGTTATGTCTGTTTATATGGCCAATATGATGTAAGTATACACGGTGTTATGTCTGTTTATATGGCCAATATGATGTAAGTATACACGGTGTTATGTCTGTTTATATGGCCAATATGATGTAAGTATACACGGTGTTATGTCTGTTTATATGGCCAATATGATGTAAGTATACACGGTGTTATGTCTGTTTATATGGCCAATATGATGTAAGTATACACGGTGCTATGTCTGTTTATATGGCCAATATGATGTAAGTATACACGGTGTTATGTCTGTTTATATGGCCAATATGATGTAAGTATACACGGTGTTATGTCTGTTTATATGGCCAATATGATGTAAGTATACACGGTGTTATGTCTGTTTATATGGCCAATATGATGTAAGTATACACTGTGTTGTCTGTTTATATGGCCAATAGGATGTAAGTATACACGGTGTTATGCCTATTTATATGGCCAATATGATGTAAGTATACACGGTGTTATGTCTGTTTATATGGCCAATATGATGTAAGTATACACCGTGTTATGTCTGTTTATATGGCCAATATGATGTAAGTATACACGGTGTTATGTCTGTTTATATGGCCAATATGATGTAAGTATACACGGTGTTATGTCTGTTTACATGGCCAATATGATGTAAGTATACACGGTGTTATGTCTGTTTATATGGCCAATATGATGTAAGTATACAAGGTGTTATGTCTGTTTATATGGCCAATATGATTTAAGTATACAAGGTGCTATGTCTGTTTATATGGCCAATATGATTTAAGTATACAAGGTGCTATGTCTGTTTACATGGCCAATATGATGTAAGTATACACGGTGCTATGTCTGTTTATATGGCCAATATGATGTAAGTATACACGGTGTTATGTCTGTTTATATGGCCAATATGATGTAAGTATACACGGTGTTATGTCTGTTTATATGGCCAATATGATGTAAGTATACACGGTGCTATGTCTGTTTATATGGCCAATATGATGTAAGTATACACGGTGTTATGTCTGTTTATATGGCCAATATGATGTAAGTATACACGGTGTTATGTCTGTTTATATGGCCAATATGATGTAAGTATACACGGTGTTATGTCTGTTTATATGGCCAATATGATGTAAGTATACACGGTGTTATGTCTGTTTATATGGCCAATATGATGTAAGTATACACGGTGCTATGTCTGTTTATATGGCCAATATGATGTAAGTATACACGGTGTTATGTCTGTTTATATGGCCAATATGATGTAAGTATACACTGTGTTATGTCTGTTTATATGGCCAATATGATGTAAGTATACACGGTGTTATGTCTGTTTATATGGCCAATATGATGTAAGTATACACGGTGTTATGTCTGTTTATATGGCCAATATGATGTAAGTATACACGGTGTTATGTCTGTTTATATGGCCAATATGATGTAAGTATACACGGTGTTATGTCTGTTTATATGGCCAATATGATGTAAGTATACACGGTGTTATGTCTGTTTATATGGCCAATATGATGTAAGTATACACGGTGTTATGTCTGTTTATATGGCCAATATGATGTAAGTATACACGGTGTTATGTCTGTTTATATGGCCAATATGATGTAAGTATACAAGGTGTTATGTCTGTTTATATGGCCAATATGATGTAAGTATACACGGTGTTATGTCTGTTTATATGGCCAATATTATGTAAGTATACACGGTGCTATGTCTGTTTATAGGGCCAATATGATTTAAGTATACAAGGTGCTATGTCTGTTTATATGGCCAATATGATTTAAGTATACAAGGTGCTATGTCTGTTTACATGGCCAATATGATGTAAGTATACACGGTGCTATGTCTGTTTATATGGCCAATATGATGTAAGTATACACGGTGTTATGTCTGTTTATATGGCCAATATGATGTAAGTATACACGGTGTTATGTCTGTTTATATGGCCAATATGATGTAAGTATACAAGGTGCTATGTCTGTTTACATGGCCAATATGATGTAAGTATACACGGTGTTATGTCTGTTTACATGGCCAATATGATGTAAGTATACACGGTGTTATGTCTGTTTATATGGCCAATATGATGTAAGTATACACGGTGCTATGTCTGTTTATATGGCCAATATGATGTAAGTATACACGGTGTTATGTCTGTTTATATGGCCAATATGATGTAAGTATACACGGTGTTATGTCTGTTTATATGGCCAATATGATGTAAGTATACACGGTGTTATGTCTGTTTATATGGCCAATATGATGTAAGTATACACTGTGTTATGTCTGTTTATATGGCCAATATGATGTAAGTATACACGGTGTTATGTCTGTTTATATGGCCAATATGATGTAAGTATACACGGTGTTATGTCTGTTTATATGGCCAATATGATGTAAGTATACACGGTGTTATGTCTGTTTATATGGCCAATATGATGTAAGTATACACGGTGTTATGTCTGTTTATATGGCCAATATGATGTAAGTATACACGGTGTTATGTCTGTTTACATGGCCAATATGATGTAAGTATACACGGTGTTATGTCTGTTTATATGGCCAATATGATGTAAGTATACAAGGTGTTATGTCTGTTTATATGGCCAATATGATGTAAGTATACACGGTGTTATGTCTGTTTATATGGCCAATATGATGTAAGTATACACGGTGTTATGTCTGTTTATATGGCCAATATTATGTAAGTATACACGGTGCTATGTCTGTTTATATGGCCAATATGATGTAAGTATACAAGGTGTTATGTCTGTTTATATGGCCAATATGATTTAAGTATACACGGTGCTATGTCTGTTTATATGGCCAATATGATGTAAGTATACGCGGTGCTATGTCTGTTTATATGGCCAATATGATGTAAGTATACACGGTGCTATGTCTGTTTGTATGGCCAATATGATGTAAGTATACACGGTGTTATGTCTGTTTATATGGCCAATATGATGTAAGTATACACGGTGTTATGTCTGTTTATATGGCCAATATGATGTAAGTATACACGGTGTTATGTCTGTTTATATGGCCAATATGATGTAAGTATACACGGTGTTATGTCTGTTTATATGGCCAATATGATGTAAGTATACACGGTGTTATGTCTGTTTATATGGCCAATATGATGTAAGTATACACGGTGTTATGTCTGTTTATATGGCCAATATGATGTAAGTATACACGGTGTTATGTCTGTTTATATGGCCAATATGATGTAAGTATACACGGTGTTATGTCTGTTTATATGGCCAATATGATGTAAGTATACACGGTGTTATGTCTGTTTATATGGCCAATATGATGTAAGTATACACGGTGTTATGTCTGTTTATATGGATAATATGATGTAAGTATACACGGTGTTATGTCTGTTTATATGGCCAATATGATTTAAGTATACAAGGTGCTATGTCTGTTTATATGGCCAATATGATGTAAGTATATACGGTGTTATGTCTGTTTATATGGCCAATATGATGTAAGTATACAAGGTGTTATGTCTGTTTATATGGCCAATATGATGTAAGTATACACGGTGTTATGTCTGTTTATATGGCCAATATGATGTAAGTATACACGGTGTTATGTCTGTTTATATGGATAATATGATGTAAGTATACACGGTGTTATGTCTGTTTATATGGCCAATATGATTTAAGTATACAAGGTGCTATGTCTGTTTATATGGCCAATATGATGTAAGTATACACGGTGTTATGTCTGTTTATATGGCCAATATGATGTAAGTATACAAGGTGCTATGTCTGTTTATATGGCCAATATGATGTAAGTATACACGGTGCTATGTCTGTTTATATGGCCAATATGATTTAAGTATACAAGGTGCTATGTCTGTTTATATGGCCAATATGATGTAAGTATACACGGTGTTATGTCTGTTTATATGGCCAATATGATGTAAGTATACAAGGTGCTATGTCTGTTTATATGGCCAATATGATTTAAGTATACAAGGTGCTATGTCTGTTTATATGGCCAATATGATTTAAGAATACAAGGTGCTATGTCTGTTTATATGGCCAATATGATGTAAGTATACACGGTGCTATGTCTGTTTATATGGCCAATATGATTTAAGTATACATGGTGCTATGTCTGTTTACATGGCCAATATGATGTAAGTATACACGGTGTTATGTCTGTTTATATGGCCAATATGATGTAAGTATACACGGTGTCTGATTATATGGCCACTATTATGTCTGTTTATCTTATATGGCCAATATGATGTAAGTATACACGGTGTTATGTCTGTTTATATGGCCAATATGATGTATATACGGTGTTATGTCTGTTTATATGGCCAATATGATGTAAATATACAAGGTGTTATGTCTGTTTATATGGCCAATATGATGTAAGTATACACGGTGCTATGTCTGTTTATATGGCCAATATGATGTAAGTATACAAGGTGTTATGTCTGTTTATATGGCCAATATGATTTAATTATACACGGTGCTATGTCTGTTTATATGGCCAATATGATGTAAATGTTATTACACTCGAGGTTCTATGTCTGTTTATATGGCCAATATGATGTAAGTATACACGGTGTTATGTCTGTTTTATATGGCCAATATGATGTTAAGTATGTCAGTTTATAAGCCCACGGTGTTAAATGTCTGTTTAATAATGGCCAATATGATGTAAGTATACACGGTTGTTATGTCTGTTTATATGGCCAATATGATGTAAGTATACACAGGGTTATGTCTGTTTATATGGCCAATATGATGTAAGTATACACGGGTGTTATGTCTGTTTATTATGGGCCAATATGATGTAAGTATAACACGGTGTTATGTCTGTTTTTATATGGCCCCAATATGATGTAAGTATACACGGTGCTATGTCTGTTTATTATGGCCAATATGATGTAAGTATACACGGTGTTATGTCTGTTTTATATGGCCAATATGATGTAAGTATACACGGTGTTATGTCTGTTTATGTAGCCAAAATGATGTAAGTATACACGGTGCTATGTCTGTTTATTATGGCCAATATGATGTAAGTATACACGGTGTTTTGTCGGTTTATATAGCCATTATGATGTTAAGTATTA
>JAMPIV010013453.1:0-14834 GCA_024509875.1 Oreohelix idahoensis
TGATATTAAATATATACTTCTATTTATAAACCGAGGGTTTGTTATACTTATCTATGTTGTATAAATATATATTGCATGTATGTTGTGTGTGTATGTGTATATATATATATATATATATATATATATATATATATATATATATATATATATATATATATATATATATATATATATATATATATATATATATATATATATATACACATTCATTCATAACCCTCCACTCCCAAAGGAGCATAGGCCTTCAACAAACACATGCCAAGTCCTCCTGTCACGTGCCATCATCTCATATATATATATGTTGTATAAATGTTGTATGAATAAAGAAACATAACAACACACTGCTGAGTCATACACAATACATCCTACTTACTAAACAACGCCGACATTATTGATCGGAGTATTTTACTATATAAAAGTCACGCTCATCCTGCACTATCGATTGGTATATTTTACTATATAGAAGTCACGCTCACCCTGCACAATCCTAATCGAAACGTGCATGATATACTACTCCTGACATCTCCAAACAGTTTCTCCTTGACAGAAGTGGGTTGTTGCCATATGCTACTCCGTTCAATGTAGGTTGGGTAGGACTACAGAAGGACAGTAATTTAATTTATATACAACACTGTTACTTTCATTACTGCCTCAAGTTGGCAAGTTGGATAAACTAGGAATGAATTTGGAAGGCGCAACCAAGGTAGGGTGGTTTAAATTCCCCGTGTAGGTGGAGGAAAAAATAACTGGAGGCTGATACTTTGGAGTCACGACCCAACTCGTTCTCCTCCCTTTCCCGAAAAAAGAGTGTCAATAAGATAAAATGGCCGAAATACTTTTCTGACAGTGGGACACATTTGATGATTAGATTTACTCATGTTGTAGCAATCTGTATAGTCTCCTTTCATAGTGTCATGCCCATTGACGCTGTCTTTACCAAGGTCTCTGGCGTCGTTAATCATTTACACAAATGTGGCTTCAATCTCCTGCCATTAGATTACTATATCGAGGCACTTCTCTCCGTCTTCCTCTTCTTCTCTTTGAGCTTCATTGACTAATTTACCAGAATCTCTCAATTTTTCTTTTCTCACGACGTACACAATAAGAATTGACTGTCTATACAACTGTACCTAATCATTAGCAACACTTCATCGCCATCACCCTTCCAGTCCCCAAAAAGCATAGGTCTTCAACAAACTTATGCCTAGTTCACTTGTCCCATACTGATAGCTCCAGATCTTCCCATGTCTTCCTAATCATTATCAACACTTCATCACCATCACCCTTCCAGTCCCCAAAAAGTAGGGATCTTTTACAAACTTGTGCCTAGTTCACCTGTCCCATGCTGATAGCTCCAGATCTTCCAAATCATTATCAACCCTTCATCGCCATCACCCTTCCAGTCCCCAAAAAGCATAGGTCTTCAACAAACTTATGCCTAGTTCTCCTGTCCCATGCTGACAGCTCCAGATCTTCCACTGTCTATCTAATCATTATCAACACTTCATCGCCATCACCATTCCAGTCCCCAAAAAGCATAGGTCTTCAACAAACTTATGCCAAGTTCACTGTAACGTGTAATGAAAAAAAGAGTCTATAGTATCTAACAGCCTATTGAAACCTCATAGCTGCTCTGTGATTTGCTAGCTAAAACCCTGCATTATACATTCTGTCTTTATTTACACCAGCTTACTCTCTCGTCCAGCCTGTTTGTTTAAACATGAGCTAACGAAATGTTTACAAACTGCGTGACCTGTCAGTCATAACAGGAAAGCAAATCAGGATATGTTTACCTCGTCCACTCAAGCGAAGCTCGTCTGTCAATCACAATACTTCTCAGACAGGCAAGCAGCTTGAGAGAGACGAAACACAGACCCCTTTTGAAGTTTGACTCAGGGGAAACTAGAACTCCCCTGGGGGCTTTGATCTTGAGAAGCGGGCATTCTACAAGGTAACCCGTTAGTCGAACAGAAAGTCTTTTGATATTGGTCAAAACTCCATACCAGAAACTTTGATCGAGCGACACAAAGTCTTTTATCTTGATACGCCTAGCTTCTGAATTTTGGGTCTCACAGGAGTGCGAATATAACGCATTTAGAGATCAGAGAAATTCAATGATATATATATATACTGTTGTTTTTCTTAACCCCATTCATCAGTTGTCAGTCAGAATTTTGAATAGTCTAGCACAGTCCTAGAACCAGTCTTTCTTGTTGGAATATCGTGTACTAGTGTTCGTGGAGATTTTCATTTCTGAATTTTCTGGCCTGATCACAAGGGCTGCCAGTGGTCTTTTTCTGGTTTTATTTTCTCCTTTTCTTGGCTTGTGTGTCACCGAATTCATTTGTAAACAGGCACTTGCCAGAGAGAATTGGAGAACAATACATTTGTAACATTGGACTTACCAAACCCAGATTTAAATTTTTACCAGCCACAGTAGTGAACATTATTTTATCCTGACTCCTGACAGTCATAATTCAAGGGGAGTATACCTCTCTAAATACCTATGCTGTGCAGAATCGGCGCTTTTAAACAGAGTTGGCTGATAGAAGAACCATCATCATCATATGAACATTATTTTAAGCATCCAGATGTTTCCCAATACTGGAAGTATTTTTCCGTTAAAGAGTGAACCTCAAGAACTCTCACAGTTTCAACTATTTGTAGTAACTCATATCCAGGAGAAGAACCATGTTAGGCGTTCACCTCACTAGCTAATTTCTGGGGATGGACTGGGGCCAATTTGGATCTGTGACAACTGGAGTGACAGAATATTAAGTGAAAATAGATAATATATTCATGGACTAATTCTATTACCAAGGGATATTTCAGACCTACCAAACCAGGCAATTAGGTAAGAGTGGCCACTACTTGAAAGAGTGTGCAAGTATTTTTCTTGTTTGCGGGAAAACTATCCATATATCTGATTTGTCTAAAAGTTTATTTTACTGTGTCTCATAGAGTACCACTACTGTTCATTCTGTAATATAGTGCTAACTTTCAACGTTTGGGTTAATAATTTTAGGGTTTTTTTCTCCATTCGGGGAGGGTGCACGTTTTCTGCTTTATGTCATATGCATTGTAAATGACTCTTTGATCTTTTTCCTTTAGATATTTTGATGTTGTCAAGTTTAAATGATAATAAACTACAAAGAAACTTACCTTTGTGTGTTGGTCAGACCCATACCTATCTATCCGTAGTTTTTTCACGTGTGTGTGTCTCGTTGTCACATAGCTGTGTGTGTGTGTAGAGAAACTTATCTATTCTTGATAGGGAGGTAAAAGCTGTCTTGCAACAAAGTACAGTCATACGGATAGGCTGGAGGAGACAACCTAATCACTCCAGAGACATATCTTTCACCCAATCTACCACCTGTGAAAAATCTATTTTCTATACCTTCTCGCATATCTGTCGACATCCACTCTACTCAGATGGGTCAATTAGAACAATTAACCTTCCGTACGACATTCGCCTGTCCCATGCTGACAGCTCCACATCTTCCAATGTCTTCCTAATCATTATCAACACTTCATCGCCATCACCCTTCCAGTCCCCAAGAAGCATAGGTCTTCAACAAACTTATGCCTAGTTCTCATGTCCCCTGCTGACAGCTCCAGATTTTCCAATGTCTTCCTAATCATTATCCATTCTGTCTCCAGTTTTCTTCTCCGTGTCTTTTTCTGCTATCTCTGCTTCTTTTACCCATGGGATTCCAGAACAAGGATTGCCTATTAAAGCTATTAAAAGATTTGTCCTATTCACCACCATTTTCTTCTTCTTGTCAAATAAAAGTTCAGATAACTTTAAATCACAGTCCTAAAATTGCCTAACTGATGAAAGATATACTATTCCTGTACTTAAGAGTACTACGCTCTTGTTTATATCTATTGTCTTTACCTTAAAAAGGATAACATAGATATCTTAAGACAGCCCATAACGCCTTAGGGGACTGATGATGAATAGAAGTAGTCCCACAGCACATAGTGCTATAGGGGAGTGATATTGACTAAAGGTAGTCACATAGTACATAGGGGAGTGATATTGACTAAAGGTAGTCCCACAGCACATAGTGCCATAGGGGAGTGATATTGACTAAAGGTAGTCCCACAGTAAATAGCGCCATAGGGGAGTGATGATTAAAGGTAGTCCCACAGTACATAAGTGTCATACAGGTGTGATGATGATTAAAGGTAGTCCCACCGTAAATAGTGCCATAGGCGAGTGATGATTAAAAGGTAGTACCACAGTGCATAAGTGTTATACAGGTGTGATGATGATTAAAGGTAGTCCCACAGTAAATAGTGCCATAGGGGAGTGAAGATTAAAGGTTGTCCCACAGTACATAAGTGTCATACAGGTGTGATGATGATTAAAGGTAGTCCCACAGTACATAAGTGTCATACAGGTGTGGTGATGATTAAAGGTAGTCCCATAGTGTCACAGGGTAGTGATGATTATTAAAGGTAGTCCCACAACACATAGTGCCCTTTTTTTTTCTAATGTCTGCCCGCTATTACTCAAGGCAAAATCTCTGGTTAGTATATCTAGCCTGAGACTGATTTTACATGAGTATCCTATTTTCCTTGTATGCTGACAGGTGTCCTCTCCCTATTCAGGCAGATACTCGCCGTCTTCGGAGGGTACCCATTAGAGCTGGGTTGGCTCAGGAGCCTTTCAGGTTATTCCAGTCCCTGGTCGACGACACTTCTTCAAATGTCTTCGCCAGGGGCTCGAATTATCCAAGTCCTGGTCAATGACACTTCTTCAAATGTTCTCGCCCTGGCTTGAACCTGGATCACCTGATCACCAGCACAGTGTGGTAACCATTACGGCTCTTCCATAGGGTAGTGATGATGATTAAAGAATGCCATAGGGTTGTGATGATGAGTAAAGGTAGTCCCATAGCACATAGGGTAGTGATGATGATTAAAAGTAGTCCCATAGGGTAGTGATGATTAAAAGTAGTCCCATAGGGTAGTGATGATTAAAAGTAGTCCCATAGTGTCATAGGGTAGTGATTAAAAGTAGTCCCACAGTGCCATAGGGTAGTGATGATGATTAAAAGTAGTCCCAAAGTGTCACAGGAGAGTGATGATGATTAAAAGTAGTCCCATAGTGCCATAGGGTAGTGATGATGATTAAAAGTAGTCCCAAAGTGTCACAGGGGAGTGATAAATAAAGGTAGTCCCTAGGGTAGTGATGATGATTAAAGGTAGTCCCACAGTACATGTCATACGGGTGTGATGATTAAAGGTAGTCCCATAGTGTAGTGTTGATGATTAACTGCAATAGTGATTGGGTCTATAATTAGTCTGGGTCGTACTTAGGTACACATATCCGGGTTAGACCTCTGTTCCTGGTTTGATTCCCTGTAAGCCTATCACTTCGGTTGTTTTTCTGTTGTCCTCACTGCCTTTGCCTTCCCTAACTCAACAGAAGAGTCAAGAACACATTTTTACTGTGGTGTGTACTGGAGAGTGATGAGAATTGGTTTAGAACCAAGCCCCTCTATCTTGAGAAGCATTCTAACCACTCTGATGCTCATATAAGTAATAGTAGAATATGTACGAAGTAGTTCCCGGGGGTCTCTGAAAGATCAAGAAAGAATAGGCCTACTGATCATGTCGTAAGAAGACAAATATGAGATTGTGCACGGGGCTGGCAACCTCATCAGGTAAAATACATTGCTAAAAAACCATCACGGCAAGAGCCCATGGATGTTTGGTGCAAGTGTCCTGCAAGGGGACCAGCTTCAGTGTTGGTCCCACGTCCCATAGGGTAAAGGATCCCGTTACATTCCTATTGAGGCATATTAGGAATACGGTGTTAGGCCCGTATTTTCTTGACCATTGGCACACTAGGGGTGATGTGGTCAGCATCATGCCAGCCGCCTTAACCTTCCCAGAGTTGTTCTGGTACCCAATTCTTCTTCTTCTTTGATCCTTAACCGCCGACCGTCAAAGCAGTCAGTGGCAATCACGCCTTGTGGCGTCTTGTAGGGCAACAACAAATTGATTCCACTTTGCTCGGTCGGCGGCCATCCTTCGTACAGTGCCTCAACTCTGGTTCATTCTTTGCATCTCAGCCTCCACAGTCCTCCGCCAAGTTGTTTTTGGTCGGCCTCTCTTTCGTTTTCCTTCAGGGGTCCATAGCATAGCTGTTCTTGTGATGGCATCGGGGTCTCTTCTGAGGACATGGCCAACCCAGCTCCAGCGTCTGCCAGCTATGATGGTGTGCATGTCCTCTTGCTTACTTCAAGTAAGCAGATCTTGGTTGGTGATGGTATTCGGCCAAAAGATTCGGTGAATTTTTCTTAGGCATGTTGTGTGAAAAGAGGACAATTTCGACATTTCCTTCTCTGTAACTCTCCAGCATTCCGCACCATAGAGAAGCACAGAAAGCACGCAGCTCTGATATAATCTTAATTTTGTGCTTGTGCTGTACTGAGAGGACTTCCAGATGTTGTTTAGACTAAAAAAGGCTGTTCTTGCTTTGTTCATTCTGTTGTTGATGTCTTTGCTTGCTCTGCCGTCTGGTGTTACTAAGCATCCTAGATATGTGAAGGTGTCTGTCTGTTCCAGTTGCTGATTCCTTGCTGATATGGGCTCAGGGTTGCTCACACTGAGCATCATGACCTCTGACCTCTTTAGATTGATGTTCAAGCCCACCTGCTGGCTATACTTATTAAGTCTATCCGTTTTTTCCTGGATGTGTTGTTGTGAATGTCCTAGTAGTACAATGTCATCTGCATATTCCAGATCTTCCAATGTAGAAAAAGTAGTCCATCTTATTCCTCTTGGACTGCCCTCTGTTGTTTGGCGCATCACCCAGTCTATGACTTAAAAATAGAGTGGTTGATAAGGGGCATCCCTGTCGTACTTCTGTCTTCACCTCAAAGGTTATGTTGCTCTGCCCAACGCTACACATAAAGTTGGCATAGAGGCTTTTTATGATTGACACTATGCAGCTTGGAATTCCATAAGCCCTCAGTATTTTCCATAAACTGTCCCTATGTATACTGTCAAAGGTCTTTTCAAAATCAACGAAATTAATGTACAGCTGTCTTTGCCATTCTGAGCACTGCTCTATAATGTTCCTGAGGGTAAATATATGATCTACACATCTTCTGTTCTTTTTAAATCCTGCTTGTTCTTTGTGGTCTACTGCTTTTGAAATTCTGTGTGTAATTATCCTGCCTAGTATTTTGCTGGAAACTGAGAGAAGGGTGATTCCTCTCCAGTTATTGCAGTCTGCAAGATCTCCCTTCTTGGGCAATTTGACAATTATTCCTTTGTTCCACTCCGTTGGTGTTGTCCCTGTTTTCCAGACTTGTGCAAATAGTGGTTCTAATAGTGCTGCTGCTAGCTCAGGGTCTGTCTTGAATAGCTCTGCATTTAAGTTATCATGGCCAGGAGCTTTTCCATCCTTTAACCCTTTGATTGCTGTGATGATTTCTTCTTTTCGTGGAATGTCTGTATTAACATCTAGATCATTTTCAGCCTCAGCAACATTTAATTGTGTCTCTGGTGGATCCTTGTTCAGAGTTTCTCTGAAATGCTCTGCCCATCTTGTTTCCTGTCCCTCTGCTGTCGTGATGAGATTTCCTTGCTTATCTCTTACTAGTGTAATATTGTTTGCACCTCATTTTCCGCTGATGAATTTAGTTATTTTGTATACTGTACTTTGTTCATTACTCAGTGCTGCCTTTTCTGCCCGTCTTGCAAGATCGTCTAGGAAATTCCTTTTGTTGGCTCGGGTTTGGCGTTTAACTTCCTTGTTCAGCTGACTGTATTGTTCGCTATATAGTTGCTTTAACCTGGGGGACTTCGCTTCTGTTTTCTTTCTTTTCATTTCCTTTCTCATCTTTATGGTGTTTAATGTTTCTGGTGTTATCCAGTCTTGCTTCTTCCTTTCCTGGAATCCCAAGCATGATTTGCTGCTTTCCTTATATATTGTTGAAATGGTGTTGAATTTCTGGTCTATATCATCAGTCGATGTCTTTTCCTGACTTATGGCAAATTGATACCGTTTCTTTATGTCAGCCGCAAAAGCTTTTCTGGTAAGGGGGTCCTTCAATTTGCTGATGTCAAACCTTTTCTGTGTAGTTACAGTTGGTCCTACCGTTCTTAGTTTCACTTTCAGTTTTGCTACTACTAAATGTTGATCACTTCCCACATCTGCACCTCTTCTTACCCTCACATCCTGTAATGCATGTCTCCATCTACCATTAATCATGATGTGATCTATCTGGTTTCTGTCCTGACCATTTGGTGATTCCCATGTCAATTTGTGAATTTCCTTGTGTGGGAAGAGTGTTCCTCCATTGACCTGGTTGTTAATGCTACAGAAACTTATTAATTTATCACCATTTTTGTTTGCTGTTCCGCTGCCGCATTTCCCCATTACTCTTTCATTATATGTATTTTGTGTTCCAACTTTCGCATTGAGGTCTCCCATTACTATGATAAGATCATATCTAGGTGTGTCTTCCATTTCTTTCTGTAGTTGTTGATAGAATTCATCCTTGACCTCTTCATCGCTGTCATTTGTTGGTGCGTAGCATTGTATTATTGTAGTGTTGGTGAATCTCCCTCTCAATCTTATTCTTATCATTCTGTTGTTGATGGGTTTCCATTCCAGTAATGTCCGTTCTATTCCTTTCTGTAGAATAATGGCTACACCTTCTTTGTGCTGTCCATCCTCTCTTCCAGAGTAAAGTACTGTTTATCCTGTTGCTGTTTTAACTTGTCCTGCCCCTGTCCATCTGCTCTCACTTATTCCTAGAGTGTGTAATCTATAGTTTCTCATTTCTGCGGTGACCTGTTTTAGTTTACCCGTCTCATTCATTGTCCTGACATTCAAAAATCCTATTCTTGTTTCACGTTTTGCAGCCAGGACGTCCGTTTTCGTGTCAGTGGCTTCCTATCGGCTTTCACCACTGACAGTCATACGAGCCTCAGACTCCGGATGTCCGTCCCGCAGCAAAGTTTGTTCATTTGTTGTTGTTTCCGTAACTTCATTTCTTTTTACATAGACAGGGGTGTCAGCCCTATGCTAAAACCCCCAACCTGGAGGACCAGGGTGTCTGCTTTAGTCTGACCCCTGCCCGCGCAAACCTGTCCAGTTTGGTAGAACCTTCCAGAAGTAAAACTTCCGCTGGCATAGCTCTGGGGGTAATCAGGGTACGCAAGTCGCCACACCTCAACATGGTATTGACACCAGTGATGGCAGGGTACCCAATTCATGAGGCTGAAAATTTTCATAAGTCTTATGTTCCATAAGGAGTGAAAAAGAGAATATGTAAATTTATATGACGAAACAACAAAATGTCAGCTTCCGTGAACACAGATGATATGATATTAACAATGTAAATATAAGAGATGTCACCACTGTGAACTTATCAGTCAGAATGCACATCTCCTACAAGGAAGGAAATAAAGTCTATCAAATAACTCATATGTTTATTTTACAGGTCATATTCAAATATCATTTTTAAAATATCAAAATAAAAACAATAACAATCAAATAAAATAGAAAAACTCTCACATATGTACAACTTATAAAGAACAGGATACTACGTTTAATTTATGTGTTAACTAAATTCACCAAATCAGGACCCACAAATTTACAAATACCACACATTTGCTTCATTCATAATTGTCTTTGTCCTAGTAAAACTCTTTTTATTTTCATTTCATCATCAAATGATTTTCCTTTTTGCTCCTTATGGAGCATGGAGCCACCACTGCAGCTGGTCCCCAAACAGTCACATGCTCTTGTTGCTACGGTTTCTGTAGCAGTGTGTTTTACATGATCGGGCTGCCTCCCTCATGCATAACCTGACATTAGTCACAACATGCCTGAGGGAACATAGTCCTATTCTTTCTGTGTCTCGTCAGAAACCCCTGGGAAATACACGGGGCCTATTTTCATTTAACTGCCGATAATAATGATTTGAAGGAGCTAGCTGCCAATAAACAGAATGAAGGATTTTATTGTTTTTATTTTACAGTAATTGTAGTCAACACAGTTGCTTCAATCATGGTTTTCTTTCTGCTAGTAAAATGTTATATATATATTTTTATTTACCATGTTGTTAATCACAATTTGAAGGTAGTAGCTACCAAGAGAGAGATCAACAGAAAAAATATTTTATTGTTTTTATTTTACAGCTTTTGTAGTCCCTGTGGCACTTTTCTTGAACATGATGTTCCTCCACTGTCCCAACTTAGGTGGTGGATCCATGTTCCAATAGGAATGAAAAGATAAATGATGATGTTCCTCCATTCTACTGTTCTTAACCTTCTTGAAAACTTTTATTATTCAGCACAGGTCCAACTTGTCCTTCTGACTTCTGCCTGTAGCCATCCTTGGAGCTGCACTTATATATAATTTAATATGCCTATGTAACTTTTCATTATTTCAAAATAAAGCCTAATTATCTCATTTTTTATTTTAAAGATATTACTAGAGATGATCTACATATGGGGCAACATTTTTTTTTGGGGGGGGGGGGGGGGTTCTTCTTCATCATGTGATCTCTAACAGGTCACAAATTATTCTTGGTATTATTCTTATAATACATCATAGCTGCGCTCCATATACCCAGGGCATACAAGACAGCGGATTACTGGGCCTTATATTTTGAGCAAAAAATAGGACTACTATATCCTAACATGGATGTCCTAAAAGGTAACAAAGTAGGGTTGTACATGGGACAACCTCAACATGTAGGACAAAACACTTTGGTACAGGTTTCCATCATGGGGGCCAAATGTGGTGGCCCCATACTCCCTAATGAGTTGAAAATGCAAGGAAGATATATTGTGTTTTAGATTACATGTGGATGTTATACATGCCAACCCACGACATAACATGTGTTACCGATAACATTCACAATTACACATAAACACGAGGTAACAATGAGTTTATAAACATGCACTGAAAAAAAAGCAGATTAAAGAAAGGGCTAGGGTGATTAGAAAAGTTGGGTGGCAGATGGAAAACAAAGAGAGTTCTCTTTATCAGCTGACTTGTTATGACACCAATCTGGTAGAACTTGAATAGAGAAGACCACTGATTGGATGCATGAATAAGTGTGAAGGGCTCTGAATGACCTTGTACACTTATGCAAATAGTAATGCCAATCTCTGAAGGTTGCTCAAACTGGCCAGTTTGCCAACTTTCTGAGTTTAATTAAAAAAATAAAGGCCTTCAACATTAAAGAGCACTATAAGGGGCATTAAGCGGTGTATTACTGTACCAAGTAAATCCATCATAAACATATGTCAGTTATGTTTAATAATGTTACATCACTGTTACATTATAAATATATTTAACATAATTTCAGAAACCAGTTATCTATATTATTTGATATATCATCATCATGATGACAATGATCTATATAATTTTTACAGCACACAACTAAATTTATTTTTAACTACCTAAATCTCAGTATTTTTAACCCTAGTCAATATTATTCACTATTTTGTCATGAGCAGGAAAGCTGACAGGTTACTCATGCAGTTCATGAGGGCCTCCAGGACCACTCACACAAAAATTGGACCACTGCTACATGTAATAAATGACTAACATGAGACTGCTTATAAGGCTGGATATCTCATTTGGTAAAATTAACTGCTACACCTGACCAAAGGGGTGACAGACCCCAACCAGGCGCGTCCACGGGTGGCGGATCATGGGATGACCTCCAGATATGGTCTGTCAGCTGTGAACTAAGCCAGTTTATTATTGGACGATTAAGCAGCCGCAGACTAAGCTGCGATTTTTCCCAGCAGGACGGGGCAGAGTAACAGGTGGCACTGCTCCCCCCCCCCCCCCCTTCGGTAAACAAACCAAGCTGCTGCCTTGCTGCTACCACCGGGAGATAAAAAGGCTCCGGGAGACAACCCATTAACAACAAACACAACCCGGCCTGCCGAAGACGGAGTGTTTCAGCTATGGCTCAGGCTGAAACTATGGGGCTACTGCGCTGACCTGGAAAAGACTGTGGACTTTGTCCTGACAACAGGCCTGCAGATTTAGCATGACTACAAACTGAATGCAGAAGAACTGCTACAGATTCTACTACATCAGGAAACACAAGAAATACTTTGGCACATGAGTGGTAGGGTAGTCCTATCTCTTGAAAGAACGGAAAAGGAGAAAAAAAAAATTGTAATAAAACCATGTGGTGATATGTCACATACACTATTAAAGACATTAAAATCTAATGCTGACAGCTTAGTTTCTGACACTGACTGTCCATCACTGACATTATGAAACGCCATGTTTGAATGTTACTAACATTGATTTAGTAGCTATTTAGAAATTCATACACATTTTTTCATCCTTATCTTTCAAAATATATATAGAGAACTTAACCTATAAGCAGAACAAGACAACAAGGATCATACAAACATTAAAACAACACAAAATAACCCTATAAACATTACTGTACACTGAAATACTGAACAAATAAAAATAGAAAAAAATTAAATGCTGGTTCCCTCAGCTGTGAAGAAAGTTTTATACACTGCGTGTTTGATTGAAAAAAAAAATTATGATTCGACAAAGAAAATGATGCCATAATCCTTTCTTTACCTCTTTGGACCCGGTGAGGGATAGCAAAGAACAGGGCCACTGTGCCCTACCAAGCATGTCATAAAAGGTGGCAGAGATCATCAACATGACAGCACACTAAGTGCTATAGCACAGGCTTCCTATAGTGGAGCCCCATGGCTCTTGATCAAGGGATGAATAAAACAACAAGGTAATATCTGAAGATCGGCTACCACGACAAGCATGGGAAACAAAGAGCCAGGGATCCAGACCCCTAGAATCCGCTGGGAGAACTACATTAGACAATCTTTGAAGGACCGAGGACTAGAATGGAACCAGGCCAGAAGGAAGACAGCCGATAGGATAGTCTGGCGCTCTCTCTTCCAAACCTCTACACCTCACGGTAGAAGGGGAACGACTAAGTAAGTAAGTAAGGTAATATCTGAACACACCAACATGCTAACTATCAGTTACTTCAGCTTTTCAACTCTGTTCATGCTGTAAATCACAAAATAAATGCAGCACTAAACATGCACTGTTTCTATAACACTAAAATAAGTGTGCTCAATTCCTTAAAGAAGAACTATCAGTTACTTCAGCTTTTCAACTCTGTTCATGCTGTAAATCACAAAATAAATGCAGCACTAAACATGCACTGTTTCTATAACACTAAAATAAGTGTGCTCAATTCCTTAAAGAAGAACACGCCATGCTGTCTCAGAATAAATATAAGGGCAAATAATGGTCAGCTCAGTGAGCAACAATATACGATACTCATCTCAGTAAAGAACAACACATGATGATCATCTCAGTGAACAACAAACTAATGATGCTCATCTCAGCAAACAACATACGATGGTAATCTCGGCGAACAAAAACATGTGATTCTCATCTCAGTAAGAACAACAAATGAGGCTCATCTCAGTGAACAAACAACACACAAAACTCATCTGAGTAAAGAACAATAAATAATGATCTCAATGAAGAACAACTCACGATGCTCATCTCAGTGAAGAACAACAACAAAAGATGCTCTTGTCACCGAAGGACAAGACGGAGGCAGCCAGCCAAGAGGCACACCACAGCAATCAGGATGCCACGCATACGCGCAATGGAAATACGAGGGCTGTCCGGAAAAGAACCGGCCATGTAATATAAATCAATAAACATGTTACATAGCACAATGATGGCTCAGTCCCCTTTAAAGTAGGCTCCTTGGGACATCACACAGTGCTCCCAGCGTTTCTTCCACTGCTTAAAACACTCTGCGAAGGCTTTTATTTGTGTGTGTTGTGTGGGTGTATTTATAATTTTTTTTTGTTGTGGGGGGGTGGGGGTGTTTTTTTTCCCCCCCCCCCTTTTTTTTGGAAGCGCCATCAGTTGCGTCGTCGTATTTTCTTTAATCTTATCAACAGTCTGAAATTTTCTACCTTTCAAACATGATTTCAATTTTGGAAAAAAAGCCAAAAGTCGCAGGGTGCCAAGTCTGGGCTATAGGGGGGATTAGTTACCTGGTTGATGTTATGTTTCAACAAAAAACTTTGCACTAGATGTGATGCATGGGCAGGCGCGTTGTCGTGATGAAGACGCCAATCGCCAGTTGCCCACAACTGTGGTCGTTTTTGTCGTACTGCATTTCTCAACCGACGGAGAAGATAAAATAGTTTTTGGAATTCCCAGATCTTTTTCTAGTTCTCGCACTGTCAGTCGCTGATCTTTGTTGATTGCAGCCCGTACACGTTCAACATTTTCTGGTGTTCTGCTTGTTGCAGGCCTTCCAGAAATGGGATCACATTCAACAGATTCTCGACCATCTTTGAAGCGTTTGTGCCACACCTTTATTTGTGTAGCACTCATTGCTCCAAAAGCCTTCTGAATCATCCTAATAGTTTCCGTGGAGGAATGTTGAAGCTCGACGCAAAATTTGATGCAGATTCTTTGCTCTACTCGTTCAGCCATTTTGAATGTGACAACCACACAGTGCATGTGCTCTCTAAACGGCTTTTAACGGTCGCACTGACTGGTGCAGCAACGTCAACATTGCACACGTATGTGCATAACAGGCCACTCAATTTGGCTGCCAAGTTACATCGATGTCGTGCAAACGGTTTTTCTAATATTAATTATGGCCGATTCTTTTCCGGACAGCCCTTGTATGCCTATATCTACAAAACGTTATGGCAATCGCCCTGTGACGGACACCCAGGCAGGCGCAGTGCCGGATCCTCTGCCTCAAAAGGGCCCAACCCCCACTACTGGGGGTCCTTCTCAA
>JAMPIV010013454.1:0-70966 GCA_024509875.1 Oreohelix idahoensis
GAGGGAATAGAGGATTACCTTGATAGATATGAACGATTGGCCACTACTTATGGCCTAGAAAAAGAAAAGTGGAATTTGAAGTTGTCACAGGGATTGAGAGGTGTATCTTATAATGTCTACTTGAAGATGCAAAAAGAAGATCAGGAAAACTATGAAGCCTTGAAACAAGCATTGTTGGTGCGTTACGAACAAAACGCAGAAGCTTATAGAAGGCGATTTAGAACTGCTATGCTCCAGACAGGAGAAACATATCAGCAGTTCTCAGCAAGGTTGGAAAGTTACTTGCTGAGGTGGTGTCAGTTAGGAAACTTCAATCAGGATTTTGAAGGGATCAAGGAGATGATGTTGATAGAACAACTCCTGGAGTCCATGTCTCCTGAGACGAAGACATTCCTAGTAGAACATAAAAGAGAGAGATTAGATGAAATAATCATCTATGCAGAAAGTCACAAACTGGCTCACCCCCCTGACTCAAGGAAAACAAGAGGAAGCAGGGAGATAGTTTCAAGTCACCACAAAACCAAAACGAGTTTGAACAAAAGGACAATACAACCAAGAACAACCAAATATATGACTACTAAGACAAGAACCCTCCAGGATATAACAATAAACCCTCACGAAGGGAAGAAAAATGGTTGTAAGTTCTGCAAAATGAACAACCACAACACTGATAAATGTGGGAGGAAAAAACCTCTTCATCATGCTGCATGCTTACAGGTGAGGACTTCTGATAGGAAGGAACTGACGGTGATTCAGAATAGCCTCCATCACCCACCTACACAGGAGATAGTGACTGTGAATGGCAAACAAGTCACAGGAATGTATGACACAGGTTTGTCCTATGACGCAGTCGTGTGTGCATCTCTGGTGTGCGCCCTGAACAAATCACCACAGAAACAGTAGATATTCAAGGGCCACTAAAAGGACATTACCCCTCACTTTACCCATAGCAAAGATTCATGTCAGTTGTCGCTATGTGGAAGGGGAGATAAATGCAGCAGTGTTAGATGATCCCTTTTACCCCCTGATGTTGGGGCGTAGATATGTTTTCTTGGGAAACCCGGTGAAACCTATGGTTATGGCAGAAATCCAGACCAGGTCTGACTCCAGGAACATAGAGAGGGACACCAAATTAAAATTTCATTCTACTGAAATGAAACGGGCTCAAGTAGCTGACAGCACATTGAAGCCTTGTTTTGGCAAACTGTCAAAACCACATAACACTCCAAGGAAAGGAAATTTCTATATGGACATGGACTCTTGCACAGGAAAGCTGGCAGAGGGACGAAAAGTCATGGTCAAATTGTTGTACCATCCACCTATAGAAATAAGGTTATAGGCTGGGGGCACATAACTTTGAGTGAACACCTGGGTAATGGTGCCACAAAACAAAGAATAGCCACCCAGTACTACTGGCCAGGTATTACGGAAGACATCAATTGGTATGTAAATTCCTGTCCAGAGTGCACTCATGTAGATTCAGAAAGTCGGCGGAAGAGTCTTCAAAAGTCTACAAGCAAACCAGCCATCATGGGTACTCCCGAGATTTGCACTGGAGGGGAAAAGAAACATCCCACACAGGTTGAATTGCAGTCTGAAACCCATGCACTGGAAGAAAAAAAAACAAATCACGTAGCCAAAATCAAACACCTACGAATTTGCGAGGGAAAACCGCAACCAACTATCAACGAAAAGAGGGCGGTAAACTTCAAGGGAAACCTACCGACCCCCCATTTTCACCAGCGGTAAGGGCGAGGATAAAAAGCCGAACTGGGAAAAGAGAGATAGCGAAGGATAAATCTATATCCATGAAAACCAAAATGTAGAAGCAGATTTTCTTACTCGACACCCAACTGAGATAGAACGAGAGTAAGAAGAACATTAACTACGGCAAAGCTTACAGTTGTTAGCTGTAGAAATCTACAGCTTAAAAGAGAGGGAGGCTCTGTCGCATGTTACGCATTGCCTAGTTAAATGTTTGAAGACCGAAAAGTGGGACACCAGCGTGCTGACCTGAACAAAGAAATGCAGGGGTATTTTCCTGTGTGTATCTAGGGCAGCCAATCAGAGAAGGGGTTTCCCACGGTCAGATAGAATGACTTCGGCGAGTGTATAAGGAAGAATAAATCGTCCGAAATCATGGTTAGAATTAGACATCGGGAAGGAGAACGGAATGACAGACAAGGATGAGTATGGTCTCCTTTTGACGGGAATATCTTCATTTATGTATAGGTACAAGGAAATCAGAAGGGAGTAAGTAGTTGTGAAGAATTTCGCAAGAATAGTGTCCGTGCATTGAGAAATCCTGTGTTTTTCCTATTTATAATTCAATATAAAATCGCTAACACGACAGAAATGGGAAAACAACATATGGATACAAAGGTCAACTCATGGAGAACGGCAATATATAACTCCAAAGGCTTGCACTGGGAAAGGTGAAATGCACGAGACCAAGGTTTGAAACACCTCTAGCACAAACCCCCCGAAGTTACAACTTTTTTGGGAAGTTTGCTGGAGTTGCGAGCCTTGTTTCCTGTACGTCCGGTAGCTGCATATATAAGGGCGGACGGAAATGATTTCAAATTCACTTGTACAGCGAGGCAAGACAGAAGGACAACGGCTGGAGAGAGAGAAACGTGTCACGGCCAATATCTTGTTATTTGCAGCCAGGCAGTTCTGTTACTCCACTAAAGCCAGTCGTTACTGATCTTAATTAGATCCTGCGAGGGTATGTAAAGTTACTATGTAAAATAATACAGTAATTACAACTTTATTTCAGGATTTGTTTAATCTATATGTTATGAAAGTATCATGTATATTAATTTATTACTTGATATGATTGTTGAAGATTGGAACCCGAAATATAACCACCGTGACTGAGTCCATATCAGGGCTAGCACAGGACTAATAACAATTCTTTTCAGGACTACCAACAATCATTATCAGGGTTTATTCAATCTGTCTTCAAGTTACTGCACTTTACAGAGCTAACGTGTCAGGCAGGGGGATACTATAACCTCATACCATATATGTGTGTACATATTATTTTGTATTATTTGATTTTATAAAATGTTCCACAGTAGACACCTGTCTTGTCACTGATCCATAATCACGCATTTTCACGCATACATCTGAAAACAAATTCATCTCACCTACAATAGGAATGTGGTAATTGTTATCCACAAATAGCCACATATCCTACAATTATCTGCAGGTTCATACTTGTCAACCAAAAGTCAGAGGTCAATGATCAAGAATTGCTCGATGATCAATGCGAATCGCCCCGGCAGTGTCTGGATTGGTAGAAGCAAGACCTACTGAAGCTGTACATCTCATATGAACACTGATTAACTAAACAGATGAGTGATATTTGTGACAATTGTGCACCCAAGAAGTGATAATTGTCAAGCAGAGTTTTGTGATGACAATTTGCGTGATAAACTAGTGAAAGTTATAAAGTGAATAAGACAGTGAAGAAGTCTATTACCCAACTAATTGGAAGAGTCTAAAGAAATGACATTTTAGTTTAACTTGCAAAAACTGTAATTGAATTCGCCAATTTGGTTTTGTATAAATATAACTTTTGTATCACCAGTCACACACAATCACCACAATTAGATAGATGTAAATAAAGAGGATATAAATTGTATTCACCAGCTTTATTCATTCAATATACAGTAGAACTCCATTTATCCGAACCCCAATTATCCGAACATCCAATTATCCGAACACTTTTTCCAGAAAAAAAAAAAAAAATCAGATGCCACAGTCACGTTAGACTAAAATTCTGAATCTTTTGATGCGGCAAACTTCAAATGTGTGCGAACAATTTGTAGAGAATGGGATGGCTAATGGTCGGTCGCTTACGTACAGGAAGTCAGTTAGATCATAAAGTCAGTTAATATCTGGTTTACCAATCCAAAGTACGTGTGCGTTCTAGGTAGAACACTGGCTAAACAGACAGTTCAACTTAAAATAATTGTGTCTGCTACTACAGCAGAATAATTTTGGTGTACAAGTATTTCTCTGTGCGATATGGCACCTTCCAGTAGGCCTAAAGCATATAAAAGGAACCGCAATGTTTTGTCAATTGAAACGAAAACAGAAATTATCAAGAGACTAGGACAAGGTGAAACTGTGTCTTCACTTGCGAGGATTTTCAATGTTGGGAAAGCTACCGTCTCTGACATCAAAAGTAACAAGGATAAAATTATGAGTTTTGCATCGAAATTTGATAGTGAAAATGGGTCGAAGAAACGTAAAACCATGAGAAATGCGAAAGATGTGAACTTGGAAGAGGCTTTGTATATATGGTTTTGTGCAAAGAAGAAGCAAAGGGGAACCTATCTCTGGTTCTCTGTTGTGTGAAAAGGCACTTCAGTTCAACAATCAACTTGACGGTCCTCCTGACTTTAAGGCTAGCCAGGGATGGTTAAGAAACTTTAAATCTCGTCATGGCATACGAGAATTGGAGATTCAAGGGGAATCTTTATCTAGCGATGCAACTGCCGCTAAAAATTTTAAAGAAACTTTCTTGGCTTTTTTGGAAGAAGAAGGTTATTCACTCGATGATGTGTATAATGCCGATGAGACTGGCTTATACTGGAAATCATTGCCTCAAAAATCACTTGCATCTCAGCGCGAAGCAGCTGCCCCTGGGTTTAAAAAGTGCAAAGAGAGAGTAACAATTTTGGTAGCCGCGAATGCCAGTGGAAGTCATCGTTTACCGGTGCTAATGATCGGCAAAGCCAAAAAACCACGTTGTTTAAAGAATGTGACATGTCTCCCATTGTGTTACAAAGCACAGAAGAGTGCTTGGATGAATAGTGAAATATTTCTTGATTGGTATACAAATCAGTTCATCCCAAATGTGAAGAGGTTGAGAGAACAAGAAAAGAAAACTGGAAAAGTAATTCTTCTACTGGACAATGCACCATCTCATCCAGAGACGGATACATTGAATGCAGTTGATGCAAATTTTAAAGTAATTTTTCTGCCTCCCAATGTAACAGCACTGATTCAACCAATGGATCAGGGTGTTATAGCAAAGCTTAAAAAGATGTACAAGAAGGAAGTCCTGCGTCGTTTATTGTTGGCTGAAGATGAAGAAAAGTGTGGGGCGTTTTCCAAAAAGCTTAATCTCAAAGACTGCTGCTATATGTTAGCTGATGCTTGGACCACACTGTCACAAGATAATCTCAACAAGGCTTGGAGTAGATTGCTTGGGAAAAAAGGAGGAAATGAAACTACTGCAGTGGACACAAATGATGATTGTATAAATGAAGTTGTGGAACTGTTTCAAGCAATGCCCGGATTTTCGGACTGTGACAAAGATGATGCACACATGTGGCTAGAAGATGATAATGATTCTGGTTTTCAGTTTTTGAATGACGAAGAAATTTTGTCTTTTGTGCAAGAAGAAAACCAAATACATGTAGTGACCGATGATGAAGACTCCTCAGAAGTACACGATGTACTTGTAGATTATGAAGAAAACCCAAAACGTCGACCAAGTCCTGAAGAGGCCTTTATAGCACTAGAATCAGCGATGGCTTGGTACGAGCAAGAAGATGACAGCTGTCCTACACAGCTTCTGCTGTTGAAGAGAATGCGGGACTTAGCAGCCAAAAGGAGACTATCCAGTTTGGAGCAAAAGAGGATTCCTCATTATTTTAAATAGTGGGCTACATCTGTGCAAGTACATGTATACGTAAGTTGCGCCTGGTTTTGAATCGTTTGTAATGTTATTTTGAAAACATTTCTCTTTCTTAACAAAAATAATTAATACAAGTAGTACATGCACTGCAGTGTAATAAAAGATTTTGGTGATACCGTGATCTAATACAGTGTGGGGATTATTATTACAGTACAAGTAAGTATGCGTTAATGTGTATTTCCCTTGTGATGGTTAATTATTTTTAGAAATGTACATGTACTCGATACATTATGTAATCCAATTATCCGAAAATTTGATTATACGATATTTCGGGGTCTTTTCGGTTGAATGGAGTTCTTTTAGTATCACAGGTGGTCATCACAGGTGGTCACAACATTGGCCACCATGAATTGATAAGGGTGGAATTAGGATGCCGTCGAATTACCACCTCTATCGACACCAGGTATTACAATGCAAGATGTAGGTGTCTTATCTGGTTTAGATTGTTGCTGTGTGTGTTGCAGTAGAACAGTTCACAGGGTACACCACAGGCAACATGACGTGTAGAGTCATAAAAATGGTAACTTCGCTTTAGGTTTATACCATTTATTGCACGCCACAAAACAGTCATGATACTTATGTTATCATCGGCATAGCACAACGAATGCAGCATTCAAACTCATGTTAACTGACAGTCATGTAGAAGTCAATACTCAATAGTTGTATGGAAAACAAATATCATAGCGAAGCTTGATAAATAATACATATAACTTCTGCAACCGTGGTCCGCTGCAGATCCTTAATGTTCATAGACAATAATAATTATTCCTTCCTGATGCTAGCAGATCAGATGTATACAATACGTCCGTTTACTGTCTGCACGTGAGTAGCATACATGGATTACAGGTCAGCTCGACCTTTATAACCTTCCTAAGTCTAACCATCTGACTTGGACGTGATCTCTGATATAACGAATCCTGGAACACAGACAATAGTCTTGTTGGTCTAGAGCGACCCATAGATATATAACTAGTTCAGGTATAAAGATACCGGTGACTTAATCCTAGTCAAAGTACCTCTCCATTTTGAATCACACAGGCGAGCAAAAAGGCGACAAAATGACGAACCTCTAGATGATAGCCTAAAGTTCGATACAAGAGGAATTACCTTATTTCGGAAAATCAACCATGAACATATGCCTCCAGGCAGGCTTGAATAATACGGGGAAATAGTCTAGTTAGCTAACTAACTCACAAAGACAATGTATTTCCCTCAGAGAATCACAAGACGCAGTCGCGTCCGCTCGCTAATCAGTCCATTTCTCAACTGCCCGACCTGGGCGGAACAACAAACGACAACCAAGTCGAGACATGCGCAGAGTGACAATCTCTGAGTCGCTGTTCACAATAAGACGATTCTAAGAACATTCGAGATAAAAGTCTTACACAGTCGCGCCTTTTATGGACATGAACAGAAGCGTTAAGAAAGGTTTCAAACATCTACAACAGTTGACTGATACTACCAAATAAGGAGATATGGTCACGCTTCGTTCAAGACATTATAGACCGAACGTGTCTCTATACAAGAGGAGGTAAACTCATAAAAAATAGCAGTATCGATGTATCGGGTTCTGTCCCTTTGACCATAAAATATATATAACATGCATTTCAGTCAAATAATGATCATACATACGAAAAACGATCATACAAAGACTTTGGAAAAAAGTAATTATTTGTGCGTAACAGCCTCCAATATATATGACGTCTCAGCGCAGTTTAATCCATCTAGAAGACTGCTGATAAATAATAGGCCTCACCAATATATGACGTCTCAGCGCAGTTTAATCCATCTAGAAGACTGCTGATAAATAATAGGCCTCATAATATAAGTCGACATATCAAGCAGTGTCTTTAATCCATCTAGAAGACTGCTGATAAATAATAGGCCTCATAATATAAGTCGACATATCAAGCAGTGTCTTTAATCCATCTAGAAGACTGCTGATAAATAATAGGCCTCACCAATATAAGTCGACATATCAAGCAGTGTACAGGCTTCCCTCGAAAACACTGGGCTGACTTCTCCAGTCACGCCCAGGACACAAACTCTTCAAAAAATGTACATAATCTTTAAACACTGGCCTGTATACTCAAAGGCTTAAGAAACATCTCCTTAGCTAATACATCTCATCTGGGATAATCACACATAATATATCTCAGCATAAATGCCTGTACACTGGTACACATTGAAAAACACTTTACATCTCCTCAGTGCACTCGCCCGGTACACACTGACACCAAAAACATTCTCCCCCAGAACACCCCAGCCAATCACATCCGTGGGGCTTCCCGAGAACTATCGCTCACAGCTATATCATCCAAAAAATATCATCATTATGAGTAAAGCAGAAAACAAAGCATACAAAATAATCAGCTAAGTCTACCAAAATAATCTGCTTTCAACAAAGTTAAGTCCATACAGCATAGAATTAACCCAACAATATACATGATGTAAGTATCCGTATAGTAGGATGTATAAGAATACAAATAGTATCAAGTGACATATAAATGCAACATGAAAGTATAACCAACATACGAACTGCTACCGAATAATCAGTAGAAGAAATAGAATAAAATGCAGAATAATCAGGAAAGACAGAACAAAACAAAGATATATCTGTAGAGAACGATGGATTAATACATCGTAATAACCATTTGAACAAAAACGTATTCTATAAATACATATAATGATGACAAAAAGTATAGGACACAAAGACAATGTATGTGTATATCTAACAACCACAAAAGAAAGCTGTAGATAAACGAAGCATAATCTAACCCTAACCCCGTTATACAACTTATTCATAAGTAACCATCAACCAATCACATCCGTGGGGCTTCCCGAGAACTATCGCTCACAGCTCAAAAATAGCTTAGAACATTTAACTCACGTGGAACTACGCCACCGTGAAAAACGTTCTGCATCTCGAAGATTCGAATGCGATACACTCATATTTTTTTAAATAAATTAACAGCTGTTCAAGTGGAATAACCACTATAATCTATGGTACATCTGAGACTCACAACGATTACTGCCCTTGCTTAAATTTGGACTTATCAAGGGTCTCCTGCATTGTTGACCCTAATTCCTTAAGCAGCATCAAAGGACAAGAAAAAGAAGTGCATTTGGTATGAACAATCTAAGTGTTTTTAAAACCTGTTTTTGCCTTTATTTGTGTTATGATTTTAAGTCATAACAAATTTTAGTGTTGACGTGAAGTAAAATTCATCTGTAAATAAATTACTTTGAGACGTTTAAACTCCCAAATGGAAAGCTCACATGAACGCTGGTGTCGTGAAACATTCTAAATCCACATATATAAATTAAAAGGTAAATGTAAAGCCTAGCACATAAATTCAATAAAAGGAAAGAGAAATGGTAAAAGTACAGTGCTGTCACAATGGCGTACAAAAATCCCCCTTGTTTTCTACTTCGTCTGCAAATTGTAACGTTTCACGTTGATAGTAAAGCCTACTGCATCACTACACGCTTTCTACAATAAAACGTGTACTGCATTTCTAAGAAAACCTTGAGATACGCAAGCTGATTAATGACCTAAATTAATACTAGCATTAATTACACTACGTTAACATAAACGAAAGGACAGATGGACTTAGGATAGAGAGAGTGAGGGCTGAAAGCAGGAACGCATGCAACACTAACACGCGTCTCGCGATATACAATTAACGCCACCCTCCCCGCGCGAAAGGCCAGAAGCCCTAACTTTTTTTCAAATAGACCGTGATAAAAAACACTACAACTACGAGAGTTAGGTTTAAAAACCTGAAAAACGCTTATTAGGAAACATGACATTATACTGTTTTATGTCTGAAAGCCTGACAGTACCCAGACACCACATCGTATCGAAGTGAACGGGAGGTAGAAGAAAATGCATATTTTGAACGCAGCCCCTTAGCCCCATTAAACTTATATATTTGGGTTCCTTAGGACTTGCTGACAAAGAATATGTTAAGTGTTACGCAAATAGTCTAGGAATTAAGAAATTATAGCCAAAAGAAAATAGTGAGGGTGTCAGACAACACCAAATAATAATCGCACAGTGGCATGTTTTGAAACCACTATTTTACGGGAAATGGGCCACCATGTAAAATCCTATTTGATTGGATAGAAGTAAATGTAAGGCTAAACACGATTAGTCGGACTACAAATACTAATTTTGGTTGTTAGGGGAAATGTGAGTAGGAGTACTTTTTTTGAAAAGCTGTGTAAACGTGGCCCGATTGGTTAGACCCGCCAATATAGTCAATTAGGAGCGTCAGTTCAGTGCCACATTTTAAAATAAACTTACTAAGAAACAGTGCGTTGAGATCCAGATCATATTTTTCTAAATAAAAGTCTGGGACAGAGGCAGATCGGAATTTGTGCCATTATTCATCGCCAGTCAACGTATTTGTGTATTATTTCCATGAATTGTGGGACTGTGGTCCTAAGTTATTGAAGCAGCACCTGGTCTGAGTTTTGCTGAATCCAGAGGCTGACAGCATACTCCTTGGTCCAGATAGCGACCAGTGAGGTGTCTCCAGAACACAGTGAAGCAATCGAGCAGAGGAGTCTTTTCCTGCCGCCATCACGAAAGATAAGCTTCTGTGGCCAGAGTAGCTCAACATTATGTGCCCCCCCCTCCTCAAAAATTGACATTCTATTAAACACAGAGGGACAATAAATTGGTTCAAATGACAGGAACTGTGAACTTTTCCCAATACTATTTCCACGATAATCAAACACTTGAAGTCATGATGAAAAACAACAACCAAGCTTGAACAAAACCAGTATTACCTCATATTACTACTTCACAAATTACACACATAGAATAATAATAATAGAATATGTCAATACAAAGTTCATATATATAAACTGTGTACATACTACTTGTAATTACATTTGATTGTGATTCCTGGTTCACTGTTTAGTTGAATCAGGATAACCATTATTGAAAGAATTAATACATATATTTTTAAACTTAAACACTTGACTCATTTAAGATAGTCTTATAGAGTGTTATATGTGTGTGAGTGTCACAGTGTTGCAAAGTGTTGTGGAATAAATTAAATTGTTTATCTGTCTGTTGTTGTTGTGACTTACACTTCATCATTTTCATACCCTAGACATTTAACGTAGTCATCACAATATTCCAGAATAATTCTGACTGAGGTATAAATGTGGTAGCAAGTAAGGTCATCTGTAATACACCACACTTATTAGATACAGATACCTTCACAGCTGATCTCAGTCAGTACACTAAGTCCCCTATAAATATTTATAACATCCCACTTTACCACATTTGGCAATTAGCAAAAATTATGTTTAAAACAAGACTCGCTGACCTGGTTGTTGGAAGAAACATTGATTTAATGGCACACAACCATTCACCATCCGACGCCCGCCCCCTTCTAATACAAAACGCAATATTTGCCCATAGTTCACTATTTCCCTTACTATAAAACTGTTACATGGACGGCGTTACTTCCAACTTATTTTACATCGTTTTAATTATTATACAAAATCGGCTGGGTAAATGTCAATCAGAACTTGAAAGATTAAAATGCACAAAAAAGGGAGCTGCATGCAAATCCTCAGCACTCTACGATGAGTGCACTATAGCGATTTTGAGCGTCAAAACGTGACGAGAATATGGTTTTGATGTTAAAAAAATGTTTAATAACAAGACAATTAGGGAACATAAAAAGACATTAATATGGCTCAGTGGATTTTGGCGTATAAGGGTAGAAAACATATTAATGTTTAACCTCATGTCTTAATGGATCATTTAACAAGAACGCAGCGCTATACGAGGGCTGTCCGGAAAAGAATCGGCCATAATTAATATTAGAAAAACCGTTTGCGCGACATCTATGTAACTTGGCAGCCAAATAGAGTGGCCTGTTATGCACATACGTGTGCAATGTTGACGTTGCTGCACCAGTCAGTGCGACCGTTAAAAGCCGTTTAGTGAACACGTGCACTGTGTGGTCGTCGCATTCAAAATGGCTGAAATTTTCTACCTTTCAAACATGATTTCAATTTTGGAAAAAGCCAAAAGTCGCAGGGTGCCAAGTCTGGGCTATAGGGGGGATGAGTTACCTGGTTGATGTTACGAGGGGCGTTCAGAAAGTAATGCACCACATCGTTTTTCTCAGCTAATAATGAAGATAGAACCATGAAATTTTGCACACTTTAAATATGGCATGTGCCAATTGTGTGCACCAAATTGCACAGCAACCGGCCAAATAATACGGCTGCCCTAAACCGTTCAAATGGAGCGTGTTAGCAACTTGCGTTATAAGCAGCGAATTGTGATAGAATTTCTCGTTGCAGAGAAGGAAACTATTGTGATTATTCACAAGCGTCTATGTGATGTGTATGGAAGTTTTGCAGTCGACAGGAGTACAGTCAGTCGCTGGGTTCAGAGAATCAAAGAATCAGGAAGTGGAGATACGGAGTTGCTTGATCGGCCGCACTGTGGACACAGCCACCAACGCAGAAATGTTGAAATGCGCTGAGGGCATTATTCTTACTGATAGGCGAATCACTACTCAACAATTGGCCTTACAGCTGTCAGTCAGCATTGGTAGTGCAAATGCAGTTATAAAAACTCTCGGATTTTCTAAGGTTTGCGCAAGATGGGTTCCTCGAAGTCTCACAAATGACCACCGATTGCAAAGGAAAGCAATTTCTTCTGAATTGTTGGAGCGTTTCAATGCTGATGGAGAGAACTTTTTGGCTAAGATCGTTACAGGTGACGAAACCTGGGCACATCATTTTGAACCTGAGACAAAAAGACAGTCAATGGAGTGGCATCATCCGCAATCACCACGAAGAAAGAAATTCAAGACAATTCCTTCAGATGGAAAGGTCATGATCACTGTCTTTTGGGACATTGAAGGTGTGATTCTTGTGGACGTTATGCCAAGAGGAGAGACAATCTGTTCTCAAGCTTACATTAAGACATTGAAAAAACTCAATCAACGTTTTCGCAGAGTTCGGCCGCACAAGAATCCAGCAGACCTGCTTCTCCTTCCCGACAATGCGCGACCTCACACACGTCTGGCAACACGGGAAGCAATCACCAAATTGGGTTGGACTGTACAACCCCATCCACCCTATAGTCCCGAGTTGGCACCCTCTGATTTTCATCTATTTGGTCCACTTAAAGATGCACTCCGTGGGACAAGGTTTGAAGATGATGAAGGAGTGATTCATGCAGCGAAGAAGTGGCTACATGATCAAGACAAAATCTGGTACGGGCTAGGAATACATGCACTTGTTTCGCGCTGGCATAAAGCCGTACAAGTTGATGGGGATTATGTTGAATAATACCGATGTTTACAAGATATATCCATGCATATTGTATATAAATTTCATGCTTTTTGGATAAACAGCTCCTGAGAAAAACGATGTGGTGCATTACTTTCTGAACGCCCCTCGTATGTTTCAACAAAAAACTTTGCACTAGATGTGATGTATGGGCGGGCGCTTTGTCGTGATGAAGACGCCAATCGCCAGTTGCCCACAACTGTGGTCGTTTTCGTCGTACTGCATTTCTCAACCGACGGAGAACTTTGAGGTAGTACTCCTTATTAATTTTTTCTCCCGAAGGAGCGTACTCGCGATAGATAACACCTTCCCAATAAAAAAACACAGTCAACATGGTCTTGATCTTGCTACGGGTTTTCCGCGCCTTCTTCGGGCGTGGAGAACCAGGCGACTTCTACTGAGAAGACAGCCTTCGTTTCTGGACCATAGCAGTAGATCCACGATTCATCTCCGGTTATGACTTTCTTCATGAAATCTGGGTTATTGGTTGCGGTTTGAAGCAAATCATTAGCAACTGTGGCACGAAGTTCCTTCTGCTCTGGTAGCAGAATCCGCGGAACGAATTTTGCCACGACACGTCTCATACCCAGATCCTGGGTCAGAATCTCGGATACAATAGTTTTTGGAAATCCCAGATCTTTTTCTAGTTCTCGCACTGTTAGTCGCCGATCTTTGTTGATTACAGCCCGTACACGTTCAACATTTTCCGGTGTTCTGCTTGTTGCAGGCCTTCCAGAAATGGGATCACATTCAACAGATTCTCGACCATCTTTGAAGCGTTTGTGCCACACCTTTATTTGTGTAGCTGTGGTGAGTTGGGATTATATAAATATAGTTATAGGGGACTTAGTGTACTGAATGAGATCAGCTGTGAAGGTCTCTGTATCTAATAAGTTTGGTGTATTACAGAGAACCTTGCATGCTGCCACATTTCGACCTCAATCAGACTTATTCTTGAATTGTATGATGACTTCGTTTAATGTCTAGGGTTATGATAGTGATGAAGTGTAAGTTCACAACATCCAGACATATAATATTATTGTAATATGAGTGTAGTGTTGTGATGTATTATTATGAGGTAATACTGGCTTTTAGTGCTAGGTTGTTGTTTGTCATCACGATTTCATGTGTTTGTACTGGTGGAAATAATATTGAAGGATTCACAGATTCTGGTTTTTTAAAATTTCTGTCCCTTTTGTTTTTATAATAAAGTTCAGTTCAGGGTTATTTTATTCAAGGTTGAGCTTTTTTGTGCTGACAAGCGCTTATCTCATAATGCAGCTGCAGGAAACCTGTATCCTCTGCTCGCTTGCTTCTCAGTTTGATAGTATGATATACAATGGCCGCTATCTTGTGCTAATTTATATATGGGTATTAGAAATTTTCACCACAATTCTCCCCACTTAAAACAGACATCATATGTCAGTTCCTATTTCTTAAAACACATAGATAAATTTACTATCTATGCCTGGTGACTACTCTGATGTTCGTCGTACGGATGTCTGCTTAAAAAATCAGCTCCCACATTAGTTTTTCCGGGAATGTACTCTATGGTAAACTGGAATGGCTGTAAGAGCAAAGACCAGCGCAATAACCTAGCATTTTCATGCCTTGCTTGTGACAGACACACGAGTGGTTTATGATCTGTCTGGATCCTAAATGATTGTCCATAGAGATAAATCTGGAACTTTTTTATACCCCAGATTACAGCGAGACATTCTTTTTCACTGGTTGAATATTTTTGTTCTGCTGTGTTCAACTTACGGCTAGCATAAGCTACTGGGGTTAATTCCCCATCTAGTGAATCTGACTTCTGTAACAGGGTGGCACCCAACCCTAGATTACTAGCATCCGTTCTCACAATGAATTCTTGACTTAAGTCAGGTAATTTCAAAATAGGTTTGCTTGTGAGCTTTTCCTTCAATTCTTGGTATGCTAATTCACACTGTGCTGTCCAGGTAATTCGATCTGGATTTCCTTTGCGTGTCAAATCAGTCAATGGAGCACATATGGAGTTAAAGTTTTTTATATACTTTTGGTAAAAACCACATAATGAGACAAAAGATCTCACGTCTTTCTTTGTTTGTGGCCTCGGTGCTTTTCTCAGTTTCTCCAAATTCTTGGGGTCAGGGGTCATGTTTCCCTGATGGACTGTGTGTCCCAAGAATTCTAATTCTTTACATCCAACGCAACATTTGGTTGATCGGGCTGTCAAATTCGCTTCTCTAAGTCGATCAAACAACATGTTCAGAGAGTGAATGTGTTCCTCAAATGTTTCTGTCGCTATGAGGATATCATCCATGAAGTTGGTGATGCATGGATTATTCAGGGGATCCAACAATTTTCTCATCATTCTAGAGAAGACACTGGGCGCATTTTTCAATCCAAATGGCAATCTGTTAAATTCATAGTGTCCCTCTGAGGTACTAAAAGCTAGATAAGGTCTAACCTCAGGCTTTACTGGAATCTGATAGTAGCCTTTGCTCAGATCCACCTTTGAGAAATATTTAGCTTTATTCAGCCTGGCAAACAGCTGATTTGTATCCGGCAATGGATCCACCTGACCTTCTGTGATAGCATTCAGTCTCCTGTAATCTATACAGAGTCTATGTTCTCCAGAGGTTTTTCTCAAGAGAACCACACTGGAACTATACTGAGATTCACTGTGTGAAATAATTCCTTCCTTCAACAAATAGTCTATCTCTTCCTTCAAAGCTTTCTCCTTAGCAAAAGGAATCGAATAGGCTTTCATACAGACTGGTGTTGGGTCTATAAGTTTCATATCATATTCTAATAAGTTTGTATGCCCCGGACGGTCCGTTAGCACCTCTGTATGATCATCTAGAACCTGTTGCACTCTCTCCTTCTGATTTTTCGTTAAATGTGTACTGATTTTCACCTGTGCAGCGGTCTCACAGGGGTGTAATGGATATTCAAATGATGAAAGTTGTTCTTTTTTCATCTCCATTGCAATAGACAAGGTCAGCAAATGTGTCTCTTCCTGATTTCCTCTTTCCAAATATTTCTTCAGGAGATTCACATGATAGATTTTTTCTTTCCCCTTCTTATCTATCTTATAATTTGTTCTAGACACCTTCTCTAGAACGGTATATGGACCTTGCCATCCAATTTGCAACTTATTCTGGCTACCGGGTAGAAGAAGCAGTACCTTCTCTCCCACAGCCAAATCTCTGTCTTTTGCTTTCTTGTTATAATAGGCAGCATGCTTTTTCCTGGCTTGTCTCAAATTTTCATTGGCAAGTTTCCAGCCAGTTTTTAAACGAGTGGTCAGCTCATTCACATATTGGTATGATGATGTAATATTTTCCTCTGCCTTTTCATCAGTCCACGTTCTTAACAGGGCTTCGAGTGGACCTTTTATTGGCCTCCCAAATAATAATGTTGCCGGGGCCATACCGGTTGAACTATGGGGTACCTCCCGATAAGCAAAGAGGGCGGCGTGAAGGTACTGGTCCCATGTATCTGGTTTTTCATGTGCCAACTTTCTCAGGATCGACATTAATGTCCCGTTAAATCTTTCCACTTGGCCGTTTCCTTGGGGATGGTACGGCCTACAATGGAAGTGTTTGGCTTGAAAGATCCTGAAAACTTCTTCTGTTAGTTTTCCATTGAACTGAGAGCCATTATCAGTCAAGATTTGGTTGGGAAAACTGAACCTTGTGAAAATTGTGAGTAATGCCTTTGCCACATGTTTAGAATCAATTGATGACAGGGCTACCGCCTCTCCCCACAAAGAACAGGTGTCCACCAGAGTCAGAATGTAGCTGTTCCTCCTCTTTGTTCGAGTGAGAGGTCCCACAATGTCCACTGCAACTCTCTCAAAAGGTGTTCCCACTATGGGCATTTCCCCTAGAGTTGCTGGTGCAGTCCAATGATTTGGTGCTACTCGTTGGCACTCTGGACAGGATTTTACATATCTTTTAATATCTTCAGTTATCCCTGGCCAGAAATAATGACAAGCTATACGCTGTCCTGTTGCGCTGATCCCCATATGACCACTGAAGGGAATCGCATGCCCTAGTTCCAACACTTTAGTCCTATATGAAGTGGGAAGGACCAGCTGTCCGTGGCCATTGGATTCAGATCCAGCCTTCCTATAAATCAATTTGTTCTTCATATAAAAATCTCCCTTTCCTGGAGGTGTATGACATTTGGGCAATTTCTTGAAACACGGCTTAAGTGTTTTGTCCTCCGCCTGTGCCTTCCTCATCTCATCTGGATGAGTATTTATTGGATTATCCTCCTCCTTTTTAGACTGTGATCTGGCCTGCACTGTTGCCAATATCACAGGTCTCTTGGGATTCCCCAAGAAGACATATCTACACCCCAATATCAGAGGGTAGATTGGTTCATTTATCACTGCTGCTTTGATTACTCCCTCCACATATCGCGTTTTCACATTTATCTTAGCGATAGGGAGTGTCATGGTCGCTACTTCCTTGGTTGCAGCTTGAATCTCCACTGTTTCTGTGGTGTATTGATCTGCTTGCACCAGGTGAGAACTCACAACTGAATCATAATCTATACCTGTATCATATAAGCACCTTATGGTGACTCCATTACAGATTACATCTTCACACACTGGGGGGTGGTACGGTTCCTGTAGTTCCGCAGGTTTGACCTTTGTTCCCTTCTTCCCAGATTTCATAGCAGCAAAATTAGGAGTTTTCCTTCTACAATTTTCGATGGTATGATTGTTCATCCGACAAACTTTACACCACTTCTTTCCTTGGTTGAAAGATTTTCTTTCATCAAATTTCCTTTCATCGAATTGTGGGGTTTTATTTTTATTATCATACCGTGGCCTATCAAACTGGTGCTTACCTTTGTTCTGATCTCTATGATCAAACTTATTAAAGTTTTGTGGTGCCTTAAAATTGTCTACCTGTTTCTTTTTATTACCAGTTACCTCTGCTTGAGCTGCCTGATATCTTACAGCGACATTTAGTAACTCACCCAGCCTCTTTGCACCTTGTTCCATGAGAAACTTTCTCAGGTCTGGAGCCATGGACTCTCTTAGTTGCTCAATAAGGATCATTTCCTTAAGATCTTGGGTTTTCCCCAGAGCAGTCCATTACTCCAAGTAGGCCTCTAACCGTGCAGAGAACTGGTGATATGTCTCACCTGACAGTAGTTTAGCATTCCTGAACTTTTTTTCTATAAAATTCTCCATTTTTTTCATATCTTAACAAAAGAGCCTGCTTTAACATGTCATAATTGTCTTGGTCATCTCTGCTCATCTTGGCAAAAACTTCATAAGCTGTACCACGAAGCCCTTGTGATAACTTTAGGCTCCACCTTTCTCTCTCTAAACCATACGTGGTAGCCAAAAGTTCATATCTATTTAGGTAACTTTCTATGTCATCGTCTTTCTCAACAAAATGGTCTAAATGAAAACTCATAGCTGAGGTTGAGGCTCCCTGACTAACAGTGGTATCTGAGGTAAAGGGACTGGCACCATTTTCAGGAGCATGGCCTTGAAATTCTAACTCCCTTAGTCGTAACTCATGTTCCCTTTGTAATCTCTTCTCCTCCTTTTCTGCTTCTCTTTCTGCAGCCTGTCTCCTTTCTTCTGCTTCTCTTTCTGCAGCTAGTCTCTTTTCTTCTGCTTCCAACTGTAACTTCCTAGCCTCAGCCTCCAAGGCCCTAGCCTCTTTGTCAGCCTCAATCTGCAACCTCTTAATTTCCTTGTCAGCCTATAACTTTCTTTCAGCTTCTTTCTCTAATCTTTTTTCTTCCCTGGCAATAAATTTATCACATTCTGAGGTCACATAGTCAATCAAGACTTGACCATCCATGTGCATTTCCCTGGCAGTCTGTACAGCCGCAGATCGAAACTTTGCCAGGTCAGCCATTTTCTAACAGGCAAATTTATTCAATGTCTAACTAAACAATTCTATCTATGACTAATTATACTAAGGACAACCACAAGCACTGAGAGCTCAACCCTATTTATTTTCCACCCAAGAATACCTTTTTAATTTTTATAATTCCCTGAAGTGAGCTACCCAATATAATTGGTGCTTTGACAAATTCAAATCCCGGAAGCGAGACCCCAATATATGTGGTGAGTTAGGATTATATAAATATAGTTATAGGGGACTTAGTGTACTGAATGAGATCAGCTGTGAAGGTCTCTGTATCTAATAAGTTTGGTGTATTACAGAGAACCTTGCATGCTGCCACATTTCGACCTCAATCAGACTTATTCTTGAATTGTATGATGACTTCGTTTAATGTCTAGGGTTATGATAGTGATGAAGTGTAAGTTCACAACAACCAACAGACAGATAAACACCTAAGTTAAGATCCACAACAATTTACAACACTATGACAATCACAAACACATAACACTCTAAAGATTTATCTTAAGTAAGTCAAGTGTAACTTTTATACAATGTATTAGCTTTTTCAATATATAGATATCCTGATCCTACTACAATGTGAATCAGGAATCACAATCAAATGTAAGCACAATGTTTATGTACAAGAATTTATACAAAAAAATCTTTGTCCAGACATATAATATTATTGTAATATGAGTGTAGTGTTGTGATGTATTATTATGAGGTAATACTGGCTTTTAGTGCTAGGTTGTTGTTTGTCATCACGATTTCATGTGTTTGTACTGGTGGAAATAATATTGAAGGATTCACAGATTCTGGTTTTTTAAAATTTCTGTCCCTTTTGTTTTTATAATAAAGTTCAGTTCAGGGTTATTTTATTCAAGGTTGAGCTTTTTTGTGCTGACAAGCGCTTATCTCATAATGCAGCTGCAGGAAACCTGTATCCTCTGCTCGCTTGCTTCTCAGTTTGATAGTATGATATACAATGGCCGCTATCTTGTGCTAATTTATATATGGGTATTAGAATTTTTCACCACAGTAGCACTCATTGCATCATCTCCAAAAGCCTTCTGAATCATCATAATAGTTTCCGCGGAGGAATGTTGAAGCTTGACGCAAAATTTGATGCAGATTCTTTGCTCTACTCGTTCAGCAATTTTGAAAGCGACGACCACACAGTGCACGTGTTCACTAAACGGCTTTTAACGGTCGCACTGACTGGTGCAGCAACGTCAACATTGCACACGTATGTGCATAACAGGCCACTCTATTTGGCTGCGAAGTTACATCGATGTCGCGCAAACGGTTTTTCTAATATTAATTATGGCCGATTCTTTTCCGGACAGCCCTCGTAGGTTGGAAGATAACATTAAAAGATGGACAGAAAAGAGTCTAACAAAATGCACCATTAAGACGAGAGACAGAAGACGTTGGGGTCACTTTCAGCCGACCGTCGTTGTACATGTAGAGATGGCAGTTGATGATGATGATGATGATGACAAAGAACATGTTTACACAGGGTCATGTACTTTGAATATGTTCTTATAGGATCATGCACTTCAAAGATGATCTCATAGAATCACGTATCGTGAATATGTTTTTACAGAATATGCATGCCGGGATATCTGAAGTCATCCTTATATGACCACCAGCTATGCACAATGCTACAATATACATATGTGGAAGTGAACCTCTGTCTGTGAGGCTAACTACACCCTCAATGACTCTTGAAATCATCCACAAACTTCCAGGGATTCCCCCTGTGGTGAAACTTGTTGAGAACCCAGCATTGCAAACTAAGCGTGGAGAAATCACTTGAGCTCCAGAATGTAATTCTTTGGCTTTGACCTCGATGACTGCATGCAGGAAGATCTCACTACGGACCCAGTGATAGGCAAGGGGACTGAGAAGTGACTCTGTGCAGGACGTGACAATTCCTTGGGAGAACACAGAACTAGAGCACAGTATTTTAGCTCTGCATAGTTGGAGAGCCCCCTTGGATGGCGGGGAATGCACAGTATGCCACGCGCTTCTTACTCCTAGCTTGGGATCAGATGTGACGATCCTTTAAATACAAGCCAAGCTGGAGAAACTGGAGCTCACGACTTCAACTCAGCACATTTCGAAATGGCAGAAAAGCCACAGGAAAACCTAGATCTACAATGTAGATAATACCAGGGACTTTTCAACTTGGTATTGGCTGTAAAAAAAAGCAAGAAGCTCTGCAGCCCTAGTCAAACAACAACAACAACAACAACAACAGAATCATATACTTCAAAGATAATCTCATTGAATCATGTACTAATAACATGTTCTTATAGATCATGTATAATGACTATTTTCTTATAGAATCATGTACCATGACTATGTTCTCACAGAATCATATACTTCGAAAATATTCTAGTAGAATCATGTACCATGACTATGTTCTTATAGAATCTTGTATTTCAAAGATTTTCTTACAGAATCTAGTACTTCAAAGACGATCTCATAGAATCATGGAGCATGACTACGTTCTCACAGAATCATGTACTTCTGTGACGGTATTGTCTCCCCTGCTTTGCAGTAGTGGTCCACCAGTGGCCAAAACTCAAGAGTATCTAATATGGGCTTCAAAGGTATCTACCTTCGCACAAGATTACTCTTGGCAGAGATGCAGATAGAAGGGTGATGATACTTCTATTACAAAAGGAGTCACAAGATATTCAAAATAAGCGAGAACAATACTGCTTTGGCTGAGTATGTAATTCTGCCGACGCTTTTGTGAATGATTTAAGCACTTCTTAAGTTCAGCTCGTTTAAGCCCCCACCCCTGATTTACTCAGTGGAATTCTATTATTCTAGTATAGCTCTGTTTAGAGTGTGTGTAGTAATTTGACTGAGACAAACATGCAGTAACTTTAAAATTATTAAATCGAAGTTAAATTTGAAACATTACAAATAACAAAATGTAATAACCACTTTAGGTTTTAACAGTTGGAAATAATTTGAATAGTTTTGGATCAAGAAAAGTTATCCTCACAGTCTTTAGGGAATGTGAGATATTATAAGAAGTTCAAGTGGCAGCATATATTTGAACTTAGCTGCCAATGATGGTTCTGCTCCTTCTTATGGGATGGTTATTTTCACTCTGCTCACGCTCGTCTCTGATCAAGGTTGTCGGGGTAGCTCGTTTCCCGGAAACGTCAAGGAGAGTCTTACCACGTGGGTCCTGCGTCTTAAAGCTTAGACCACGGTTTGCTTCTTGTTCCAGAGATGGTACTTTCTACTGGTACCACCAATAACTATGGTAAAGAATAGAACGAAACGCTCTTCCGAGTATGGCGTTTTCCACCCCATAGTTATGTGTTCCTATCTTTCCATACCACCATTCCAATTACTCAGACTTTACCCTCGATGAGAATTAAATTTAATCCCTCGGGATAAAACTTTCTTTACATTTAAATAAAATAGCTTTCATAGTTTATATTTAAATGAAAAGGTTAATAATACAGATAGAGTCTGTTTACATATACATCTCCACTGTATAGTGTTCACAATATAAATTGAATATGTTTTCATTTATGTTTACACTGTTTGAAAAGTTTGAAACTTCCATTACTTTAAAATGAATATTTTCACTTAGACATTTACACTGGTTTAAGCTTAAAAACTTATATTAATTTTGAAGTGAATATGTTTATAGGGACATTTACACTGCTTTGAAAATGTTAGTATTATACTTAGAATGTACATCATTGTTAAGTCCTTTTGCGCGTGTAATTTAAATGTTGAGAACATCTAAGCAAGTATATTTGATTAATTATTTACTCGCTATCATACACTATGTTGAACACAAAAGCGCAAACGGCTGCGCTCGGTTTTGTTGCCAAAGAACAATTACGTTATGAGGAGATATGCCGAATGGCTATGATTTGAGACGGTCGTCTGTGGACGAGAACTGATTGTAAGCCTTACCCAAATTATGGGAAGCAGTCATGAAGTTATTATAAGCCTCCTGGTAGGAGTATTCACGTTAGCCAATGCAGGGCTCGTCTGTATGTTAATTATTATGATATTTTTTGTCATTTGCCGAGATCTGGCTGAACTTCAATACGCATATGCCATGACGTATTGCTAGTGGGATCCAGAGTCTTACCGAAGATTATCGGAATTATTCTGCAAAATATTTAAAGGGGTCACTCAATAAAACCCGTCGTTGTAGATAAGCTCCATTACGAAAAAAAGCCATGATAGAACTATTTGCCATAACGTTCATAGCCGTCCTTGAGAGTTCGGCCGTTATCTAGAATGTCGATCATGTACATGATCAAGATATATAAGAATGCTATGCACCATGATGCCTCAATGTAATTACCAACGTTATTGATGATGCCTGCTACTACTATGATTGAATCTGTATTGCGTCGACGAATAAATGTATCGTCGATGTTGAGCCATGAATCCTGTGTACATCTTTTTCCAGTTAGTCAAACTTTATGACTACACCATTTGTACGATGTTCTTTGAGTAACTTTGTTTGGTCTATCTTCACGACCCACAATCTGTCGGCCACCTGAAGGCCCAACCAGAGCTGATAGTAATTAAGTCAGCAACAATAATAACATTCGCTAACCGTGCCACTCTTACCCACGCAAGAATATAATAAAACCATACGATACAACAATCATTTCTTTCATCTTTCCCTCCCTGCTCCATTGGGAACCTGGAACTACTTTATGCTTTTAGTTCTCTTTACGAAACTAGCAATAAAGCAGCCACCAGCCCGTGCAGTGGTGGTTCATGAATCATCATTCTAGATACTGAGGTTGCCAGCCTCAAATGACTTGGGCGTCCTGTAGCAATTTTCACACATTAAAATAATTCACATGGTAATATATATATATGTATATATATATATATATATATATATATATATATATATATATATATATATTTATATATATATATATATATATGTATATATATATATATATATATATATATATATATATATATATATATATATATATATATATATATATATATATATATATACATATATGTTAGTTCACATGTTAGTAATGAAACACAAATAGAATTTTTTTTAAATGTACACTTACGCCAATCTTGGCTACATACTTGTTGCTCAGATGAATAAAAGAGACGAGTCGGTCTCTTACACGCGTCTGGGGTGTCTTTAATTTGACAATGGATTCCCTCTCTGACTCAGTGTGTTTCAGTTTTCCTAGTCCCGGTGTTCCTTATTAAAATGTAGAGATTTCATGTGCTTTGTAAGTCTTATTTGGCTTTCCAATAAAAGGTCCGGTTAAAAAAAGGAATTATGAATCTAGTCTTTACTCTGGCGAAGTCTGATGTTGTCTTGGCGGGCGTGAAATTCACAGTGAAATAAAACTGCGAAATGGTCAGACTATATTCTTATCTTCTTACGCATTGTTGTTATAAATCTAATCAGAAAGATCCGATCATTTCAAATCATGCCGGGCGGGTGTGATATTTTCAAAATAGTCCCACATGAAATAAGGTGCGTGCTTGCAAAGGTCACGTATTACCATACATGGACATCTGATGCCTTGCATACACTCTCACAGGCAGATCGGTAGACAGACATGACAACATGGGTACGCTGTAATACTTATTACTTTATTAGAAAGTAAAGTTGTCATAACAAGTCGGCCAGGAAGCGCATATGTCACACTTGTCTACCCACATGTATCACACAGACTGTAATCTCGTTATCTGTCGTATGAGTACGCAAAAACTCCGTGTCTGCCCATCTGCGTTACCAAACGAGTTGTCTTATCAGCGGTTCAATCTAAACACGCTGGCGACTATCTTATTTCAGTTTGCTCACCGTGAGCTAGGATGACCGGGTAACAAAAGGGTGACATCACAGAGAGGAGTGTCGAATGATTTGATAAAATAAAATATCTGCTACTTAGCAGAAAAATAACGCCGACAGAAAGAAAGAAAGAAAAGTGCGATACTTGAGAGCACATAATAAAAATTAGTACCACAAATGTACCGATACTGCCGGAGAGAACCAGAGATCGTGATGAAGTCGTCCATTTCGTCACAACTTCAAAGATGCTCTCATAAAATCATGGACCATGTCTACATTCTCACAGAATCCTGTACTTCAAAGATGCTCTCATAGAATCATGGACTATGACTACGTTCTCACATAATCATGTATTTCAAAGATGCTCTCACAGAATTATGAACTATGAGTACGTTCTCATAGAATCATGTACTTCAAAGATGCTATTATAGGATCATGTACCATGACTACGTTCTCACAGAATCATGTACTTCAAGGATGCTCTCATAGGATCATGTACCATGACTACGTTCTCACAGAATCCTGTACTTCAAAAATGCTCTCATAGGATCATGTACCACGACTACGTTCTCACATAATCATGTACGTCAAAGACACATACACACTTTTGCAGTGATACCTGGCGTTGTCCGAGATAAAAACTAAACAAAGTTTTAAAATGGTTGTCCACCGGTTTATAAAGACACATAAAAAATCGGCTTAATAGCTCTGTACTTTTTATCCATGCATAGTCAGAGATTCTCAGAAAGATACGAGGACATAATTAGGAATAATTAACAATGTTACTGAGCACCTCACTATACACAATGTTGCGCGTCTTTCCAGTAGGGGCGTACAAAATATAAAAAAAATTAAAAAATATTTTAAACACAGGCTTTTAATGCATTAAAAAGCCACAAATAATTTTTCAAGGAGTTTATAGCTTGCAGTCAAAAAATGTAACATCAAATTGACAAAAATGCGCGGGGCGCTGATTCTACATGAAATTAACTTCTGCTTCATACTTCATTGCACACTTATGGATAAAATATATGATAAGCGCTTAAGCGCCTCAGGCTTTTTGTCAATTTGGTGTTAAATTTTTTGACTGCAAGCTATAAACTCCTTGAAAAATTATTTGTGGCTTTTTAGTGCATTAAAAGCCTGTGTTTAAAATATTTTTTTATGTTTTATTTTCTTCTTTTTAGTGTTATTTTTGTGATGTTTTTTAAATTTAAGTCAAATGTAATCGATCCGCTAATGACATTATCAGTTTGCGATAAACGAGTCCAGAGCACAGGAAGCGGATTTCATTATTCAATATATTACACGGAAAGTTAATACTTTTATTTTGTTTTATCTTTTTAAAAATTTTGATAAGAGTTGTAAATTACATTTTTAAAAATGTTGTTGTCAGTTGTGTGTATGTCTGTGCACGCGCGTGCGATAGTGTGTGTGTGTAGAAGGTTGGGGGGGGGGTGGGGGGGGGGGGGGGGAGGGGGGCGGGAGGGGGGGGGGGGGGGGGGGGGGGGGGGGGGTGGGGGGGGGGGGTGCGCGGGGGGGGGGGGGGGGGGGGGGGGGGGGGGGGGGGGGGGGGGGGGGGGGGGGGGGGGAAGAAGTTTCAATATTTCTCTCAAGAGAGACAATCTTGTTGGAAAGTATACACCTTGATTATTTGCAGTTATTGTCCATTTCACTAATGATACAATACAAACAAAGTTAATATTAATTTTATTATTTTTACGACTGATTATTGTGTTGTCATGGGGAATACACAACTATGCCAAGTTTCCGAGCTATTGCTCATCTGGAAATGATTGAAAAAAATCGATTGCAAGATTTGAAGGTGACAAGAGAGTGACATACGTTGCAAGTTAAAGAAAAGCCTCTAAAAATGGATTACGTGGGCTTGCAACTCTTGAACATCATGCATACTGATGTCCGTGGGAAAAACAAGACTCCTCCAGTGGTAACGGTCAATGTTTGTCCTTGAGACTTGCTAATCGACAGGGCAAAACTCGGCGGAACAGGAAACTGCAGTGTCTTTAATCGAAAGGGCGTGTCAGATGGTATTAGGGGTATACGTGGTATAAAAACATCCTTTCCCTAGCCACAGCCAGTAACGATAGAAGCATTGATGATATGATGCAATAGTTTTTCAACCACAAGTCTTGTGTCATTGGTAAGTCGATGCTGCTCTAAGTTGTGTACAAGCATGATTAGTGCCCCTACTGTTAGCTGGTCGATAAGGATGTAGGCCTGGTGGTTCTAATAAATTTAGGAGTTCCCTGATTTACAACCTCTGATGGATCCATAACAGCGTCAAATGATTTGTACGTATGAGAGTTTTCAGGTATTGCATCCAGAAGTTGATTGTTAATGTTGTTCAATAGTTAATGTTGTTCACATTGACATTAATTTGTTGGTGCTAGAATTGCTCTTTCACACATCTACCTATGCTTTTGGTAATGTTGTTGCAGATTTGGAAATAACATTGGTACAAGTTTATCAATGACTTGTCCACTATGCTAGTTGGAGCGAGGGTCAAAGTGCCATCACTACCAAGAGGTACTTTTCCTTTCACTAAGGGCGAACTGGCCAGTCAACTGATCTCCAGAATGATGCGCCTTCATGTTTGTAGGAAGGTTCATTGTCTTGACATGGCGCCACAAAGAAGAGGTTTTAAGACAAGCATAGATCTCATCTGCTTTTCTTCCTTTTAGAATGACTGATAGAGTTTGTGGAAAGGAGAAAGACAACACAACAGTTACTCCTTCCACTGGCGTATTATAATTTCATATATCGTGCAATGTTCTGTCGCATCTTACGCTCTTTAATCTGATGCAAATTTAGCTATAAGCATTCGCATGGTAGGAAAAAGTAATTTAGGAAAAAAAAAAAACTTAGAAACCCACATATTCAAATAGCACACGTGAATACGCACGACGCGCCACTATTTTATTAAATTATATAAAGCACCAAGTGAACGCTGTAACGCCTACGTTCCCGCGTTTTTCTCAGTTCCAAAGTGTGAATTGTACAAGCTGTTTACCTCACATTATGTCTTGCTGAGCGTCATTAGAACGTGTTTAAGATTACACATACAGTATTTGTTTAGTATAACACGGTTTCCAGAAGCAAGCCAACTACTTCATCGGAAAATCTATCCTGCTCATCTGAGCCCCTTATTGAGCATTGCTCTACCACAGGATGATTCCCCCATAAAGGAAGTCTGTCCAACACACTTCTTGTCCTCTAGCAGTTGTGGTTTATGTAACTTTCTGTTTTTCATTATGGAGGTGCTAGCCCCGTGCACAAACCTCGACTTAGTGGTGTTTTACAACGTGCCTTTTGGGAGGAGTGAAACTATTAATCTGATAGGAGCAGAGATCATATTCCTTCTTTCTCTCCTTAGATACACCCCCCCCCCCATAATGACAGTCTTTTGGCATCCAGAGATGGCAGATCGACATTACATTTGGCGTGTCAATGTAAAAATGTCTGGTAGCCATAGTAATGTAGGAAATGCAAACAATAAATAGTACAGTACGACCAAGAAACCGCCAAAGCATGACGGGATGAAATAATTATGTTCAGCTCTGTCTACTACATGCCCTGATGACGGCCCTTGTTCTCCAGTGGTCATTTTATTCCTATCCGTTCCCTTTCAGCATCATGGAATCTTTGTAGTCAAACGGACTGTGACGTACGTCGAGTTCGACAAGTGAATTTTCCCTGATATGATGTATGATTTAAAGGGACTTTTAGCTTTTCATAACATTAGAACCCCTGAACATTTGTTGTAACTTTTCGTTTCGCCAGAGCGAACCGATTTCCACCGGGACTCATTTAGTATGCGGCACGAGATCAAAGACACTGAGACGATCCCCGAGCAGAGAAGCTTGTTTCTCGCAGGTATTTATCATCTCCGCGCGAACTCAACCGCTCGCAAGATGGACCAGAGCGATTAGAAGAAAGACACTGGTGGAGATCTCAGGAAGGACGGGCGGCATGCTATCAAAGACAGTAGTGGTCCCTGAAACGATTTCGCATCTCGGTGTTAAGCACGGAACCGATCGCAGCCAGAGCGAACGGGGAAAGCTGACGCAAGCAGCGAGCGAAAATACGAGAGGCCAGGGGCGACTTCTCTCTTTGGATTTGGCGGTCAGATCCCCCAAAGTTCATGAGATAAAAAAAGCTGTCAAAGTTCTCATGTCCCACTCATCTTGCATTCCAGTTGTAGATATACAGATCACGTAGAAATACACTTCATCAGTCGCTGGCCAGAACTTGATAGAAGCACTAGCGATATTTGAAATCTTGCTAGATTATCCCATGGATTTTCATTTTATTTGCAGTGAATTCTATTTCTGTGCAAAGCGGTAATATATATATTGTGTAAAGTGATCAGTGGTCGAGTTCATTCATTATATTTCATTGGATTTTGTGTTAATTTAAACCTATTAAATTAAACCGTCTCAATAGTTCCAGTTGTAAATGTAACGATATACCTGCTATATTATTTCCAAAAGATAATAGATGTCAATGCTTAAATTAACTTTTAAAGTCGCGAAGGAATTTATAATTAATAAATTTAGTTAAGTCCTATATTTATAGATGTGTGATTTAACCACTAGAACTCACGCAGTGTTTATTAAATACATAATTAAACACGCGAGCATATATAAAATAGTCTTAACGGGAAATTTATCGCGCGCTTGGAAGATTATTTGATTTTTAAAGTATGATTATGTTGTTATGGGTTTTCTATCGTTTTCTCTAGATTGATCACCTTTTGCAATCCCAGCAATAACGAAATCTTTCAGAGTTTCCATACTTGGTTCTTAAACTTCCAGACAGTTTGATGAGACATTTTTTTAAAGTAAATCTTGTGGTGGTCCGGTGCGGCCTAGCTAACATAATTACATGAAAGAAAGCCTACCCAAGATCATTTGATTATTATCATCAAATTAAATTACAATCTGTAAGATAAACTGGAAGATGAACAGTGCCAGTAGCGATAGTTTATATACTGCTCTATTGTGAGAGATTACCGATTTACCTGACTGTGACTGAGCCTAGTTTTTCCTCACTGGATTAAAAAAACTCTACCGGTCAGTGAGCTATCATCACGCACTGAAGGATTATACCATCACCTCATTTTTCACCCCTATGTCGAACTGCGTCAGTGCCATCCCATAGACTCCTTTTATATAATAAAACACAAGAACTCTTAGAACTTCAAGTCCGGCGATAAGCGGGAATATTTGCTCTCAGTGCAACCTCGCATTATCTGGGGCGGGACATAGAAGGACTGGACAGTTGTCACACGTAAAGAGTTTAAGTACTGTGTATATCATGCTATGGATTGTCTGATGCTGAAATCGGTAAGTGTGTGGTGTATATGAGTGTGGATCCGCACAGTGTGCATGAATGACAGGAGATTTTTTTTTTTTTGCAAAACCCATTTGTTAACTTGCCTACCGGGTAATACGTTTTCTGTATACCCGGCATTGTTCCTTTAGTGGGATAATTTGTTAACTCTGTTTCATCCCCCCCCCCTTTTTTTTCTTTGCTTAGTAAAGGGAAGACACCAGTTGGGATAACAGTATTCTTTTGTCTACCACCATAACTAATATTGTAACACCTCTTTCAGAGTAATTAAATTCACTGTTGGGTTAACTTTCCTATGCTCCTGATAACTATCTATCTTGAGACTGGGTTTATCTTTGTCTAATACAAGCGGGAAGGGCTTAGTCGATACCAATCTTCTTCACCCCCTCCCTACCTTGATATTTGCATTTTTCTGTACTTATGATAATTTTATGTAACACTTGATATTGTTTTTTTTTTGTGATTTGATCTTTACGGTAAATAAACATCATAAACTTATATCGGACTGTGTTGGAATACCCAAAAGCCCAAACATTCCCTATTTGTTTAATATAGCTGTATCCACGTCGTCTGAGTGTGTGAAGCACCCAAATCGGTGTGAGCGCAGACGTGTGTCTGGAAAACTGGCAAATAATTGTTTGACCAGGAGAGTGGAAGAGAAGATTGAGAGAAACGATTTGTCGTAAATGAGTCTGTCTTTACTCTCCTCCAGCACTCCGTGGAGCATCATATTTAATCTATACATTTCTATCACTGAGTTTTCATCATCATTCTACACTCTAAACCGGACTACTATTTCTAGGCTCTTTTCTCTCAAAATAAATTTACGACAATATTTGGCTGGCTCGCCGGGATAATTTTGAGATACATTTGATGCACACATATTTGTGGGTTGGTTCTGCATCTTGAGCTACATTTGAGGCATTCGCATAGCCGGGATAAAGATATTTGAGTCTGATCTAAGTCTGGGTCTAACTAGATAGAGTGTGAGTGATCTGTCTTTGTGATTTAGGGAAATAAATAAATAAGTAATTACACCCCTAGACAACGTTTTTTAGTATTTGGGTCGTCCACACAGCATATTTACAGGTTGTTTTCTTTCCACAGCAGTAGAAAGTACGGATAAACATAAATAGTTGTTATTTAAATTATTCTCTGGCAGAGAAACATTACATTTTTCTTTATAAGATTTGCTGGGATTGCGTGATTGTTTTACAGTCACTAAAGGGTTTTTGAAGTTAAAAGAGTTGAGCTTAGCTAAAGACGCCTTGTTCTGACTTTTTAAGTCTAGTTAACATCGTCTCTTCTCATATAATTGACGTCAGGGGGAGTTTTTTGTAGTGGAGAAATAAAATTTCAGGGGAAATTTTTTTTTTCCTTTAAATTGTTTTAATATAAATTTTTCTCTACTGTTAGTAAGAGTAGATTCTTTTCTAGTGTAACTTACCAGTTTAGTGGCATAGTCGCTTGCGTTAGAGTCTTAAGTGACAATAATAGCAGCGATAAGTTAACGCATTTAAGGTAGGAGGTAACTCAAGTAAATTTTTACTTTGTTTTTTCTCGTAGCGGTTCCGAGTTTCTTCCCCTTCTTGTTCCATCTTACTATTCTCTAGTCTTAGAAGCATCCAGTTCTTTGGTATGGCAGAGAGAATTAGGATAAGATCCATTTTGAGACAGGAGGCGAAGGACTCAGGATTAGAAGGAGAAGCCGCGAACCTGTTTGTCAACAAAGAACTTGAAAGATATGACGCGGACCAACAGAGAGAAGAAAAAGAGAAAAAGGAAGCGGAAGAGCGGGCAGAAGCTAGGAAGAAAGAAGCGGACGATCGTCAATTGGAGCAGAAGAAAATTGAGGCAGAGATGGACGCCCGCAGGGAAAGAGAGAGAGAGAGAGCGAGAAAGACAACATGAACTGGCGCTTAAGGCTTTAGAGAGTCGGGGCGCCTCTACTTCGAATAACGGAGAGCCGTCTTCGCCCCAGTCTCAGTCAATGGATCTCTCCAGCACTCAGTCTGCCCAATTAACTGCGATGTCTTTTGCTTTAGAGTCTTTTTCCTAGTCCCAATGAGAAAATTGACAGCTATCTAGAAAAATTCGAGAGGGCTCGCAAATCTGTATGGGTTGGAGAGTTCCCGCTGGGCACTTAAACTCTCAACGTCACTGAAAAGTACTGCTTATGACGTATATACAAAGCTGGGAACCAACCAACATGATTACGACATGCTGAAAAAGGCCTTGCTAGAGCGGTTTGAGATGACCGCCCGAAAATTTCTGCAAATGTTCAGAAACAGCCTGAAAGAGAGCACGGAAACATTCCCGCAGTTCTCTTCACGTCTCACGGGCTATTTGACAAAGTGCATTGAATTATCTGACCTACCTCTTACATATGAGGGACTACTTGAACTTGTTCTTGTGGAACAGATAAAGTCAACTTTGTCAAACGAAACCCGTAGATTTTTGGCTGAACAGGGCGCAGTCAGGCTTGAGGACATACTCAATAAGGCAGAACGCTATACAAATGCAATGGCCGAACTTCCCAGCACAAAACGTAAACCCACAGATGAGCCATCTCGTAAACAAAATCTAGAGCAGTCATCCTATTCCTCTAATTCCTCTCAGAATTATAACCAACGAGAAAATAATACCCAGAGACCTCCCCAGGAAAAATCGAAATTCTACAAAACCCGATACCCCCTAACAACAATTCTGATCAACCCACCAAGCCTACGTGGCAGCGCGGCCACCAAGGTCAAGGAAAAGGGAAGACCCCTACACCAGGAACGTCTGATCAGGGCAAACAAACCGGTCCAAACCGCGTCGGATGTTTGCATACAGCCTCGAAAGGTAGAGTCAGTGTCAGTGATTCTCAACCTGAGGGGGACCGACCCTCAACTCGAGGAACTGTAACTTTGAATGGTACCTCCACTACTTGTCTCTTTGACACTGGATTAAGCTTTAGTTGTATTGTTGCTAGACACCTAGTCAAACCAGGTCAGGAGACAGAGGAAACCGTCAAACTCAGTGGAGTTTTTAAGAGTGACGCACCCAGGACGCTTCCTATCGCACTGGTAGAAATACACTCTGATTTTGTCAGAGGTGTTATTAAAGCGGCCATTATGGATGATCCTATCTACCCAGTTATCCTGGGATGTAGATATGTGTTTATTGGGAGACAAAAGGAGCCGATTGTGGCAGCGGTAACCACAAGAGGGCAAGCCAAGAAGGAGAGGGAGCCTGCGCCAAATTTGTTGCCGAACGAACTGAAGGAGGCGCAACAAAAGGACCCTACTCTGGAGCTCTGCTTTAAAAAACTGCCCATGGCTAAAGACCCCAGACACAACGGAGACATCTTTTCTAAGGATGGCGTATTGTATCGTAGAACGGGCAACCCGGACACGGGGAATAACCAGCTCCTAGTACCGACGCAGTACAGAAGCCATATCTTAGAAATGGGGCACTCTCTTCCCTTTAGCGGACATATGGGACAAAACGCCACTATTCAGCGAATAAAAAACCACTATTGGTGGCCAGGAATGAACTCTGACATTATCAGGTACGTGAAATCCTGCGCCCAGTGCCAACGGGTAGCACCAAAGCACTTGACACCCCCAGTACCTATGGGGCAAATGCCAATAGTGGGTACTCCATTTGAACGGGTTGCTGTCGACATCATTGGACCCCTGGAAAGGACCAAAAGAAAGCACAGGTTCATCCTGACTTTAGTCGACACTTGCACAATGTGGGCCGAAGCTATACTGCTAACATGCACAGATTCCAAGCATGTCGCAGAAGCCCTCGTGCAAATCTTTACACGGTTGGGATTCCCTCAACAAGTTTTGACGGACAATGGATCCCAATTCCGTAGCCTGTTAATGGAGGAGATCTTTAAGATCTTGAGGGCCAAACATATCCACACAAGTCCCTACCATCCGGCCCGAAATGGGCTCGTGGAACGTTTTAGTGGTACCCTCACCACCATGTTACGTAAGCTGGGTCAGGAGAAACCGGAAGACTGGGACCTATATATATCGGCTGCCTTATTCGCCTACCGAGAGGTACCCCAAGCGTCTACGGGATTCGCGCCAGCTACACTTTTATTTGGCAGACCTATAAAGGGGCCATTAGAAGCCTTACTTTGGTCCCTGACAGACCAAAAGGCTGACGAGACAGTCGTCTCTGCAAGCAAGTATGTATCTGAGCTCAAGGAAAGGCTAAAGCTAGGATGGGATCTAGCTACTACCAACCTTAAGAAAGCCCGCGCTAAAATTACTAAAAGATACAACAAAGCTGCAAAAGAGAGAGAACTACAACCAGGGGAGAAAGTTTTGTTGCTACTTCCAACCGGAAGCAATAAACTTTGCATCGGATGGCAAGGGCCGTTTACCGTCCTTAAAAAGATCTCACGTACCAATTACAAGATCTCCATCAAAGGAAAGGAGAAGGTCTTCTACATAAATCTGCTTAAGAAATATTTGGAAAGACCGGTGCCATCCTCCGAGCATCTCCTGGCCGTCGCCATAGCAACGGAAGACGAGGAAGATGATGATGGTTGCATGGAGTATCCATTGCAACCCACAGAATCCTTTAAAGATGTCAAGTTCGGCGACAATCTCTCACTAGAACAACAAACAGAAACCAGGGCGCTACTAAAACAGTACAGTTCAGTCTTAATGGATGTACCTGGTCGAACAAATCTCATCGAATTTGAAATGAAATTAACAAACGAGACACCTGTTCGAACCAGAGTTTACCCCATACCGTACGCTAAAGCTGATGCACTTCGCGGAGAAATAGACAAGCTGCGTCAAGCAGGAATTATCAGTGAGTCTACATCCCCTTACAGTTCCAGTGTAGTGCTGTTGCAGAAGCCCAATAAGGAAGTTCTGCTGTGTATAGATTACCGGCTGCTAAACGCTGTAACGGAATTCCAGCCCGAACCTCTCCAAACTGTTTCTGAGTTGTTCACCAAGCTCAGCAAAGCAAAGATTTTCTCCAAGATTGATCTCAGTAAAGGTTATTATCAGATACCAGTCAAGGAGGAAATTAAACCTTTGTTAGCTTTCAGCACTAGTGAAGGACATTACACATTTAATGTGATGCCGTTCGGATTGCATAACGCACCAGGAGTGTTCACCAGGATGATGAGGAAACTTCTAGAACCTTTGCAAAGTCCCCATATCCATAATTTTATGGATGACATATTAAGTGCATCGGAAACCTATGAAGAACATATTGCTACGGTTGCTATGCTCCTCAGGAGACTACAGGAAACGGGTCTCACAGCCAGACCTAGCAAATGTCTCATCGGGTTTGAACAGTTAGACTTCCTGGGGCATACTATTTCTCACGGATGCAGTTGGCCTATTAAGAAGAACGTGGAGAAAATAGCTGCAGCCAAAAGACCCCGAACGAAGAAAGACGTACGTTCCTTCCTATCATTATGTGCATATTATCAGAAATACATCCAGAACTTCAACGGACTGACAGCACCTCTGACTGACCTCACAAAGAAAGGTTGTCCTGATAAGGTCATATGGGATCAAAAGTGCGAGCACGCGTACAGCACTTTGAAAGGACAGTTGTCTGCATACCCCATTTTGAGGTTGCCTGACCTCAACAAACCTTTTGTATTACGGGTCGACGCGTCAGGTCAGGACATCGGGTCAACACTGCTTCAAGCCGATGACAGTGACCCAAACATGCTATTTCCAGTTGCCTATGGCAGTCGGAAATTAAATAAAGCTGAACGGAACTACAGCGTAGTCGAAAGAGAATGTCTCGCTTTGATTGACGGTATCAGACGCCATCATGAGTTTCTCTATGGTACATCTTTCACGGTGCAAACAGACCACGCTCCGTTAGCAGTTCTGGGTTCCAATAAAGAATTTAACGCAAGGATCATGCGTTGGGCGCTTCTTTTAAGCGTTTATTCTTTCAAAGTGGAATATATTCCGGGAAGACAGAATGTCGGGGCTGATTTCCTGAGTAGAAACTGGTCTACAGAGGAAGAAAAGCAAACTGAAGATACCACTCATCCTAAAATCACCAATCAGGTCACCCCCATTGTCAAAAAATGAAACATGAAAAATGGTTTCATGTCTAAAAGTGGGGACGATTGTGACGTACGTCGAGTTCGACAAGTGAATTTTCCCTGATATGGTGGATGATTTAAAGGGACTTTTAGCTTTTCATAACATTAGAACCCCTGAACATTTGTTGTAACTTTTCGTTTCGCCAGAGCGAACCGATTTCCACCGGGACTCATTTAGTATGCGGCACGAGATCAAAGACACTGAGACGATCCCCGAGCAGAGAAGCTTGTTTCTCGCAGGTATTTATCATCTCCGCGCGAACTCAACCGCTCGCAAGATGGACCAGAGCGATTAGAAGAAAGACATTGGTGGAGATCTCAGGAAGGACGGGCGGCATGCTATCAAAGACAGTAGTGGTCCCTGAAACGATTTCGCATCTCGGTGTTAAGCACGGAACCGATCGCAGCCAGAGCGAACGGGGAAAGCTGACGCAAGCAGCGAGCGAAGATACGAGAGGCCAGGGGCGGCTTCTCTCTTTGGATTTGGCGGTCAGATCCCCCAAAGTTCATGAGATCAAAAAAGCTGTCAAAGTTCTCATGTCCCACTCATCTTGCATTCCAGTTGTAGATATACAGATCACGTAGAAATACACTTCATCAGTCGCTGGCCAGAACTTGATAGAAGCACTAGCGATATTTGAAATCTTGCTAGATTATCCCATGGATTTTCATTTTATTTGCAGTGAATTCTATTTCTGTGCAAAGCGGTAATATATATATATATTGTGTAAAGTGATCAGTGGTCGAGTTCATTCATTATATTTCATTGGATTTTGTGTTAATTTAAACCTATTAAATTAAACCGTCTCAATAGTTCCAGTTGTAAATGTAACGATATACCTGCTATATTATTTCCAAAAGATAATAGATGTCAATGCTTAAATTAACTTTTAAAGTCGCGAAGGAATTTATAATTAATAAATTTAGTTAAGTCCTATATTTATAGATGTGTGATTTAACCACTAGAACTCACGCAGTGTTTATTAAATACATAATTAAACACGCGAGCATATATAAAATAGTCTTAACGGGAAATTTATCGCGCGCTTGGAAGATTATTTGATTTTTAAAGTATGATTATGTTGTTATGGGTTTTCTATCGTTTTCTATAGATTGATCACCTTTTGCAATCCCAGCAATAACGAAATCTTTCAGAGTTTCCATACTCGGTTCTTAAACTTCCAGACAGTTTGATGAGACATTTTTTTAAAGTAAATCTTGTGGTGGTCCGGTGCGGCCTAGCTAACATAATTAAATGAAAGAAAGCCTACCCAAGATCATTTGATTATTATCATCAAATTTATTATGGTCAGTGCATCACGAGAAAAAAATTATAATTGAAAGGGCTGCGTGTTTTTTTTATAGACATTCAATTTATCTTTCACTGTGCAATGCGTGAATTTCCGTATTGTTTTCGGAAAGGTGGCGGGATTTTTTTTTTCATGTTTGATTTCAGGATGTTTCATTTAGGCAGTTTTTAAATATGGACAAATAGCTGTGTAGCAGTTAAGAGCCAAGGGAATGCCAGAAATAAAGGCGGTAATATTCAGTAAAGAGCTCCCCGTGTGGCTTCTGGGAGTCTCTAGTGATACAAAGTAAGATTAGTACCTATACCCCGGGTAGATGAAGCTCGTAAGCCTTGGAAGGCAGTTCATCTAGGAGAAGGAAAACTCTGATTTTAAACCACCTGCTGCCTTGCAGGTAGGCTGGGGACAGTCAAGGGCTAAGGAACGCAACCCTTCAGAAACGCCTGTTGAAATCGGATGCACTGGGCTACATGCTCAACGAAACAGTGCAACGTACTTCGCCTAATGAAGATGTCACGAATACAATTTAAGCGTTGTGGTGCTCGTCCCGTGGAGTCCCGCCAGGCGGCGAGAGTGCAGGACCCCCCACCTCGAAGGGGTCCAACCAATACTACTGGTGGTCACCTTCCCCTGAATTGTGGAGTCAAGGTACAGAAGGAAAGGGCAAAAGTTATTGACCAAATACCAAGAACACTCAACATTCTGCAGTGGAATGCAGAAGGAGTTTTCAACAAAAAAGTCCCCCTAAAAAACCGCCTTTATGAGGATCAAATAGTTGTGGCTTGCATTCAAGAAACACATCTCAACAGCAACCACAGATTCTCAATAATAGGATACCAGGCTTTCCGACTCGATCGAGAAGGACACAAAGGAGGTGTGCTATTACTTACCCGAAACTCAATACCAAGTAGCGAGGTATCCACAAACTTCAACGACCAGTAGGAAATTTTAGGGGTTGACATTAAAATAAAGGACACGAACATGCGCATCTACAATTTGTGTGGCCCACAGAGTAAAGACCTGTCACTTGCAAGTATGGAAATAAAGAGCTCAAACTGCATAGTGGTCGCAGACTTCAACAGCCACTCGGAAAGATGGGGATATCCGGTTACAGACAGCAGAGGAGAGGAAGTGGAGGACTGGGAGATAGACACAAACCTTCACCTTATCAACAGGCCAGATGATAAACCCAGTTTCTACTCTAGCAGATGGCACACCACTTCCACTCCAGACCTAGCTTTTGCCACAGGGGACATCCTTCACAAAATTGGCCGACAGGTACTTGGCCAGCTAGCAGGCAGCGACCACAGAACAATAAAGCTAGTGGTTAATATGGAGTATGTTCCCCATGAAGTGAAACCATTGCCCCGATGGAATTACATAAGAGCTGACTGGGACAGTTTTGCAGTGCTGACTGACAGCCTTTGCGAGACCATCAACACACAAAACAACAGCATGAAAAATATGGTTGAAAGTTTAAATAGAGCAGTACTTCAAGCAACTGTTGAGACTATTCCGAGAGGGGCAAGAAAGAACTATAAACCATACTGGAATGAAGAACTGCAAAAACTTGAAGATAAGGTAACAGAAGCCAGAGACACGGCAGAAACAGAACAAACAACTGAGGCAAAGCAACCACTCAAAGTACAGAAGAACATTAAACCAAACAACAAGAGACTGCTGGAAGCAAACAACAGAAAATCTCAACCTAGATAAAGAAGGGAACAAACTGTGGAAACTAGTTAGAGCTTTGAACAACGAAGAACCTTACAAAAATCACATCACAATCAAACAAGGTGAAAATATGCTCTCGGGAAAAAAAGCAGCAAATGCACTCATGGAACACTATGCTGGTGCAAACCACATTGATGTCCCTATAGACAGAAGAATGGCCATCACTGATGAACAAAGGAGTCATGACAACAAAAAGCTTGTACCAGAAGAACACATGATGGCAAAGTTAACAATGCAAGAAATGGAAGAGGCAATGAGGGCGCTAAAGAAAAAGAAGTCACCTGGAAAAGATGGGATAACCAATGAAATGCTAACAGGCCTAGGAACAAAGGCAAAAAAGAAGCTTCTGACCATCCTAAACTGCAGCTGGAAAAGAGGAATAGTACCACAGGCATGGAAAGACGCCATACTGATTCCAATACCTAAGAAAGACAAAGTTCAGACAGAACCAAATGGCTACAGACCTATCAATCTACTTAGTTGTGTTGGAAAAGCGCGTAATTAATACTCGACTAATGTGGCATCTAGAGGGAAAACATCTCTTAGCCCCACAGCAAGCAGGATTCAGAAAACACAGATCCACTGAAGACCAGATCACTTATATAACTCAGAAAATTGAGGACGCTTTCCAAGAAAAAAAAGCACACACTGGTGGTTTGGGTGGACTTAGAAAAAGCATTTGACAAAGTGTGGAAAGATGGACTGAAAGTCAAGCTGCAAAGAAGTGAAGTGTGTGAGAGAATGTTCAAATGGATCAGCCACTATCTTGAGAATAGATCTGCCAGAGTCCAACTACAAGGACAGACCAGTAGGAAGATGGTATTGGAGCAGGGTGTTCCCCAAGGGGGAGTCCTGTCACCCACGTTGTTCCTCACATATATAAATGACATATCAGAGAATATTCCAAGAAGAACCCACAATGCCTCCTTTGCAGACGACTTAGCCCTGTGGATCTCAGAGGAATATATCACTTCGGCAAGCATACGGATTCAGCAAGCCCTAACATCATTGGAGGAGTGGGCCAAGGCATGGCTAGTAAAGATAAATGAAGGGAAAACATCATTCACAGTGTTTTCTCTCTCAAACAAACCACAGATCTCCAAATTGGTGCTAAATGGGAAAAATCTACATCTGGATGACAACCCAAACTACCTAGGCATTACCTTTGATCGCCGCTTGACTTGGAAAACCCAGACTGAGAAAAACAGGACAAGAGCAAGGCAGAGAATAGCAATCATGAAAAAACTTGCTGGCACGGGTTGGGGAGCAGACGAGAGAGTACTAAAGAAGTGTGACAGGGCGCTAGGTGTGATGGCGGTGAACTTATGTCGATGTGGCTACCTCACACCTAAGACCTATGCCCTAAGAAAATTTATTAAGGATCGTTTGACAGGGGTTGCAATTATTGGTTGCTCGCAACCCTCTCAGCAGCAGACTTAGCAATTAAAACATCACAAAGCCTTATAAAGATCAACATTTAATACTACCGAACACCCAGACAGTGTTCATAGACTTTCTGAAAGAAACAATATATAAAACAATGTCTAAGTGAAAATCAATAGCATAGATAATAGCACTTACCATACATAAAACATGCGCCCACCTGATACCCTCAACTATTTCACACACTCATGCATATCACCCAATGAGACTAGTACGGTGTTGTGCATGAGGCTGGCAATCTCACAGAGTAACATAGGTTGCTACCGAAACCACTACTGCAAGGGCATCCAAATGCTTCATGCGGAGGCAAACCACGCTGGTGGCCCCCTGCTCCCTCAGGAGCGGAGAAGAGAAATATATATCTCAAAGTAAGCCCACGTGCTCTCACAAACCATCCTTCACATAACAATCATTAAATAATAAACAACTGGACATTAAATAATATTCTTCAACTACATGTACAACAAATACTCTCAATAATGAGAATAAACTACTACCTCTCAACCGACCCACATCAATACTCGTTCCTGTACTCTGAACATGTCGTAAGTGACGACTGGTGCGCCTGGCCACAAGCGTGTCGTATATGACCCCTGATGAGATTGGGGACTCATCACATGAAACACATTGTTACAGAAACAACCACTGTAATAGCATAAAAATGCTTCTTGTGGGCTTGTGGTGGACACCAGCCGCATTGGTGTTTTCATGCTCCACAAGGAGCAACCAGAGAAACACCTGTCTCAACGTGCCTTACGCACAAAGGAGTGGCTCTAATCTCACAATCGAATGCAAATAAATATTAGTAAAACGAAATGTATGTTAATATCAACCAGACAAAAACTACAAAACTCGCAGAAAACAACACTTCAGCTCTACATTAGAACATCACTAATTGAAAACGTAAATGAACATAAAACTCTAGGTCTAACTGTTGACCAGCACCTAAGTTGGAACTCACATGTAAGTGCACTCACAAAGCTAACGGCACAAAAAGTTTACCAATTAGCCAAAATCAAACACTTCCTGGATTTTTTTTTTTTTTTTTTTTTTTTTTTTTTCGTACGCCCGCTAATACTCGAGGCGAAATCTCAGGTTATAATTTTATGTCTAACCTGACATTGATTTTACGTGAGTATCCCTTTATTTCTTGTACAGAGACAGGTGTCCCTCGCCATTCAGGCAAATACTCGCCGATTTCGGAGGTACTTCCTGGATGAGGGGGCAAGGAAAATGTTCTACACATCTCACATACAAACATACCTAGACTATTGTTCCACAATCTGGGATGGTTGTTCCATATCCAACACAAAAAGGCTTCATTCACTTCAAAAACGTGCAGTGCGCCTAGTTGCTGATAAACACCAAACACATTGTATAGATCTATATAACTATCTTAAAATATTACCCCTTAGAAAGCGCTTTCTATTTAACAAAGCTAAATTCGCTCACAAAATCTTGTCACACAATGCTCCAACGTATCTGTGGCCACTTTTAAAATTCAATGAAAAACGTAGTCAGCGCTTAAACCAGTTAGAGGTACCCAAGCCGAGGCTAGATTTGTACAAGAAGAGCTTGGCTTACTCAGCTGCTCATCTTTGGAACAATCTTCCACATGACCTGAAAAACATGCACAGTCCCTACTCATATAATCGTAGACTGTTCAAATACATTATGAGTGCGGATTATATGCCGCCCTAAGGGATTATGTTTCGAATTATTATTATCTAATATACTGTATGGAAGGTCTGATGATCTAGTTTTTCATTTTAATATACCTTACTTCTTAATTGTAATCAGATACTGTAAATGTATGCTTTTATACTACTTATAATGTTGCATCGCCATTGAACTAATACCTTAAGTTTGTTGGAGAATGTCTGGATACCTAGCAATAAAGATGAGTAAGAGGAAGGGCAAAATGCAAGACGGGCCTACATGTACGATTCTCATCTATCAGTCAATACCCTTTACCTCCCTAAGGAACATAGGTCATAAAACTGGAACTCGTGTAGTGGAGGAGTCAACAATTCACTCCCTGTGGCAGTATCTGCTTGGGACTCAAAGTTGCTCACCTGTGGGAACATTTTCAGCATGCGCTGACAACACATGAAGTCCCAGCTAATTCAGCAGATTTCCAAAATGTCACGAGTTCTTATTATATGCCACCATTATCTGATTACGTTTCAAATTATGTCTTATTTACTGTATGAATGGTTTAGATTGTGTTTGTTAGTTTTGTTTTTTTGTTTTTTTTAAAGGTATTAATTTTTGTTAATTTATTTTAATTAATTTTTTTTCCACCTTAAATTTGATTATGTCTGGATGTTACAAATGTATGTTATTATTTTACCTCGATAATGTTGTATGCTTAAATAATGCTAAAAATACATGTGCTATTGAAAGGATACGGTATGTAAGATGACAGAGAGAAGAAGGGCAGAATGTAAGACGGGCCTGCGTGCCCAATTCTTAACCCTTTGAAAATAAAGTTCGTTCGTTCGTTCGTTCACCAGAAATCTAAATGACTATTCTCACTTCAAAGTAACCACTAAAGATAAACAGTAGGATTATGATAAGTAGGCTATCGTGAAATACACTTAAATGCTCTTACATAAAAGAATAAAATATAATTATTCTTAACTTTAACAAAACTGGAACTAAAGTCATCACCACATGGCCCCCCGGCTGCCATCTTGATAACAGTTAATATCATCTAAATTCAAGTAATAGATCGCTTCTCTGCCTGGTTTCATGTATGAAATAGTTTCATACTATATTTGCCTTTCTGGTGAAATGAAATAATCGCTCTTAAACTTTCACATATGTGATTTGGACTTAATCGTGCCTAGTAAAACCTATCCCTTAATCTATCACTCATTTATATTTCAAGACTAAATTATCAGGTCCTGGAAACACATCAATCTATTTATTTCATTAACCATTAAAACAGACACGCTCAATATAATTCTAAAGCTACAGCGAAATAATGGTAATTTCACTAGGAAATAAGCTAATCTACTTTTAAATCAAACTCACGTGTCATATCTCTGTTCTACCCACACAGGGCGCCTAGTATCTTCGTTTTCTCTTGTCTGGACTGAATCTTCAAAAAGGCTTGTTTGCCGCTTGCTATCTCTTTTATAAGCCCTCGGTCGAATCACTCAACTTAATCCGCTGCGCGTATTAATTGCGCCACGCAAATAACACACGCGATTATCGCTCTAGAAATAGCGAAAAATACAAATATAACACAACTAATTTGTAGGCTTTATTGTGGCCTTGTAATAAATCTTCTTCTTGAAGATAACGTGGTGAAAAGGCACTAAACCACAGAGACAATATGGCTGACAAGATGGGTGAACCACGGAGACAATATGGCTGACAAGATGGCGCGGTCACAGAAGCTATATACTGGGCGAGTGAGACCAGTCTTAGAATATGGCATTGCAGCATGGTCAACGGCAGCTAAGTCGAACTTTGAAAAATAAACAGAACCCAAAACCAAGCAATGAAAATCATAACAGGGGGCATGAAGTCAACACCCATAAAAGAGTTGGAAAAGATTACTCACCTCCCGCCTATGGGGGATAGAAAAGATAGCAGAGCCCAGCAACAAGCCGAGAAATTCAGGAGGCTGATAGACCACCCAATGCACCAGAGAATAATATCAACAGCTACGCCAATATGTGCTGCACACAAGCTACCAATTTGGAAACAACAGTGCTTCCCTGAAATGATAGAAAACGTTCCTGGTATTGAGAGAAAGAACAGCCAAAATGAAACAGAAAGGAGAGTCCTACCACAAAATATATAGAGGAACATTACCCAAGCAACACCTGGATCCATGCATTCACAGATGGATCAGCAAATAATGTAACAGAAGATGGGGGTGGAGGAGTCTTCCTGAGCTTAAGCAATGGCACACAAAAAAAGATAGCAGTCGCAACAGGGAAATTTTCAAGTAACTTCAGAGCAGAGGCAGAGGCCTTAAAAACTGCATCAGAAATTCTAATGACAGAAGAAAGCTCAGAGAGACCAGTAGCTATCTTCTCAGATGCGCTGTCAGTGATTACAACGCTGAAAAGTCATAGTAATGCTGAACTGGATGACCTAAGAGTAACACTTCACAGACTATGTCAGCAGTACAAAAGAGTCGTGATACAGTGGATCCCTTCTCACTGCAACATCCCTGGAAATGAAGAGGCTGACAGATTGGCAAAGGAAGGGGGAAAACTTCCTCAACTTGACACAAATATAACATATGAGAAGTCCAAGAGTTTTATCAAGCGCAGATACAGGCACAAGTGGGAAGAAGAACATCCAGGCCACACAAAAAATGATCCGTATTACCAGCTCAGCAGAAGTGAACAAGTGGTAATCTTCAGACTTCGCACAGGTCATAACAGATTGAGATACCATCTACTCAACAAATTCACGATAGGAACTACTGATGAGTGTGACTGTGGCACAGATAAAATGACTGCCGAACATCTGCTTCAAAGGTACCCAACATATGAGGAACAGAGAAAACGCATATGGCCATCACCAGTACCATTCCTGGAGAAAATCTACGGAGATATCAACAACCTCAGACTGACCACTGCTTTCTTTGAACTTATTCAAGTTGACATCTGAGGGTGAACGAAGAAGAAGAAGAAGTACCTATACATCATCATGTTTGTACTAAGAGGTGACTAAGTTGATCTGCTCTGGACTGGTAGTCCCACCCTGTACAATACATTGCTACAAAAACCGCCACTGCAAGATCACCTATGTTTCTTCGTACCGGCATCTGGGGGATATCTGAAGATACTGCACCTTCATGCATGCCGTACCAGGCAACTAATATGAGGTTGTGCTTACGGCTGGTAACCTCATCATGTCAAACAAAATTGTCATAGAAACCATCGCTGCAAGATTACGCGAATACTTGGTGCAGGTTTCCTACAAGGGGACCAGCTCAAGTGCTGGCTCTATGCTCCGTGTGGAGCGCAAAGGAAAAAAAGAACAAGAATGAGCGACTGTGGATAATTCGCACTGTACCCGTGTAAAGCCGAAAATGCATCTATTATGAAAAAAAAGTTAGTTACTTTACCCAGCTGGTTTGGTTAATGTGCACTTTACCTGTCAGTTTATCCAGGTAAACTTAGCTTTATTGCGCCCTATATATATATATATATATATATATATATATATATATATATATATATATATATATATATATAATATATATATATATATATATATATATATATATATATATATATATATATATATATATATATATATATATATATATATATATATATATATATATATATATATATATATATATATATATATATATATATATATAAACAGCTTTAAAGAGAGCCGATAAGTGACACAGATATACTATTTTTTGTTTTATTCGCTACGCTAACACTTCGACAAAGCGAAATAAAAACACCGTTGGCTCAGATAAAGTGCTGACTTCACATCGAACGATGTTTAATATAGGTCTATAACAATGTCTATCTTTTACCTTGACGGTACATTGTGAAAGGCTTTTTTCTTTCTACGTCTGTATACTCAACCGGTTGTGTTGTGATGTTGTCTCTCTGTCCTTTTGCTTGCAGCCTTGCTTTAATTATGCCTCGAGATAACTCCAAATTAAATTCTTCTTCTTTCTTAATTTTAGTTCCTCAAGGAGCATATGTCTTCAACATGTTCCTGCCAAGTCACCCTGTCACGTGCCATTCTTTTACGGCTTTTCCATGTCATATTTACTCCTGTCACTTCTGTCTCCAATTCTCTTCTCCGCGCATTTTCGGTACCTATCTACGTCCGTTACCGTAGGGATTCCAGAACAAGTGATATCTTGAAGTTCTGCCAACATGTTTCCTCAATATGTGTCCTAACCATCGCCAGCGACGTCTGTTCGAGCTTTGTTCAACTGGTACTCGTCGGGATCTTGTCATCAGGTCCACATTGGTGATATTGTCTTTCAATTTCAATCCTTCTATTCTATGCAAGCATCCTTTTAAGTCTGTAACTTCTTGCCAAATTATATTATTCAAAAAAATTTCGCCAAGTGCTAAAAAAGCATAAGTATCGAACGCATAAAGCTGAGAATAACTGACATCAAGCCATCGCAACACACAACAGCAGTAAGAAAAGGTAACCAAAATGATGGAACATTTCTAGCAGATAAGAAGGGAGGTTTGCCACCCGTTCTGTTATTTCTATAGTCTTTCTCGACCTTTTTACCCCGAGGAACCCTTGAAATTATTTTCAAGTCTCAGGGAACCTATGCATACAGATTATTATGTCTACAGCTCACGGCACGTTAGCATGATCAGCTCTCTCGTGGAACCGATAGTGTTCCGTGGAACCCCGGTTGAGAAATCCTGCTATAGAGTGGAATAATAATGAGATCTGCAGGAAACATGCCAGGATTATTAGTTGGAAGACCTACTTTGAACAACCTGTGACGTGCTGAAGAAAAGTTTCATAGCCAAGAATAAGAAAGAGCTGGATGAGATGATTGATATTTTAACGGCAGAAAGTAAAAAATAGATGTATGAGTCTTAAAAGCAAGAGTACAAAAATGATTAACAGAAAAAAAAAATCAAGAAAAACTCGTTTAAGTAAATGGGACAACCTTGAGGAAAGTCCATAAATTTAAATACCTGGGCACACAAATAACATCAGATGGAAAAAGCAGTTGTGAGTTAACGAGAAGAATAAAGCTCCAGAGAGAAAACAGAGAATTCCAGAACACGAAAAAAACATTTTATGCAACAGATTTCTATCTAAGTGAGTAACCGATGTTATCACACTAAGGGGAGTTGTACATATTCAACAACAACATAACATATGGCATAGTTGAAGGGCGCAAGCGTTGGAAAGCACTTATAAAAAAAATATATAAATAAATTATATATATCATGTATATCATGCATTTCAGAAGTGAAGATTAAAATAGCAGAGCAGCATTTTATAAATGTAAAGTACTCTATGCATCAATTGTTTGTCAGTGGAAGTAAGAAAGAGAGTTCTTCAGCGTTACATATAACCCATTTCTTAACACACGGAAGCGAGTCATGCACGTATTAGTCAACAATTAGGAAGAGTACAAGAGGTCACTGAGTTGAGGCTTTACAGATGAATGTTAAAAATACCGTGGACAGCTTAAATGAGTTATAGAAATGTCCCGAAAGATGCCCGTGAGCAACGGAAGCATCCTCCTCAGGTAAGAATGAAGTAATTCACCTTCTGTGCACATGTTATGAGAAGAAGATAACTGGAATAAATTGTGACAACAGGAAAGATCAAAGGAAAAGATGAGGACAAAGAGAGAAGATTCTGGACATTTTAACATCATGGTATGGATAAAACACCAATAACAGAGTAAATAATACTGGAGATATGAGCTCCACCACCACCACCCACTCATGGTACTTTAGGAACAAGAAGAAGATCATGGGAGGCAGAAAATGTAAATAAGGTTGCTGACAACCTCAGCATGTAAAACAAATAGCAACAGAAACCCACAACTAAGGGCATTAGAATGCTTTGGTGCAGGCCTCCAGCAAGAGGATCAGCTGCAGTTGTGACTCTATGCTTCTTATGGAGCAAAACAGTAAAAGATGATGATGCTGATGATCAGGGAAGGAAAAAACCCAAAAAGAATGAAATCAACATGTTGGTACAACACAGCACTAGAAACATAACATACAACGTAAAATAACAAAGTACAATTACAGTTTCCCCTTTCCAGCTGTCTGGAATTACGTGTAGGAAAAGGAATTTAAATGCAAAACAGATAAAAATGGCATTTGAGATTGAAACAAATGCGGCTGTCGATGAAAACAAAAACAGGACACGCTGGGCATATAAATATTCTGAAACACAAGGCAGAAGAAGCTTCGGATGGAAATGTTTTTTCTATGAAATCCCTCACGGGGTTACAGATTGTCCTGAAAAATCGAATTGTTACGTGTTTATTTATATGTATTATACTTCTGTCTGTCTTCTTTCAAATGTTATCAGGTAGTGTATTTATTCATGGGGGCAAATAAACATATTTTTGAGCTATGAATGTGGTGAAGAAATCCTTGGTAAACTGGAAGCAGCCTGGATTATTCGTAATTCTACTCAAACAATTTAAATCATCATCATTATCGTCACTTTCACCACCACCAACATCATCATCGTCGTCATCATCATCATCTTCCAGCTACATAACGAGCATATGACTTCAACAAACTTATACATTGTCTTCCTGTCCCGTCCCATCAGCTCTGGATCGTCCTGTCTTCTTCATTCCCTTTGATGTGTTATAATGGAGATATAAAGTCTCATTTAGAAACAAGAAAAGATATTTTGTGTACAGTGTCGTACAGATAGGTTGTGAGTTATTTTGGCCCGTCTGAGTAGAGTGGATGATGATAGGTACGCGAGAAAGGTGTGAGAAATAGATTTCACGGGTGGTAGCTTAAGGGAAAAGATATGTCTCTGGAATGAGTAAGTTTCTCTATTCCAGCCTATCTAAACGACTGTAATTTAGTACAAGACAACCTTACCCTCCTCATACATATAAATATAAGTGTAACTACACTCACACACGCAGCTATGTGACAACAAGACACACACACGTGAAAAACTACGGTTAATTGGGTATGGGTCTGACTAACACACAAAGTCAAGTTTGTTGTTTATTATCATTAAACTTGACAACACCAATTATCCAAAGAAAGATCAAACAGAATCAGATTTACATACATATGAAATAACAAAAATAGATGCGCCCTCCCCCGACAGAGAAAAGAACCCAAAGTTAATAACCCAAAGGTCGAAGGTTAGCACCATGATACAGAGTAGACAGTAAAGTAAACAAAGTCTGACACTATAAGTACAGTAAAGTAAACAAATTAGGCAAATCCAGAGTTGGTAAAATCTCTGTAACAAAGGAAAATATTCACTCTCTCTTGCAAACAGTGGCCACTCTCTCACTCTTACCTCCTAGGAGATATTCTTCGGCGTACAACTATCCAGTTCACTTCCCACATTGGCCCCCAGTTCATTCTCTAACAACAACTTTTGAGGGGAACGCCAAATCTGGTAGTTTTTTCTAGCTAAGAAATGTTACTGTGAATAGTCGATGTAGGAACGTGCTATTGTGGTTCACAATTTAAAGAGGAAAATAATTCCAGTATTGGAATACGTCTGGTTGCCAAAATGTTACAATGATAAATGATGATAATCCTGTCGGCTGACTCTATGTTAGAGCGCCGATTCTGAACAGCGTAAATTTCTGGATGCTTCGCTTGAATATGACTGTCAGAAGTCGGGAATAAATGTTATTTTTGTACACCCCAGTGGGCTGATAAAATTGAAAAAAATATTGCTGGGTTTGGTAAGTCCAGTTAAATTACTTTTAGTGTCAGAACTGTTCTCATATATCTTTGGCGAGTACACGCTTATAATGAAGATCGGTACCGCTCAAACCAATTTGAAGCACAGATAACTAACAAAGTAAAATTTCGCAGACCAAGAAACAAGCGAAGAAAAGACCGCTGGACGCTTTGATCAGGTCTGCTAGGAATGTAAGAAAAACATTTATGGAAAAATGCTACTATTCTATATAGCTAACATATATGCACACAGACGGGGACAAGACGATCTCTTATCCACTCCGTCAGTCCTGATTAAAGTTAAACGGCACAGTTGTTTTCTTTAGCCTACCCTATCGCGCGTCGCTTAGCGAGTGTAGGTTGGATTGAGTTATGCGACTCTCCCCCCTGCTCGCGGTTAACGATCAGCGTACAATGTCAATTATCGCAAACTATCGCCGGTCGTTAAGTAGCTATTAATTTGGTCGGTGTCGTGGCTTTTGATGTTATTGTATGTTTGTTCTGTTACCTAGTGTACTGTATGAGGTCAGCTGTGAAGGCTCCTGAGATAAAAGTTTATGTGAATTTACAGGAGGCCTTTCTGCTACCACTTACGACCTCAAACAGACTTGTTTTACTATAATGAATGTTAGCTACGTTAAAAAGTCTAGGGTACTGTAATGTAATGTGTAATAATATAATATACAGACACACACATGTAATTAATAAGTCTAATAATATTAATAAACTCTATAACACACTGAACTAACTCTGGTTGTTTTAGTTTTAGTTTTAACAATTTTTTAAATTTATTAGTTCTGAACCAAGTTTTATTTTGGTCAGAACATATGTAATGATATGAAGTTATTAATGAAATGCATAAATATGTGGCATAATAAAATGTAATATGTGTACATATATGTAGTGGTTTTGATGGTATTGTATGATGGTGATATTACTAAGTGTAATGTATGAGGTCAGCTGTGAAGGCTCCTGAGATAAAATGTAGTTGTGAATTTTCAGAAGGCCTTTCTTGCTACCACTACGACCTCACACCTATCTTTTTTCCTAATGAATGTGGCTACGTTATAATCTAGGGTACTGAATGTAATGTGTTGTATTGACATATACAAACACACACACACAGATATTAAATAATATATTATCAATAAAATTTAGAACACAATGAACTAAATCCAGCTGGTGAAATTTTAGAAAGTAAATCTTTTTTTAAATTTATTTGTTCTGAACCAAGGTTTTATTTGGCCAGAACATATGAAAAGATTTTGGAATTTATGAGTGAATGGCATGAATAAATGACATGATAAATAAAATGTGTGTACGTATACAAATTTTAAGATTACAGTAGTTAGTATTTCTACAGTTTATAATTTTATTTTCCCTGGGAGAACGATGAATAGATGTGCTGTTGGGGTGGCTTCATCCCTCCCTGTCTAAGTTTACCAAACATTGTCCATTAATGATGGAAGTAAATGGGATGTTTTAGTAGGAATTCACTTTGGGTGTTATGTCTATGAAGTTGGTGTAAATCCAGCAGACCAGCCTGCTTACGTAACTTTGAAGAAGTAGCGCTGGTGCTGGAATCTGGTGGCCCTACCTCTCCGTGCTTGGGGGCAATATATCGGGTGGCCCCACCTCTCCGGGCTTGGGGGCAATACAAGGCTGTTCTGCCGAGATGCGACACTGCACGGGTCCTCACTGTCAATTATCTACCCAGCATTTGACACCACCTTTTGGTGTCAACATAAAAACTCACAGCTCTGAAATAAAGTATTGGTTTAGGTTCAGAACCTTATCTAAGGAGCCACTTCTACACGTAACAATTTACAATAACACCATTTAGACAGGGTCAGATCTCTCTGACCATACAACACACCTTACCAAGTTGTTTTCCCATAGGATAAGTTCTCCCAGACTACATATTCAGAAATATGTTTATTAGCTTCTTGCCCTAGGATAGGATAGGTGATATGTTCCACTGATCTCAACACTTGATCTGTCCTTCCTAATCATTGCTGGAGTTTATATATATTGTTTGTCCCTAGACCCTGAACTAGGGCGGGGGGTCTAGAGCAAATCCTTACTTGTTTGTAAGGCTAGATTTCGATATGGCAGTATCAAATCACTCGAAACCTTAAACAATATTCAAAATATGCAAAGAAATAATTTCAATCTTACCAGATTATGAATAAAGAACACAGAAATGCTAGCAAAACTCAGCTGAGCTGCTGGCTATAGTATGGCGTCCCTGAACTTATTTCAATTTATTTCATTTGGAAATCACCACACTTGAAATTTACTGTGTCTATCACTGGACAACTATTGAGGAATGGCAAAAAAGCTCGTCTGAGCGCGGATAATATGATTGTCTGTGGCCAATCAATGCCTAGGTTTTTTCAAATTCAAATTTCCTACACTAAAGTCATTTCAGTCATGCTTCAGTCAAGTATGGATTTTTATCTCTACTTGCGTTTTCACAAAAACGTACTTGTTTTTTGAACCAACCTATCCTTCCCCTCTACAAATTTGCCTGAAAAGTTATTTTTAGCCACAGCTCCCACCAATGTCCCTTCTCTTTCATTCTAACTAGATTTGAACACTTGCGTCTCAAGGTCGCGATTTTTGTGCAAATAGTGATATGTTAGATTCAATGCAGTCTTTCGCTGATGTGAACAACACTGTCTTTTGTCATTATCTTCATTATTAGCTATCCGTCTGTATAAATAAAAGCATATTATTTCACTGCTCAGAATGGGCCATCCGGCCAGCTAATTTTTATATTCCTAACATTAATATTAAGAAAAAGTTACTTTTTAAATTTTGTAATATTTCAAGCATCTGCGTTTGCCGCTGAATTCAAATAAAAGGCTTGGTATCGCAAAAGCGTCCAATAAATGACTGTGGCGTATCATATCCAAGGTCCCTTCTGTCGAGTTCCTTACTTTATGTCAACTTGGGAAACGTGACTTTTTCTCCGTTCCCCCCCCCCCCCCCCCCCCCCCCCCCCCCCCCCCCCCCCCCCCCCAATTGCGTCTCCTTAGCCTTGCTAGTCTCACGCAATTTTTTCAGTCATATTTTTTTTTCCTTTTGATCCGCCGTTCTCATCCCGTTCAAATGGTAACCGTTTTGATTTCCCGTCTAGCAAGTCAATTTTTATGGAGGGTGATGACCCGCGGTCAGGGCGATCATGTACTATCAGCAGCTTACGCATTATGTTTTTATCCTTACATTTTATCCTTTGGAGATATTTTTACGTTGTATCACTTGTTAATTTTATGACACATCTCCCCACTTGAAAACATGCCTACGGCAAGTTCTAAAACCAGTGATACACATAGATAAAATCTCTCCTCACGTCTGCCATTACTCTAATTTTGTTTGTGGTCTAGGTGCTCTCTGCAGTTTTTCCAAGTTCTTAGGATCAGGGGTCATGTTACCCTGATATACAGTGTGTCCCTAGAATTCCAACTCTTTGCATCCAATACAACATTTTGTTGGCCTAGCAGTTAAGTTCGCCTCCCGAAGTCTATTAAATAACATCTCTAGAGCTTCAATGTGTTCTTCAAATGTCTCTGTGGCGACGAGAATATCATCCATGAAATTCGTGATACATGGGTTATTCAGGGGATCCAACAATTTGCGCATCATCCTTGAAAATACACTCGGAGCATTTTTCAGTCCGAATGGTAGCATATTGAATTCATAATGTCCATCCGAAGTGCTAAAAGCCAAATAAGGTCTCACTTCAGGCTTCACTGGGATCTGGTAATAGCCTTTACTAAGATCCACCTTTGAAAAGTATTTTGCCTTGTTCAGTCTGGCAAATTAACTGTTTTGTGTCTGGTAATGGATCCACTTGTCCTTCTGTGACAGCATTCAGTTTCCTGTAATCTATGCACAGTCTGTGTTCCCCAGACGGTTTCCTCAACAAAACGACACTAGAACTAAAAGATGATTCACTGTGCGAAATAATCCCCTCCTTCAACAAATAATATATTTCTTCCTTCAATGCCTTCTCCTTCGCGAACGGAATAGAATAGGCTCTCATACAGATTGGGTTTGAGTCTACCAGTTTCATGTCATACTGTAGCAAATTTGTATGGCCTGGTTTATCTGTTAGTACATCTGTATGTTCCTCCAGAACCTGTTGAACTCTCTCCCTCTGGTTTTTAGTCAGGTGCTTACTGACTTTTACCTGTGCTGCTGTTTCACAAGGATGTAATGGGTATTCATGTGAGGTGAGTGGTTCCTTTTGCATCTGGGTTGCAATAGCCAAGGTCAATAAGGGGGTGCTTTCCTGGAGTGGTCTGTCCAGATACTTCTTTAATAAGTTTACATGATAAACTTTCTCCTTTCCCTTTTTGTCAATTTTATAGTTTGTTCTAGTCACCTTCTCTAGAACCGTATAGGGACCTTGCCAACCAATTTGTAATTTATTCTGGCTACCGGGTAGTAGAAGAAGCACCTTCTCTCCCACAGCTAGTTCTCGGTCCTTTGCCTTCCTATTAAAATATGCTGCATGTTTCTTCCTGGCTTGTTTCAAATTATCATTTGCCAGTTCCATCCAGCTTTCAAACGAGTGGTCAGTTCGTTCACGTATTGATAAGATGAGGTAACAGGTTCTTCCGCCTTCTCATCCGTCCAGGTCCTTAATAAAGCTTCTAAAGGACCTTTTATTGGCCTCCCAAATAGCAGAGTTGCGGGAGCCATCCCGGTTGAACTATGTGGTACCTCCCGATACGCAAACAATGCGGCGGGCAGGAATTGATCCCACAGATCCGGTTTTTCGTGTGCCAGCTTTCTCAGGATAGAAATGAGAGTCCCGTTGAACCTCTCTACCTGGCCGTTCCCTTGTGGATGGTACGGACTACAATGAAAGTGTCTGGCTTGAAATAGTTTAAAAACTTCTTCCGTTAGTTTCCCCTTGAACTGAGATCCATTATCCGTCAAGATTTGATGCGGGAATCCTAATCGGGTAAATATTGTAAGTAGTGCCTCTGCTACATGTTTTGAATCAATTGATGGCAGGGCTACCGCCTCTCCCCACATAGAACAAGTGTCCACCAGAGTAAGGATGTAACTGTTCCTCCTCTTGGTCCGAGTGAGAGGTCCCACAATATCCACTGCAACCCTCTCAAAAGGTGTTCCCACTATGGGCATTTCCCCTAGAGTTGCAGGAGCAGTCCAGTGCCTTGGAGCTACCCTTTGACATTCAGGGCAGGATTTGACATATCTTTTTATATCCTCCGTTATCCCTGGCCAGAAGTAATGACAAGCTATACGCTATCCTGTGGCGCTGATCCCCATGTGACCACTGAAGGGAATCGCATGCCCGAGTTCCATCACTTTATCTCTATATGAGGTGGGAAGAACCAACTGGTTGTGACCATTTGTTCCAGTTCCGGCCTTCCTGTATAATAGTTTGTTCTTCATGAAATATTCCCCCTTGCTCGGAGGTGTGTGGCATTTGGGCAATTTTTTAAAACATGGCTTGAGTGTCCTATCCTCAGCCTGCGCCTTTCTCATCTCCTCTGGATGAGCATTTATAGGTTCACCTTCTTCCTCCTTCTTCTGTGACCTGGTCTGCACTGTCGCCATGATCACAGGTTTCTCGGGATTCCCCAAGAAGACGTATCTACACCCCAATATCAGAGGGTAGATTGGTTCATCTATCACTGCTGCTCTGATTTCTCCTTCCACATAGCGAGTTTTCACCGTTATCCTTGCGATGGGAAGTGTCATGAGTGGTATGTCCTTAGTCGCCCCTTGTATTTCCACTGTTTCTGTGGTATACTGACTTGGGTCCACTAGGCTAGACTTCACAACTGAATCATAATCCAAACCTGTATCATAAAGGCACCTTATGGTGACCCCATTACAAATAACATCCTCACAAACTGGGGGGTGATAAGGTTCCTGTTGTCCATTAGGATTAACCTTTAATCTTTGCGTCCCCGACTTCATTGCAGCAATGTTTGAAGGTTTCCTCTACAAAATTCGGTGTTATGGTTATCCTTCTTGCACCATTTACACCATCTTTTTCCTTGGTTCAACGGTTTTCTTTCATTGAACTTTTGGTCATTGAACTGTGAGTTTCTGTCGCGATAGTCATTTCTTGGCCGCTCAAAGTTTGTCCTACCTTTATTTCCCTGCTCTCTATTATCAAATTTATTAAATTGCTGTGGAGCTTTAAAAGTGTCTATGTGCTTCTTTTTAGCACCACTTACCTCTGCCTGGGCTGCCTGATACCTCTCAGCGACATTTAAAACCTCTCCCAACTTCTCTGCACCTTGTTCCATGAGAAATTTTCTCATGTCTGGAGCCATGGACTCTCTCAATTGCTCAATCATGATCATTTCTTTAAGATCTTGGGTCTTCCCCAGAGCAGTCCATTTCTCCAAATAGATTTCCAGTCTAGCAGAGAATTGGTGGTATGTCTCCCCAGACAACAGTTTGGCATTTCTAAATTTCTTACGATAAAATTCACCATTCTTCTCGTACCTTAATAACAAAGCCTGCTTTAACATGTCATAATTGTCTTGGTCTTCCCTGTTCATTTTAGCAAAGACTTCATAAGAAGTACCTCTCAGTCCCTGTGATAGCTTTAAACTCCACCTCTCTCTCTCTAACCCATATGTAGTAGCTAATAACTCAAAACGTCCTAGGTACCCCTCTATGTCATCGTCTTTTTCAACAAAATGGTCTAAATGAAACCCCATAGCTGAGTTTGAGGCTCCCAGACTGGGCGTAGCATCTGAGGCAACAGGGCTGGCACCATTTTCAGGAGCCTGGCCTTGTAATTCCAGCTCCCTTAGTCGTAATTCGTGCTCCCTTTGCAACCTTCTATCTTCTGCCTCCCTTTCGGCCTTTTTATCTTCTGCCTCCCTTTCGGCAGTCAATCTTTTTTCTTCTGCCTCCCTTTCGGCAGTCAATCTTTTTTCTTCTGCCTCCCTTTGCTGTCGTTTGTCTTCTGCCTCAATCTGCAGCCTCTTAATTTCTCTATCCGCCTCTAACCTCTTCTCTTCAGCCAACCTTTCAGACTCTAATTTTCTTTCAGCCTCTTTTTCTAATCTCCTTTCTTCCCGTTCAATATATTTATCACATTCAGCCGTTACGTATTGAATTAAAATCTGACCATCCATTCCCATCTCCTTTGCGGTCAGCACAGCAGCTGATCTAAATTTTGCTAGCTCCGCCATACTTTCTAAACAAATCTAGCAATAAGCAAAGTAAAATTTCCAATCTCTAAAGTAATTATAATTATTCTAGACCAAAATAATTCTAATTAACTAATTAACTAACACTGGCTGTGAAGATTCACCAACTTCTAATTGCCCTTTTAATTTAAAGGGACACTTTTAATTTTAAGGGAATTTTACAATTTTGTTCCCCTAATTTTATTTCTCCCACCAGGAGATCCTTATATTACTGTTTATGCTAATTATCCCTGGACAAGACCCCAATATATGTAGTGGTTTTGATGGTATTGTATGATGGTGATATTACTAAGTGTAATGTATGAGGTCAGCTGTGAAGGCTCCTGAGATAAAATGTAGTTGTGAATTTTCAGAAGGCCTTTCTTGCTACCACTACGACCTCACACCTATCTTTTTTCCTAATGAATGTGGCTACGTTATAATCTAGGGTACTGAATGTAATGTGTTGTATTGACATATACAAACACACACACACAGATATTAAATAATATATTATCAATAAAATTTAGAACACAATGAACTAAATCCAGCTGGTGAAATTTTAGAAAGTAAATCTTTTTTTAAATTTATTTGTTCTGAACCAAGGTTTTATTTGGCCAGAACATATGAAAAGATTTTGGAATTTATGAGTGAATGGCATGAATAAATGACATGATAAATAAAATGTGTGTACGTATACAAATTTTAAGATTAGTTAGTATTTCTACAGTTCATAATTTTATTTTCCCTGGGAGAACGATGAATAGATGTGCTGTTGGGGTGGCTTCATCCCTCCCTGTCTAAGTTTACCAAACATTGTCCATTAATGATGGAAGTAAATGGGATGTTTTAGTAGGAATTCACTTTGGGTGTTATGTCTATGAAGTTGGTGTAAATCCAGCAGACCAGCCTGCTTACGTAACTTTGAAGAAGTAGCGCTGGTGCTGGAATCTGGTGGCCCTACCTCTCCGTGCTTGGGGGCAATATATCGGGTGGCCCCACCTCTCCGGGCTTGGGGGCAATACAAGGCTGTTCTGCCGAGATGCGACACTGCACGGGTCCTCACTGTCAATTATCTACCCAGCATTTGACACCACCTTTTGGTGTCAACATAAAAACTCACAGCTCTGAAATAAAGTATTGGTTTAGGTTCAGAACCTTACCTAAGGAGCCACTTCTACACGTAACAATTTACAATAACACCATTTAGACAGGGTCAGATCTCTCTGACCATACAACACACCTTATCAAGTTGGTTTCCCATAGGATAAGTTCTCCCAGACTACATATTCAGAAATATGTTTATTAGCTTCTTGCCCTAGGATAGGATAGGTGATATGTTCCACTGATCTCAACACTTGATCTGTCCTTCCTAATCATTGCTGGAGTTTATATATATTGTTTGTCCCTAGACCCTGAACTAGGGCGGGGGGTCTAGAGCAAATCCTTACTTGTTTGTAAGGCTAGATTTCGATATGGCAGTATCAAATCACTCGAAACCTTAAACAATATTCAAAATATGCAAAGAAATAATTTCAATCTTACCAGATTATGAATAAAGAACACAGAAATGCTAGCAAAACTCAGCTGAGCTGCTGGCTATAGTATGGCGTCCCTGAACTTATTTCAATTTATTTCATTTGGAAATCACCACACTTGAAATTTACTGTGTCTATCACTGGACAACTATTGAGGAATGGCAAAAAAGCTCGTCTGAGCGCGGATAATATGATTGTCTGTGGCCAATCAATGCCTAGGTTTTTTCAAATTCAAATTTCCTACACTAAAGTCATTTCAGTCATGCTTCAGTCAAGTATGGATTTTTATCTGTTAGTCCGTCCGTCTCTACTTGCGTTTTCACAAAAACGTACTTGTTTTTTGAACCAACCTATCCTTCCCCTCTACAAATTTGCCTGAAAAGTTATTTTTAGCCACAGCTCCCACCAATGTCCCTTCTCTTTCATTCTAACTAGATTTGAACACTTGCGTCTCAAGGTCGCGATTTTTGTGCAAATAGTGATATGTTAGATTCAATGCAGTCTTTCGCTGATGTGAACAACACTGTCTTTTGTCATTATCTTCATTATTAGCTATCCGTCTGTATAAATAAAAGCATATTATTTCACTGCTCAGAATGGGCCATCCGGCCAGCTAATTTTTATATTCCTAACATTAATATTAAGAAAAAGTTACTTTTTAAATTTTGTAATATTTCAAGCATCTGCGTTTGCCGCTGAATTCAAATAAAAGGCTTGGTATCGCAAAAGCGTCCAATAAATGACTGTGGCGTATCATATCCAAGGTCCCTTCTGTCGAGGTCCTTACTTTATGTCAACTTGGGAAACGTGACTTTTTCCTCCCCCCCCCCCCCCCCCCCCCCCCAATTGCGTCTCCTTAGCCTTGCTAGTCTCACGCAATTTTTTCAGTCATATTTTTTTTTTCCTTTTGATCCGCCGTTCTCATCCCGTTCAAATGGTAACCGTTTTGATTTCCCGTCTAGCAAGTCAATTTTTATGGAGGGTGATGACCCGCGGTCAGGGCGATCATGTACTATCAGCAGCTTACGCATTATGTTTTTATCCTTACATTTTATCCTTTGGAGATATTTTTACGTTGTATCACTTGTTAATTTTATGACACATAGGTATATTATAAGACTGGTTAATATTACTATTATTTATAATGTCTTTGGGAGAACTAGCACTGGATGTTTCGTTGGAGTGGCGTCATCACGCCCAATCTGTGACTACCAAAATCATTGTCCATTGACTTATGGGATGAAGTAAATCTTATATTGTTCAATATTTATTTATTTAGTTGATGGTGGAATTGTTGTGAATCTTCAGCAGGCCAGATTTCACTTATCTCGCCTGTGACGATCTGGTACAGGAGTCTGGTGGCTCACTCCTCTCCGTGGCTGGAGTACAATGTTAGGCTTCACTGACACCAATGTTAGGCTGCACTGACACCAATGTTAGGCTGCACATGCACACGCTTGTGTATTTTTACAACAGCATTTGGCACCTCTTTAGTGCCAAAACAGAAACTCACAATTCTGAAACAAAAGTTTTGTGCCATGTGTCAGTACTCTACCTACTGAGCCACTCTTACACATAACACAACACAACAACATTACACAGACTGGGTCAGATCTCTCTGACCAACATAACACATTTTACCCAGTTGTTTTCACATAGTACCAGTTCCCCAAGACTGCATTGCATCTGAGATATGTTCAATAGTTTCCTCTTTTATTCAATAAGATGGGTGATATGTTCCCACTGATCTCAATAATAGATCCGCCTTCCATAGTCTTAGTTAGGTGTCCATATATTTTTTGTTTGTCTCTAGGCCCTGGACTGCGGCTGGGGACCTAGAGCGAGCACTTACTTGTCGTAATCATTTTTCATGATATGGCAGTATCAATCACTCAAAATATTAAAATAAACAAGATAAATGCTTTCATTCTTACCAGAATTCAGAATTGAGAACACAGTTAATACTAGCAAAACTCAGCTGAGCTGCTGGCTAGAGTATGGCGTCCCACTGAATAATGTAATATTTCTTGGAAAACACCACTAGCATTTAATGACTGAGTCACTGGACAGACTTATATCAAATGGCAAAAATGTGCGTCTCTAGCTTGCTAATATAAAATGGCGTAGGCCAATCAGATCGAAAGACCAAGCTTTTCAATTTAAAATTTGAAAATAAAGTCAAAATTACATCTTAATTTCTCAAATGTACGTCGGTCACATTTTATCTTTTCCAAAAAAGTCAAAAGTACATCTCAATTTTTAAAATGTACGTCGGTCACAATTTGGCTTTTCCCCAATTTCACTTGTTGTTTTGGGCTAACTACATGTAAAACCGACACAAACCTGCTTCCTAAGTTATTTTTAGCCACTATCTCCCGACTATGCCCCGCTAGTTTATTACAGTGGAAATTTGCCTTTTCTTGTCTCAAGGACGCAAAATTGAGACTTTAGTGAAAGTATGTACAACAATACTGTTCGCTAGTCTGATAGGAACAATACAGTCTTTCGTCAATATCTTCCTTGTTATCTGTCCGTCTGTATAATTAAAAGTATATTATTTCTCTGCTTAAGATGGGCTATCAAACTAGCTAGGTTTTATTTTCATAACCTTATTATTAAGAAAAAACCTACTTTTCTCAAGGTTAGTTTTTGAAATGTATTTTGAATCTTTGGGTATGGCATTTGCCGCTATATTCGAACAAAACAACCAAGTACGGCAAAACGTCTAAGATACGACTGTTTCTAACAAGAGCTAAGGTCTTTTCTGTCCATTTCCTTACATTGTGTCAACTAGTGGCGTAATTTTTTTTCTTTTAAACTACAAATTACGTCTTTTTGCCTTTCTAGATTCAAACACGTGTTCATACCGTCATAATGATTTTTATCTCCGTTTCCCTCCCGTCTACAAGGGTACCGTTTCGTCTGCATGTCTAACTAGTTAGTTTCAATGGCGGTAGGAACTGCTGGCATAGGCGAGCATGACTCCTAGTATCTCACGCATTATTTTTATCCCTACATGTTATCTTTATAATTGGAGATATTTTAACGTTGTATCACGGTAAATTCATCACAGTCGGCGTCTGATAGTTTAGTCGTATGATATTAAATAATAGGCACTTATAATAAATACGCACAATGAAATAAAGCGTGAATTCTTTTCTGTCACTATCAGTCGCGCCTAGCATATAAACCAGTCAGCTAAAACCGTCTCTTCTTGTGTGGGAAAAGCGTGTGGTGAAAATTAACATTACAACTGAACATCTGGTATGAAATAGCTACGCATTATTTTATTTCACTAGTTTTAACAGCTAGAAAATCTAAGTGAGTTATAATGGTAAAAGCTAACACTTTTAATTGGTAAAAGCTAACACTTTTAAACACGTAAGCACTAATTTCTATTACCAGAAAACAAAATGAAAAATCCCCACGAATTGCTAATAACACATTTAACAAAATGGTGCTAGAACTGCGTGCTTAGACTATCCAAAAAATCTGAGTGATGCTGATAGGGAGTTTTAAGAAAACACAGCTTATATATGCTTAAATTTCTCTAATCTATCGATTATGTTACTTTTCGCGTTACTATGTGTAACGGGGAACAGCGAGTGCCTTTCCCAAATGAAAGGCTTACAGGTCGGCTCTGTCGGGAGCTGCTAACCGAAATCAGAAGAATTCGTACGTCTAACGGGTTCTCGAAGAATTTTCTGCGTATACGACATCAAAGCGTTAACTCCCCTTTCTGGAGACTTCAAAAGGCCGCTACGTCGGTTTCACGTGTTTTCTGTCTGAGATCGTATGCCTGACAGATACTGGCGTGGGAAAGCGAGGTAAACAAAAGCTGATTCGCTAGCTGTTTGACGGGCAGGTTTCGAAAATTTGTAAACACTGCATTTGCACGTGTTTAAGAAAAGATGAGGGAACGAAAGAGTGAACTGGTGTAAGTAAACACAGGCAGAAAAGTGCGTGGTTTTGCTAGCAAACCATAAGAGCGCTGTGAGGTTGCAAAGACGGTCAGATTACTGTAGGCTCTTTTTCCATTATACATCACATACAGTGAGTGTACATTAATCTTCTAAAGCTCTAAACCCAGGGTTTCTTAACCTTTCTTGTGCCATGCACCCTTCTGATTGCCCGATGAAAGCTATGGACTTCTTTTATTGACCGATGAAGGCTATGGAACCCTTTGATTGTCCAGTGAAGGCTAATGACCCCTTTAATTGTCCATTGAAGGCTATATACCCCTTTAAATGTCCATTGAAGGCTATAGACCCCTTTAATTGTCCATTGAAGGCTATAGACCCCTTTAATTGTCCATTGAAGGCTATAGACCCCTTTAATTGTCCATTGAAGGCTATAGACCCCTTTAATTGTTCATTGAAGGCTATATACCTCTTTAATTGTCCATTGAAGGCTATAGACCCCTTTAATTGTCCATTGAAGGCTATAGACCCCTTTCATTGTCCAATGAAGGCTATAGACCCCTTTAATTGTCCAGTGAAGGCTATAGACCCCTTTAATTGTCCATTGAAGGCTATAGATCCCTTTAATTATCCATTGAAGGCTATCTTCTTCTTCTTCTTCCGTCCTTAGCCACCGACCGTCAAAGCAGTCAGTGGCCATTACGCCTAGTGGCGTCTTAGGGCAACAGCAGATAGGTTTTCTTTGCCATTGTTTCCCATCACGCCTATTGGCGTCTTTAGGGCAACGGCAAATCAATCCATTTGCTGTTGTTTCCGTAATCGAAGTAACTGGCAAACGGGTGATCAGCCCGTTGGTATTGAAGGCTATAGACCCCTTTAATTGTCCAATGAAGGCTATAGACCCCTTTGATTGTTCAATTAAATCTATAGACCCTTTTACTTGTTCCATGAAGGCTATAGACCCCGTCATGGAAAAATAAAAAAAATAAAAATGTTTCTAGTGTTCTGTACCACCAGCACGTTGTTTTCATTCCGTATATTTTCCTCCCTGATCATCTGCATCATAGTTTACTTTTTTGTTCCGTATGGAGCATAGAGCGACCACTGTAGCTGATCCTCTTGCTGGAAGCCTGCATCAAACCATTCATAAGCTCTTGCGTAGATGGTTTCTGTAGATATTTGTTTTAAACGGTGAGATTGCCAGCCCTATGCACAACCACATGCTTTCTCAGAGAAAACTTACTTTTATTTTAGATAAATCCTTTGCTGCTGAGTGGTCTAAGCCTAAGAATTCCACATAAATGTGCAGTATATCAACTTAAAAAAAAAAACAATTTTAAGAGATATTTTAGCGCAACGGTCAATGTGACATGTTATAGCTCTACATGAGTCATCACTAGAGCCTGCAGTAATTGCGCTCGCTGGAGACAGGTCGTACAGGAGACTTCTGATTGCTGACATTAGTATGAGAAGTGCGACATGTTCAACATCCAGTGAATTAATACTACTCTACTGTTTAGTAGTAGCTTCCTTCAGTCATAACTGTCTATGGGAATGCGACCCTCAGGTGATAGCCCTCAGGTGATAGCCCTCAGGTGATAGCCATCAGGTGATAGTCCTCAGGTGATAGCCCTCAGGTGTTTTTTTTTGCCTGATGTTCCTTTCGGCGTGCTCTTTTCTCTTCAGCTTGTTGTGTGAGATTCTTTTCGCCCAATCTGAGGTGACGAGTAGGGAGCATCGCCACTTCGTGCGATCAGCAATTTCTTCCTTCCAGGTTGCTGGATTTATGTCCAGAGCCTTCAGGTCTCTCTTGCACACATCTTTGAACGTCAGTTGCGGTCGTGCAATGTTCTTTTGCTATCAGCCAGTTGTCCGCAGAAGATGTCTTCGGGGATGAGACCATCTTCCATACTACGGACATGGCCAAGGCTGCGCTGTCTAAGCAGTGTATACATACTTTGAAGGCCAGCACGTGACGGCACATCGACATTTGTCACGTAGCTGTTTATAAAGTATATAAATTATTTATCACACACTGCTGTTTATAAAACAACAAATAACGAATGTAGGTACCTTATGACTCGTAATACAGAAATAAGGAGAACCCTAGACAAAGATATAAGCATTCCGGAGGTTCGATTCACGTCCATCACAAATTTATATTTTCCATGGTGTCCGAAAACGACACGCATTGCACTGTGAAAGCTAAATTAAACACCCATGAAAAGAAATAACACGCAGGCCTTTCAATTTTTTCATTGTACAATGACTATAAGTCATGATAAATTTGACTACAAAGATCCAATGTAGCTGATATGAAATGGGAAGGAATGAAATAACCTTCCGAGATATAATGCCATCATTAGGATATGGAGCAGAATAAGCGCGACATAATTCATTCCCGCCATGTCTTTGGCGGATTATGAGCTCGTATTAATTCATTTTTGCACGGCAGACGTATATCCATAGACGACTTAACATTACCAGAACTTTCTGAAGCATCTACGACTTTCCTTTTACCAGCGTTGTCCAGAGATACTAGACTTAGATATCTGCCGATAAACTGGTTGACTAGAAGGAGGTCAAAGCGTAAGGCGGCTAAAACTGTACAGAAAATATCTAGTTGTCTTAAAACTAAGGCTGGTATTGATTTTTTTAAAAATCTTTGTAGATTAATCGAATTTCTTTAATGGAAGATTAATCGGTCAATTTCCAACAATTTAATAAATTATAACAAATCAAAAGCAACATTTGTTGTTTTAAACATCACATATGACTTTATTTATTTTACTTGTAAGGCAACACCGTCTTGAAAATACAGTATAATGAAAATACTGAAAATTTAAAACCAAACAATTTATTATTATTGACCAGACTTGCCAAATTCCATATCACAAACTTCTTACATAACAAATGCTCTCGAATTTAAGGGAAAAAATTAATTAATAAATAAACTTTGCTAAAAATGGAATAATCTATACAAATTAGTAGTATCAATTAATCGCTAAAAATTTTTTTAACCGATTGATTAATTAATCGTTAAAGATCCAAGCCCTACTTAACTCTTTACTCCTCATTGTCTTCTTCATTACCCCTTTACCCCTTTTAAATGTTTCATTTAAAAAAAAAAACTTTACTGACTCTTTTGCTATCAGATTCTTGATCCCTTCGTTAATTTCTATTCTGCAACAGCACGCTCAAGCAAACCAACAGCAATTAAAAGGATTCTGAATAATCCATGGAACGGCAGCCTTCAACGTTATCAAGCAAATAACAAGTCGCGTTGAAGCATTTTAACAATTTAGTTTTTAAAAACCCTCTGATGGACAAAGAGGAAAATAAATTTCTTTGTATTTGCGCGTTATTTTAACTCAGTTTAATTTAGCAAATGGGACGAATTTAAAAAGAAGATAAATAACATCACAGTGGATATGGAAAGATACCAGTATTTATAGACCCATGCTCTTTAATTTCCGCCTCCTCTGCCTCCCTCCCCCAAAGACACTCGATTTGGGACTCAGCTGCTAGAGACTCGACTCTTTATTTGAAACTTGTACTCAGAGACGTGAAACTTGACTTGGAATCACGTTAGGAAAGAACTGAAGACAACTCTGGCAAAATGTAGATTGTCAACGTCCACTGAATTTAATTTCTGCTGGCGGATATCGTCGTTTTCATAACTCAGTCTGAAGCAGTGAGAAGAGAAATGGTAAAAAGAAGAATCCCTGACGTACTCCAGTTCTTACCCAAAACGCTTCTGCAAGCTGTCATTGGTGAAGAATTCCTCATTTCATGTCCGCATATATTTTCTTTACTAGGTTAGCGATCTTCAGGAGGACTCCATAGTGCCTCCCCAGTTTCCAAAGTGATTCTCTGTCTACACAGTCAAACGGCTTTTCATTCAATAAGTTACCAAAAGGAAAATAACCAATGCCGTCTGGAATTAGAACTAATGCTATTTGGAGTTCGCCTGTTACTGACACAGACTGTACTAATTTTCAGAGTCCCACTTGTGAGGTATTTATCATGCGGCTAGGTCAGTGTGACATGAACAAACGCAATATAATGCAGTAGAAAAGTGTCAGAATGACGTTTGTTTTACGTTTCATTGTAAGGACTGGATACTTCATTTCTTCAATTGCGTTACATCTATCTAAACAAAATTAGGGAAACGTAAATTTAGCCACCAGTTGCTAAAATGTGTCGCTTCTATCTGAACAAAGTTTTCAAACGTAAATTAACACCACCAGTTGTTAAAATGTGTCACTTACAACGTAAATTTAGAACATTAATTCTTAAACTGCGTTACATCTTTCTTTAAAAAACCATAAGGAAACGTAAATTTAGACCACCAGTTGTTAATATATGTCACATCTATCTAAACATATTTTGTAAACGTAAATTTAGACCTTTAATTAATTCTTGAACTGCGTTACATCTCTCTAAACAAAATTAGGAAACGTAAATGTAGGCCACCAGTTGTTAATATGTGTCCCATCAATCTAAACAAATTTTGTAAAGGTAAATTTAGAACATTAATTCTTAAACTGCGTTACATCTCTCTTAAAAAAAAAAAAACTATAAGGAAACGTAAATTTAGACCACCAGTTGTTAATATTTGTCACATCTATCTAAAAAAAACTTTGTAAACGTAAATTTACACCATTAATTCTTGAACTGCCTTACATATCTCTAAACACAATTCGAAAACGTTAATTTAGAACACCAGTTGTTAAATGCGCTACATCTATTTATACAAAGTTTGAATAATTAAGACCACTAGTTGTTAAAATGTGACACATCTATAACACACAATTTGGAAACGTAAATTTAGATCATCAGTTCTTAATTAAACAGAATTTGGAAATGTAAATTAAGACCACCAGTTAGAAAGCATCACATCTATCTAAACCAATTTTGTAACCATAAATTAAGACCACTAGTTGTTTGAATGCGACACATCTATCTACACAAAATTTGGAAAAGTAAATTTAGACCACCAGTTCTTAAACAGAAGTAGGAAACGTAAATTAAGACTACCGGTTGTTAGAAAGCATCACATCTATCTAAACAACGTTTATAAATGTAAATTAAGACCTCTGTGTATCGCGTTGAGCATACCTGGGCTAACGAAGTTGACGTCATGCATAATTCGTTGTTTTAAATTATTTCATGGAATCAAGATTTCAAACATCCGACTAATATCATCCTCATTGTCAGCACCATCAACATCGTTGTTGCGCACATATTCTGTATTCTATATTTGTATGGAATTGTGTGACGCACGGATTACTTCAGTGAGGCATACAATTCGTCCTGTATGTCTATTTAATATGGAAAAATATATATTTGTATTTATTGAGTGTACGAAAATGCTTTCCTTTGTAAAGCTAGATAATCCATGATTGGTTTATACTTTTGATTATGTGGATGATCTCCCTTGAATATTGATTTAGCGTATGAATACCGAATTTATATCATTTCTCATTTGTTAGGGCCAGAAAATAGATTGATTTTGTTTAGAATGTTTATGGCCTGAATTCATATGTATTACTTGTCTAGTGCAAGAAGATTCAGTCTTATATTGTATATCTTTGTATGTTTAGGTCGGACTATATTCTTTGTGCCGAACTCTGGGGCAGGTATTCGTTGTCCTACGGAGGCGTACTGAGTCTCGACAAAGCCGGCTGAGTATGGCCGTGTGTATTTTTGGGCTGGTCCTTTTAAAGGTTGAAAAGTGATTTGTGAATGATTTTTTCAGAAGGAGATAGTGTCTCTGCGAGATTCTATTGTCAGAGATTCTCCTCATGCACTTTATTATTAATTCGGACTCCAGGTAATACCAGACCCTTCTTTTTGATGATCTCTATTTGGTTAGACCTAGATGGACATCGTGTTTCGAGCATCGTTGGTCGTTTATATATACAGTTGAAGATGACAGGTTTCCCAGCAGAGCTTATGTCTACATGAAGCAACCTTATTAATGTGGAACTGTAGGGAAACTCTATGAAATTATTGATATTCAAATTGTGAATTAACTTTGGCTTATCATTATCCTTCTGCTGGGTGAGTGAGCAAAACTCAGGAAGGTAGCCATTTTGTATTCTTGTCATCGTTATGGATCACTGTCAAGAGAACAGTATATCAAACTTATTATCGGACAGTGATATGGAGATCTTATTAATATGAAAACCCCTATCGTGGTTTAACTTTGTTACATAAACATTTGATATATGCCGCTGGAGAACTTAGCCAAGGAAAAGGTTCGTCCAGTGAACTCTTTATATGTTTACACACCCACACCCACTGATGCGTTCAGTCAGTTAGGGGATATGGCAATAGTCTGCCAGAACATTGAATGATTACCTTATATCGCCCATCATATGTGAATGCTGCATGAAATATGATCTACTATTCAAATGCCTAATGATGTACATGTCAACATGTTCCTATGACTATGTTCCGTGCTGTCCAGATGTATGCGTCCTTATTAAACTGTGAAATGTCAGCTGTAGTTCCAGTCATCATTGACTTGCATAAGAGTGTGTGAGTGTAATATTATCAAGTGGTCAATTACACATAACCATTCCACCATTCGCGTTACCTGACACTCCCACTCTGTGTCAACATGACCGGTTGATTCAATTATGCAGTGGTAACCCAAAGAAGACCTTCTTCACTGATGACCAGTACACGACCCCGAATATATCAACCTTTTCAATCGTGTTCTTCTGTTTTGCTCCTTATAAAGCATGGTTTCACTACTACAGATAGCTTGCATGGTTTCACAACTACAGATAGCTTGCATGGTTTCACAACTACAGATAGCTTGCATGGTTTCACAACAACAGATAGTTTGCATGGTTTCACAACTACAGATAGCTTGCATGGTTTCACAACTACATATAGCTTGCATGGTTTCACAACTACAGATAGCTTGCATGGTTTCACAACTACAGATAGCTTGCATGGTTTCACAACTACAGATAGCTTGCATGGTTTCACAACTACAGATAGCTTGCATAGTTTCACAACTACAGATAGCTTGCATGGTTTCACAACTACAGATAGCTTGCATGGTTTCACAACTACAGATAGCTTGCATGGTTTCACAACTACATATAGCTTGCATGGTTTCACAACTACAGTTAGCTTGCATGGTTTCACAACTACAGATAGCTTGCATGGTTTCACAACTACAGATAGCTTGCATGGTTTCACAACTACAGATAGCTTGCATGGTTTCACAACTACAGATAGCTTGCATGGTTTCACAACTACAGATAGCTTGCATGGTTTCACAACTACAGATAGCTTGCATGGTTTCACAACTACAGATAACTTGTTCTTGAGGATCTCACGCCAAAAGCACTTGCTCTTGTAGCAGTGGTTTCTGTAGCAATGTTGTGACATGAGGAAGGCGCCACTTCCATGCACAACTACAAGTTAGTCGCCTCCGACGAGACACCCGAGAGTGCAGTGTCTGTGTCTACTCAGAGACTCCCCGGAAACAAGACGGGGCTAGCGTGAACAGCAATATTTCAGCATGAATAAGAAGCATTGGGGAATCTTTCACGTGCGAATCCAGAAACCTGATTTATGCTATCATCTGCAAGAGGTGTGGCAAGACCTATATTGATGAAACTGGCAGACGTTTGGCAGACAGGTTTCGGGAGCACTTGAATGACATCCATCACGGCAAACATTTACCGGTGGCCCTTCACTTCAACAGCCCTGACCATTCAGGTAACTCTGACATTCATGTCACTGCCCTCCGTTCATGTATCGGCGACGACCGAACTCGCTTTTCGTTGGAGAGTCGTCTCATTTTTCAAATGGGCGTTTTAGCTCCTGCTGGGATGAATGTCCAGCATCATTTTGCATAATTCTGGTGGCTTCTGTCGTTATTTTCCTATCTATCCTTGTTTTTGCGTTGGTTCGTTTCGTTTCCTCAATTATCTGTTCTTAGCCGTCACTAGCTCCTACGTCACTTCCGCACGACGCCTTATTTTTTCAGCCATTTTGAATGTTCTTTTCCTCGATCCAGCTAAGTGATTTTTTACGCATTTTAATATTGTTGTTCATTTCTGTCTTCGTTTCGTTGATTATTTACTTTCTTGTTTCGACATGTCTTTCTGGTTTCACGATTTTCTTGCATTAATACTGTTATCGTTTCGCCCATCAGCGTGGTTTCATCTGCTTG